>JAOPSE010002001.1:0-104141 GCA_029449295.1 Zea luxurians
TATGTGGGGTGAGGTGTATGAGCCTCTGGTCGATGATCAATGGCCACACAACCCCCATTTTTGTCGAAAATAGCCATGAACGACCATTTTCAATAATATCGAAGGCTAACACCTACGGATTTTTGACCAAGAAATGGTCTCCACCAGAAATCCAAGAATGTGATCTATGGCAAGGAAACATATGTGGGGTGAGGTGTACGAGCCTCTGGTCGATGATCAATGGCCACACAACCCCCAATTTTTATGAAAATAGCCATGAGCGACCATTTTCAATAATACTAGAGGCTAAGACCTACGGATTTTTGACCAAGAAATGGTCTCCACCAGAAATCCAAGAATGTGATCTATGGCAAGGAAACATATGTGGGGTGAGGTGTATGAGCGTCTGGTCGATGATCAATGGCCACACAACCCCCATTTTTGTCGAAAATAGCCATGAACGACCATTTTCAATAATACCGAAGGCTAACACCTACGGATTTTTGACCAAGAAATGGTCTCCACCAGAAATCCAAGAATGTGATCTATGGCAAGGAAACATATGTGGGGTGAGATTTATGAGCCTCTAGTCGATGATAAATGGCCACACAACCCCCATTTTTTTATGAAAATAGCCATGAGCGACCATTTTCAATAATATTAGAGGCTAAGACCTACGGATTTTTGACCAAGAAATGGTCTCCACCAGAAATCCAAGAATGTGATCTATGGCAAGGAAACATATGTGGGGTGAGGTGTATGAGCCTCTGGTCGATGATCAATGGCCACACAACCCCCATTTTTGTCGAAAATAGCCATGAACGACCATTTTCAATAATATCGAAGGCTAACACCTACGGATTTTTGACCAAGAAATGGTCTCCACCAGAAATCCAAGAATGTGATCTATGGCAAGGAAACATATGTGGGGTGAGGTGTACGAGCCTCTGGTCGATGATCAATGGCCACACAACCCCCAATTTTTATGAAAATAGCCATGAGCGACCATTTTCAATAATACTAGAGGCTAAGACCTACGGATTTTTGACCAAGAAATGGTCTCCACCAGAAATCCAAGAATGTGATCTATGGCAAGGAAACATATGTGGGGTGAGGTGTATGAGCCTCTGGTCGATGATCAATGGCCACACAACCCCCATTTTTGTCGAAAATAGCCATGAATGACCATTTACAATAATACCGAAGGCTAACACCTACGGATTTTTGACCAAGAAATGGTCTCCACCAGAAATCCAAGAATGTGATCTATGGCAAGGAAACATATGTGGGATGAGGTGTATGAGCCTCTAGTTGATGATCAATGGCCACACAACCCCCATTTTTGTCGAAAATAGCCATGAATGACCATTTTCAAAAATACGAAAGGCTAACACGTACGGATTTTTGACCAAGAAATGGTCTCCACCAGAAATTCAAGAATGTGATCTATGGCAAGGAAACATATGTGGGGTGAGGTGTATGAGCCTCTGGTCGATGATCAATTGCCACACAACCCCCATTTTGTCGAAAATAGCCATGAACGACCATTTTCAATAATACCGAAGGCTAACACCTACTGATTTTTGACCAAGAAATGGTCTCCACCAGAAATCCAAGAATGTGATCTACGACAAGGAAACATATGTGGGGTGAGGTGTATGAGCCTCTGGTCGACGATCAATGGCCACACAACCCCCATTTTGCCGAAAATAGCCATGAATGACCATTTTCAATAATACCGAAGGCTAACACGTACGAGTTTTTAACCAAGAAATGGTTTCCACCAGAAATCCAAGAATGTAATCTATGGCAAGGAAACATATGTGGGGTGAGGTCTATGAGCCTCTAGTCGATGATAAATGGCCACACAACCCCCATTTTTTATGAAAATAGCCATGAGCGACCTTGAAAATAGCCATGAGCGACCATTTTCAATAATACTAGAGGCTAACACCTACGGATTTTAGACCAAGAAATGGTCTCCACCAGAAATCCTAGAATGTGATCTATTGCAAGGAAACATATGGGGGGTGAGGTGGACGAGCCTCTGGTCGATGATCAATGGCCACACAACCCCCATTTTTGTCGAAAATAGCCATGAACGATCATTTACAATAATACCGAAGGCTAACACCTACGGATTTTTGACCAAGAAATGGTCTCCACCAGAAATCCAAGAATGTGATCTATGGCAAGGAAACATATGTGGGGTGAGGTTTATGAGCCTCTAGTCGATGATAAATGGCCACACAACCCCCATTTTTATGAAAATAGCCATGAGCGACCTTGAAAATAGCCATGAGCGACCATTTTCAATAATACTAGAGGCTAACACCTACGGATTTTAGACCAAGAAATGGTCTCCACCAGAAATCCAAGAATGTGATCTATGGCAAGGAAACATATGTGGGGTGAGGTGTATGAGCGTCTGGTCGATGATCAATGGCCACACAACCCCCATTTTTTTAGAAAATAGCCATGAACGACCATTTTCAATAATACCGAAGGCTAACACCTACGGATTTTTGACCAAGAAATGCTCTCCACCAGAAATCCAAGAATGTGATCTATGGCAAGGAAACATATGTGGGGTGAGGTGTATGAGCCTCTGGTCGATGATCATTGGCCACACAACCCCCATTTTTGTCGAAAATAGCCATGAACGACCATTTTCAATAATATCGAAGGCTAACACCTACGGATTTTTGACCAAGAAATGGTCTCCACCAGAAATCCAAGAATGTGATCTACGACAAGGAAACATATGTGGGGTGAGGTGTATGAGCCTCTGGTCGACGATCAATGGCCACACAACCCCCATTTTGCCGAAAATAGCCATGAATGACCATTTTCAATAATATCGAAGGCTAACACCTACGGATTTTTGACCAAGAAATGGTCTCCACCAGAAATCCAAGAATGTGATCTACGACAAGGAAACATATGTGGGGTGAGGTGTATGAGCCTCTGGTCGACGATCAATGGCCACACAACCCCCATTTTGCCGAAAATAGCCATGAATGACCATTTTCAATAATACCGAAGGCTAACACGTACGAGTTTTTAACCAAGAAATGGTTTCCACCAGAAATCCAAGAATGTAATCTATGGCAAGGAAACATATGTGGGGTGAGGTGTATGAGCCTCTAGTCGATGATAAATGGCCACACAACCCCCATTTTTTATGAAAATAGCCATGAGCGACCTTGAAAATAGCCATGAGCGACCATTTTCAATAATACTAGAGGCTAACACCTACGGATTTTGGACCAAGAAAAGGTCTCCACCAGAAATCCAAGAATGTGATCTATGGCATGGAAACATATGTGGGGTGAGGTGTATGAGCGTCTGGTCGATGATCAATGGCCACACAACCCCCATTTTTGTCGAAAATAGCCATGAACGACCATTTTCAATAGTACCGAAGGCTAACACCTACGGATTTTTGACCAAGAAATGGTCTCCACCAGAAATCCAAGAATGTGATCTATGGCAAGGAAACATATGTGGGGTGAGGTGTATGAGCCTCTAGTCGATGATCAATGGCCACACAACCCCCATTTTTGTCGAAAATAGCCATGAATGACCATTTTCAAAAATACCAAAGGCTAACACGTACGGATTTTTGACCAAGAAATGGTCTCCACTAGAAATCCAAGAATGTGATCTATGGCAAGGAAACATATGTGGGGTGAGGTGTACGAGCCTCTGGTCGATGATCAATGGCCACACAACCCCCATTTTTGTCGAAAATAGCCATGAATGACCATTTTCAATAATACCGAAGGCTAACACGTACGAGTTTTTAACCAAGAAATGGTTTCCACCAGAAATCCAAGAATGTAATCTATGGCAAGGAAACATATGTGGGGTGAGGTGTATGAGCCTCTGGTCGATGATCAATGGCCACACAGCCCCCATTTTTTATGAAAATAGCCAAGAGCGACCATTTTCAATAATACTAGAGGCTAAGACCTACGGATTTTTAACCAAGAAATGGTCTCCACCAGAAATCCAAGAATGTGATCTACGACAAGGAAACATATGTGGGGTGAGGTGTATGAGCGTCTGGTCGACGATCAATGGCCACACAACCCCCATTTTTGTCGAAAATAGCCATGAACGACCATTTTCAATAATACCAAAGGCTAACACCTACGGATTTTTGACCAAGAAATGGTCGGGGTGAGGTTTACGAGCCTCTGGTCGATGATCAATGGCCACACAACCCCCATTTTTTATGAAAATAGCCATGAGCGACCTTGAAAATAGCCATGAGCGACCATTTTCAATAATACTAGAGGCTAACACCTACGGATTTTAGACCAAGAAATGGTTTCCACCATAAATCCAAGAATGTGATCTATGGCAAGGAAACATATGTGGGGTGAGGTGTATGAGCCTCTGGTCGACGATCAATGGCCACACAACCCCCATTTTGCCGAAAATAGCCATGAATGACCATTTTCAATAATACCGAAGGCTAACACCTACGGATTTTTGACCAAGAAATGGTCTCCACCAGAAATCCAAGAATGTGATCTATGGCAAGGAAACATATGTGGGGTGAGGTGTATGAGCCTCTGGTCGACGATCAATGGCCACACAACCCTAATTTTTGTCGAAAATAGCCATGAACGACCATTTTCAATGACACTGAAGGCTAACACCTACGGATTTTTGACCAAGAAATGGTCTCCACCATAAATCCAAGAATGTGATCTATGGCAAGGAAACATATGTGTAGTGAGGTGTATGAGCCTCTGGTCGAAGATCAATGGCCACACAACCCCCATTTTTGTCGAAAATAGCCATGAATGACCATTTTCAAAAATACCAAAGGCTAACACATTCGGATTTTTGCCCAAGAAATGGTCTCCACCAGAAATCCAAGAATGTGATCTATGGCAAGGAAACATATGTGGGGTGAGGTGTATGAGCCTCTTGTCGATGATCAATTGCCACACAACCCCCATTTTGTCGAAAATAGCCATGAACGACCATTTTCAATAATACCGAAGGCTAACACCTACGGATTTTTGACCAAGAAATGGTCTCCACCAGAAATCCAAGAATGCGATCTATGGCAAGGAAACATATGTGGGGTGAGGTGTATGAGCGTCTGGTCGATGATCAATGGCCACACAACCCCCATTTTTGTCGAAAATAGCCATGAACGACCATTTTCAATAATACCGAAGGCTAACACCTACGGATTTTTGACCAAGAAATGGTCTCCACCAGAAATCCAAGAATGTGATCTACGACAAGGAAACATATGTGGGGTGAGGTGTATGAGCCTCTGGTCGACGATCAATGGCCACACAACCCCCATTTTTGTCGAAAATAGCCATGAACGACCATTTTCAATAATACCGAAGGCTAACACCTACGGATTTTTGACCAAGAAATGGTCTCCACCAGAAATCCAAGAATGTGATCTATGGCAAGGAAACATATGTGGGGTGAGGTGTATGAGCGTCTGGTCGATGATCAATGGCCACACAACCCCCATTTTTGTCGAAAATAGCCATGAACGACCATTTTCAATAATATCGAAGGCTAACACCTACGGATTTTTGACCAAGAAATGGTCTCCACCAGAAATCCAAGAATGTGATCTACGACAAGGAAACATATGTGTGGTGAGGTGTATGAGCCTCTGGTCGACGATCAATGGCCACACAACCCCCATTTTGCCGAAAATAGCCTTGAATGACCATTTTCAATAATACCGAAGGCTAACACGTACGAGTTTTTAACCAAGAAATGGTTTCCACCAGAAATCCAAGAATGTAATCTATGGCAAGGAAACATATGTGGGGTGAGGTGTATGAGCCTCTAGTCGATGATAAATGGCCACACAACCCCCATTTTTTATGAAAATAGCCATGAGCGACCTTGAAAATAGCCATGAGCGACCTTGAAAATAATACTAGAGGCTAACACCTACGGATTTTGGACCAAGAAAAGGTCTCCACCAGAAATCCAAGAATGTGATCTATGGCATGGAAACATATGTGGGGTGAGGTGTATGAGCGTCTGGTCGATGATCAATGGCCACACAACCCCCATTTTTGTCGAAAATAGCCATGAACGACCATTTTCAATAGTACCGAAGGCTAACACCTACGGATTTTTGACCAAGAAATGGTCTCCACCAGAAATCCAAGAATGTGATCTATGGCAAGGAAACATATGTGGGGTGAGGTGTATGAGCCTCTAGTCGATGATCAATGGCCACACAACCCCCATTTTTGTCGAAAATAACCATGAATGACCATTTTCAAAAATACCAAAGGCTAACACGTACGGATTTTTGACCAAGAAATGGTCTCCACCAGAAATCCAAGAATGTGATCTATGGCAAGGAAACATATGTGGGGTGAGGTGTACGAGCCTCTGGTCGATGATCAATGGCCACACAACCCCCATTTTTGTCGAAAATAGCCATGAATGACCATTTTCAATAATACCGAAGGCTAACACGTACGAGTTTTTAACCAAGAAATGGTTTCCACCAGAAATCCAAGAATGTAATCTATGGCAAGGAAACATATGTGGGGTGAGGTGTATGAGCCTCTGGTCGATGATCAATGGCCACACAGCCCCCATTTTTTATGAAAATAGCCAAGAGCGACCATTTTCAATAATACTAGAGGCTAAGACCTACGGATTTTTAACCAAGAAATGGTCTCCACCAGAAATCCAAGAATGTGATCTACGACAAGGAAACATATGTGGGGTGAGGTGTATGAGCGTCTGGTCGACGATCAATGGCCACACAACCCCCATTTTTGTCGAAAATAGCCATGAACGACCATTTTCAATAATACCAAAGGCTAACACCTACGGATTTTTGACCAAGAAATGGTCGGGGTGAGGTTTACGAGCCTCTGGTCGATGATCAATGGCCACACAACCCCCATTTTTTATGAAAATAGCCATGAGCGACCTTGAAAATAGCCATGAGCGACCATTTTCAATAATACTAGAGGCTAACACCTACGGATTTTAGACCAAGAAATGGTTTCCACCAGAAATCCAAGAATGTGATCTATGGCAAGGAAACATATGTGGGGTGAGGTGTATGAGCCTCTGGTCGACGATCAATGGCCACACAACCCCCATTTTGCCGAAAATAGCCATGAATGACCATTTTCAATAATACCGAAGGCTAACACCTACGGATTTTTGACCAAGAAATGGTCTCCACCAGAAATCCAAGAATGTGATCTATGGCATGGAAACATATGTGGGGTGAGGTGTATGAGCGTCTGGTCGATGATCAATGGCCACACAACCCCCATTTTTGTCGAAAATAGCCATGAACGACCATTTTCAATAGTACCGAAGGCTAACACCTACGGATTTTTGACCAAGAAATGGTCTCCACCAGAAATCCAAGAATGTGATCTATGGCAAGGAAACATATGTGGGGTGAGGTGTATGAGCCTCTAGTCGATGATCAATGGCCACACAACCCCCATTTTTGTCGAAAATAGCCATGAATGACCATTTTCAAAAATACCAAAGGCTAACACGTACGGATTTTTGACCAAGAAATGGTCTCCACCAGAAATCCAAGAATGTGATCTATGGCAAGGAAACATATGTGGGGTGAGGTGTACGAGCCTCTGGTCGATGATCAATGGCCACACAACCCCCATTTTTGTCGAAAATAGCCATGAATGACCATTTTCAATAATACCGAAGGCTAACACGTACGAGTTTTTAACCAAGAAATGGTTTCCACCAGAAATCCAAGAATGTAATCTATGGCAAGGAAACATATGTGGGGTGAGGTGTATGAGCCTCTGGTCGATGATCAATGGCCACACAGCCCCCATTTTTTATGAAAATAGCCAAGAGCGACCATTTTCAATAATACTAGAGGCTAAGACCTACGGATTTTTAACCAAGAAATGGTCTCCACCAGAAATCCAAGAATGTGATCTACGACAAGGAAACATATGTGGGGTGAGGTGTATGAGCGTCTGGTCGACGATCAATGGCCACACAACCCCCATTTTTGTCGAAAATAGCCATGAACGACCATTTTCAATAATACCAAAGGCTAACACCTACGGATTTTTGACCAAGAAATGGTCGGGGTGAGGTTTACGAGCCTCTGGTCGATGATCAATGGCCACACAACCCCCATTTTTTATGAAAATAGCCATGAGCGACCTTGAAAATAGCCATGAGCGACCATTTTCAATAATACTAGAGGCTAACACCTACGGATTTTAGACCAAGAAATGGTTTCCACCAGAAATCCAAGAATGTGATCTATGGCAAGGAAACATATGTGGGGTGAGGTGTATGAGCCTCTGGTCGACGATCAATGGCCACACAACCCCCATTTTGCCGAAAATAGCCATGAATGACCATTTTCAATAATACCGAAGGCTAACACCTACGGATTTTTGACCAAGAAATGGTCTCCACCAGAAATCCAAGAATGTGATCTATGGCAAGGAAACATATGTGGGGTGAGGTGTATGAGCCTCTGGTCGACGATCAATGGCCACACAACCCTAATTTTTGTCGAAAATAGCCATGAACGACCATTTTCAATGACACTGAAGGCTAACACCTACGGATTTTTGACCAAGAAATGGTCTCCACCATAAATCCAAGAATGTGATCTATGGCAAGGAAACATATGTGTAGTGAGGTGTATGAGCCTCTGGTCGAAGATCAATGGCCACACAACCCCCATTTTTGTCGAAAATAGCCATGAATGACCATTTTCAAAAATACCAAAGGCTAACACATTCGGATTTTTGCCCAAGAAATGGTCTCCACCAGAAATCCAAGAATGTGATCTATGGCAAGGAAACATATGTGGGGTGAGGTGTATGAGCCTCTGATCGATGATCAATTGCCACACAACCCCCATTTTGTCGAAAATAGCCATGAACGACCATTTTCAATAATACCGAAGGCTAACACCTACGGATTTTTGACCAAGAAATGGTCTCCACCAGAAATCCAAGAATGCGATCTATGGCAAGGAAACATATGTGGGGAGAGGTGTATGAGCGTCTGGTCGATGATCAATGGCCACACAACCCCCATTTTTGTCGAAAATAGCCATGAACGACCATTTTCAATAATACCGAAGGCTAACACCTACGGATTTTTGACCAAGAAATGGTCTCCACCAGAAATCCAAGAATGTGATCTACGACAAGGAAACATATGTGGGGTGAGGTGTATGAGCCTCTGGTCGACGATCAATGGCCACACAACCCCCATTTTTGTCGAAAATAGCCATGAACGACCATTTTCAATAATACCGAAGGCTAACACCTACGGATTTTTGACCAAGAAATGGTCTCCACCAGAAATCCAAGAATGTGATCTATGGCAAGGAAACATATGTGGGGTGAGGTGTATGAGCGTCTGGTCGATGATCAATGGCCACACAACCCCCATTTTTGTCGAAAATAGCCATGAACGACCATTTTCAATAATATCGAAGGCTAACACCTACGGATTTTTGACCAAGAAATGGTCTCCACCAGAAATCCAAGAATGTAATCTACGACAAGGAAACATATGTGTGGTGAGGTGTATGAGCCTCTGGTCGACGATCAATGGCCACACAACCCCCATTTTGCCGAAAATAGCCATGAATGACCATTTTCAATAATACCGAAGGCTAACACGTACGAGTTTTTAACCAAGAAATGGTTTCCACCAGAAATCCAAGAATGTGATCTATGGCAAGGAAACATATGTGGGGTGAGGTGTATGAGCCTCTGGTCGATGATCAATGGCCACACAACCCTAATTTTTGTCGAAAATAGCCATGAACGACCATTTTCAATAATACTAGAGGCTAACACCTACGGATTTTAGACCAAGAAATGGTCTCCACCAGAAATCCAAGAATGTGATCTATGGCAAGGAAACATATGTGGGGTGAGGTGTATGAGCGTCTGGTCGATGATCAATGGCCACACAACCCCCATTTTTGTCGAAAATAGCCATGAACGACCATTTTCAATAATACCGAAGGCTAACACCTACGGATTTTTGACCAAGAAATGGTCTCCACCAGAAATCCAAGAATGTGATCTATGGCAAGGAAACATATGTGGGGTGAGGTGTATGTGCCTCTGGTCGATGATCAATGGCCACACAACCCCCATTTTTGTCGAAAATAGCCATGATCGACCATTTTCAATAATATCGAAGGCTAACACCTACGGATTTTTGACCAAGAAATGGTCTCCACCAGAAATCCAAGAATGTGATCTACGACAAGGAAACATATGTGGGGTGAGGTGTATGAGCCTCTGGTCGACGATCAATGGCCACACAACCCCCAGTTAGCCTTCGATATTATTGAAAATGGTCGTTCATGGCTATTTTCGACAAAAATGGGGGTTGTGTGGCCATTGATCATCGACTAGAGGCTCATACACCTCACCCCACATATGTTTCCTTGCCATAGATCACATTCTTGGATTTCTGGTGGAGACCATTTCTTGGTCAAAAATCCGTACGTGTTAGCCTTCGGTATTATTGAAAATGGTCGTTCATGGCTATTTTCGGCAAAATGGGGGTTCTGTGGCCATTGATCATCGACCAGACACTCATACACCTCACCCCACATATGTTTCCTTGCCATAGATCACATTCTTGGATTTCTGGTGGAGACCATTTCTTGGTCTTAAATCCGTAGGTGTTAGCCTCTAGTATTATTGAAAATGGTCGCTCATGGCTATTTTCAAGGAAGCTCATGGCTATTTTCACAAAAAATTGGGGTTGTGTGGCCATTTATCATCGACCAGAGGCTCATAAACCTCACCCCACATATGTTTCCTCGCCATAGATTACATTCTTGGATTTCTGGTGGAAACCATTTCTTGGTTAAAAACTCGTACGTGTTAGCCATCGATATTATTGAAAATAGTCGTTCATGGCTATTTTCGACAAAAATGGGGGTTGTGTGGCCATTGATCATCGACCAGACGCTCATACACCTCACCCCACATATGTTTCCTTGCCATAGATCACATTCTTGGATTTATGGTGGAGACCATTTCTTGGTCAAAAATCCGTAGGTGTTAGCCTTCGGTATTATTGAAAATGGTCGTTCATGGCTATTTTCGACAAAAATGGGGGTTGTGTGGCCATTGATCGTCGACCAGACGCTCATACACCTCACCCCACATATGTTTCCTTGCCATAGATTACATTCTTGGATTTATGGTGGAGACCATTTCTTGGTCAAAAATCCGTAGGTGTTAGCCTTCGGTATTATTGAAAATGGTCGTTCATGGCTATTTTCGGCAAAATGGGGGTTCTGTGGCAATTGATCATCGACCAGAGGCTCGTACACCTCACCCCACATATGTTTCCTTGCCATAGATCACATTCTTGGATTTCTGGTGGAGACCATTTCTTGGGCAAAAATCCGAATGTGTTAGCCTTTGGTATTTTTGAAAATGCTCATTCATGGCTATTTTCGACAAAAATGGGGGTTGTGTGGCCATTGATCTTCGACCAGAGGCTCATACACCTCACTACACATATGTTTCCTTGCCATAGATCACATTCTTGGATTTATGGTGGAGACCATTTCTTGGTCAAAAATCCGTAGGTGTTAGCCTTCAGTGTCATTGAAAATGGTCGTTCATGGCTATTTTCGACAAAAATTAGGGTTGTGTGGCCATTGATCGTCGACCAGAGGCTCATACACCTCACCCCACATATGTTTCCTTGTCATAGATCACATTCTTGGATTTCTGGTGGAGACCATTTCTTGGTCAAAAATCCGTAGGTGTTAGTCTTCGGTATTATTGAAAATGGTCATTCATGGCTATTTTCGGCAAAATGGGGGTTGTGTGGCCATTGATCGTCGACCAGAGGCTCATACACCTCACCCCACATATGTTTCCTTGCCATAGATCACATTCTTGGATTTCTGGTGGAAACCATTTCTTGGTCTAAAATCCGTAGGTGTTAGCCTCTAGTATTATTGAAAATGGTCGCTCATGGCTATTTTCAAGGTCGCTCATGGCTATTTTCATAAAAAATGGGGGTTGTGTGGCCATTGATCATCGACCAGAGGCTCGTAAACCTCACCCCGACCATTTCTTGGTCAAAAATCCGTAGGAGTTAGCCTTTGGTATTATTGAAAATGGTCGTTCATGGCTATTTTCGACAAAAATGGGGGTTGTGTGGCCATTGATCGTCGACCAGACGCTCATACACCTCACCCCACATATGTTTCCTTGTCGTAGATCACATTCTTGGATTTCTGGTGGAGACCATTTCTTGGTTAAAAATCCATAGGTCTTAGCCTCTAGTATTATTGAAAATGGTCGCTCATGGCTATTTTCATAAAAAATGGGGGTTGTGTGGCCATTGATCATCGACCGGAGGCTCATACACCTCACCCCACATATGTTTCCTTGCCATAGATTACATTCTTGGATTTCTGGTGGAAACCATTTCTTGGTTAAAAACTCGTACGTGTTAGCCTTCGGTATTATTGAAAATGGTCATTCATGGCTATTTTCGACAAAAATGGGGGTTGTGTGGCCATTGATCATCGACCAGAGGCTCGTACACCTCACCCCACATATGTTTCCTTGCCATAGATCACATTCTTGGATTTCTGGTGGAGACCATTTCTTGGTCAAAAATCCGTACGTGTTAGCCTTTGGTATTTTTGAAAATGGTCATTCATGGCTATTTTCGACAAAAATGGGGGTTGTGTGGCCATTGATCATCGACTAGAGGCTCATACACCTCACCCCACATATGTTTCCTTGCCATAGATCACATTCTTGGATTTCTGGTGGAGACCATTTCTTGGTCAAAAATTTGTAGGTGTTAGCCTTCGGTATTATTGAAAATGGTCGTTCATGGCTATTTTCGACAAAAATGGGGGTTGTGTGGCCATTGATCATCGACCAGACGCTCATACACCTCACCCCACATATGTTTCCTTGCCATAGATCACATTCTTGGATTTCTGGTGGAGACCTTTTCTTGGTCCAAAATCCGTAGGTGTTAGCCTCTAGTATTATTGAAAATGGTCGCTCATGGCTATTTTCAAGGTCGCTCATGGCTATTTTCATAAAAAACGGGGGTTGTGTGGCCATTTATCATCGACTAGAGGCTCATACACCTCACCCCACATATGTTTCCTTGCCATAGATTACATTCTTGGATTTCTGGTGGAAACCATTTCTTGGTTAAAAACTCGTACGTGTTAGCCTTCGGTATTATTGAAAATGGTCATTCATGGCTATTTTCGGCAAAATGGGGGTTGTGTGGCCATTGATCGTCGACCAGAGGCTCATACACCTCACCCCACATATGTTTCCTTGTCGTAGATCACATTCTTGGATTTCTGGTGGAGACCATTTCTTGGTCAAAAATCCGTAGGTGTTAGCCTTCGATATTATTGAAAATGCTCATTCATGGCTATTTTCGGCAAAATGGGGGTTGTGTGGCCATTGATCGTCGACCAGAGGCTCATACACCTCACCCCACATATGTTTCCTTGTCGTAGATCACATTCTTGGATTTCTGGTGGAGACCATTTCTTGGTCAAAAATCCGTAGGTGTTAGCCTTCGATATTATTGAAAATGGTCGTTCATGGCTATTTTCGACAAAAATGGGAGTTGTGTGGCCAATGATCATCGACCAGAGGCTCATACACCTCACCCCACATATGTTTCCTTGCCATAGATCACATTCTTGGATTTCTGGTGGAGACCATTTCTTGGTCAAAAATCCGTAGGTGTTAGTCTTCGGTATTATTGAAAATGGTCGTTCATGGCTATTTTCGACCAAAATGGTGGTTGTGTGGCCATTGATCATCGACCAGACGCTCATACACCTCACCCCACATATGTTTCCTTGCCATAGATCACATTCTTGGATTTCTGGTGGAGACCATTTCTTGGTCTAAAATCCGTAGGTGTTAGCCTCTAGTATTATTGAAAATGGTCGCTCATGGCTATTTTCAAGGTCGCTCATGGCTATTTTCATAAAAAATGGGGGTTGTGTGGCCATTTATCATCGACTAGAGGCTCATAAACCTCACCCCACATATGTTTCCTTGCCATAGATCACATTCTTGGATTTCTGGTGGAGACCATTTCTTGGTCAAAAATCCGTAGGTGTTAGCCTTCGGTATTATTGTAAATGATCGTTCATGGCTATTTTCGACAAAAATGGGGGTTGTGTGGCCATTGATCATCGACCAGAGGCTCGTCCACCTCACCCCCCATATGTTTCCTTGCAATAGATCACATTCTAGGATTTTTGGTGGAGACCATTTCTTGGTCTAAAATCCGTAGGTGTTAGCCTCTAGTATTATTGAAAATGGTCGCTCATGGCTATTTTCAAGGTCGCTCATGGCTATTTTCATAAAATGGGGGTTGTGTGGCCATTTATCATCGACTAAAGGCTCATAGACCTCACCCCACATATGTTTCCTTGCCATAGATTACATTCTTGGATTTCTGGTGGAAACCATTTCTTGGTTAAAAACTCGTACGTGTTAGCCTTCGGTATTATTGAAAATGGTCATTCATGGCTATTTTCGGCAAAATGGGGGTTGTGTGGCCATTGATCGTCGACCAGAGGCTCATACACCTCACCCCACATATGTTTCCTTGTCGTAGATCACATTCTTGGATTTCTGGTGGAGACCATTTCTTGGTCAAAAATCCGTAGGTGTTAGCCTTCGGTATTATTGAAAATGGTCGTTCATGGCTATTTTCGACAAAATGGGGGTTGTGTGGCAATTGATCATCGACCAGAGGCTCATACACCTCACCCCACATATGTTTCCTTGCCATAGATCACATTCTTGGATTTCTGGTGGAGACCATTTCTTGGTCAATAATCCGTACGTGTTAGCCTTTGGTATTTTTGAAAATGGTCATTCATGGCTATTTTCGACAAAAATGGGGGTTGTGTGGCCATTGATCATCGACTAGAGGCTCATACACCTCACCCCACATATGTTTCCTTGCCATAGATCACATTCTTGGATTTCTGGTGGAGACCATTTCTTGGTCAAAAATCCGTAGGTGTTAGCCTTCGGTATTATTGTAAATGGTCATTCATGGCTATTTTCGACAAAAATGGGGGTTGTGTGGCCATTGATCATCGACCAGAGGCTCATACACCTCACCCCACATATGTTTACTTGCCATAGATCACATTCTTGGATTTCTGGTGGAGACCATTTCTTGGTCAAAAATCCGTAGGTCTTAGCCTCTAGTATTATTGAAAATGGTCTCTCATGGCTATTTTCATAAAAATTGGGGGTTGTGTGGCCATTGATCATCGACCAGAGGCTCGTACACCTCACCCCACATATGTTTCCTTGCCATAGATCACATTCTTGGATTTCTGGTGGAGACCATTTCTTGGTCAAAAATCCGTAGGTGTTAGCCTTCGATATTATTGAAAATGGTCGTTCATGGCTATTTTCGACAAAAATGGGGGTTGTGTGGCCATTGATCATCGACCAGAGGCTCATACACCTCACCCCACATATGTTTCCTTGCCATAGATCACATTCTTGGATTTCTGGTGGAGACCATTTCTTGGTCTAAAATCCGTAGGTGTTAGCCTCTAGTATTATTGAAAATGGTCGCTCATGGCTATTTTCAAGGTCGCTCATGGCTATTTTCATAAAAATGGGGGTTGTGTGGCCATTTATCATCGACTAGAGGCTCATAAACCTCACCCCACATATGTTTCCTTGCCATAGATTACATTCTTGGATTTCTGGTGGAAACCATTTCTTGGTTAAAAACTCGTACGTGTTAGCCTTCGGTATTATTGAAAATGGTCATTCATGGCTATTTTCGGCAAAATGGGGGTTGTGTGGCCATTGATCGTCGACCAGAGGCTCATACACCTCACCCCACATATGTTTCCTTGTCGTAGATCACATTCTTGGATTTCTGGTGGAGACCATTTCTTGGTCAAAAATCCATAGGTGTTAGCCTTCGATATTATTGAAAATGGTCGTTCATGGCTATTTTCGACAAAAATGGGGGTTGTGTGGCCATTGATCATCGACCATAGGCTCATACACCTCACCCCACATATGTTTCCTTGCCATAGATCACATTCTTGGATTTCTGGTGGAGACCATTTCTTGGTCAAAAATCCGTAGGTGTTAGCCTTCGGTATTATTGTAAATGGTCATTCATGGCTATTTTCGACAAAAATGGGGGTTGTGTGGCCATTGATCATCGACGAGAGGCTCATACACCTCACCCCACATATGTTTCCTTGCCATAGATCACATTCTTGGATTTCTGGTGGAGACCATTTCTTGGTCAAAAATCCGTAGGTCTTTGCCTCTAGTATTATTGAAAATGGTCGCTCATGGCTATTTTCATAAAAAATGGAGGTTGTGTGGCCATTGATCATCGACCAAGCCATGAACGACCATTTTCAAAAATACCAAAGGCTAACACGTACGGATTTTTGACCAAGAAATGGTCTCCACCAGAAATCCAAGAATGTGATCTATGGCAAGGAAACATATGTGGGGTGAGGTTTATGAACCTCTAGTCGATGAAAATGGCCACACAACCCCCATTTTTTATGAAAATAGCCATGAGCGACCTTGAAAATAGCCATGAGCGACCATTTTCAATAATACTAGAGGCTAACACCTACGGATTTTAGACCAAGAAATGGTCTCCACCAGAAATCCAAGAATGTGATCTATGGCAAGGAAACATATGTGGGGTGAGGTGTATGAGCGTCTGGTCGATGATCAATGGCCACACAACCCCCATTTTTGTCGAAAATAGCCATGAACGACCATTTTCAATAATACCGAAGGCTAACACCTACAGATTTTTGACCAAGAAATGGTCTCCACCAGAAATCCAAGAATGTGATCTATGGCAAGGAAACATATGTGGGGTGAGGTGTATGAGCCTCTGGTCGATGATCAATGGCCACACAACCCCCATTTTTGTCGAAAATAGCCATGAACGACCATTTTCAATAATATCGAAGGCTAACACCTATGGATTTTTGACCAAGAAATGGTCTCCACCATGATAGTCGCCTAGAGGGGGGGGGTGAATAGGGCGAAACTGAAATTTACAAAAATAATCACAACTACAAGCCGGGTTAGCGTTAGTAATAAAGAAACGAGTCCGCGAGAGAGGGCGCAAAACAAATCGCAAGCAAATAAGAGTGTGACACGAGGATTTGTTTTACCGAGGTTCGGTTCTCGCAAACCTACTCCCCGTTGAGGAGGCCACAAAGGCCGGGTCTCTTTCAACCCTTCCCTCTCTCAAACGATCCCACGGATCGAGTGAGCTTTCTCTTCTTCTCAATCAACCGGGAACAAAACTTCCCCGCAAGGGCCACCACACAATTGGTGCCTCTTGCCTTGGTTACAATTGAGTGATGATCTCAAGAACAAATGAGAAAGAAAGAAAGCAATCCAAGCGCAAGAGCTCAAAAGAACACGACAAATCTCTCTCGCTAGTCACTAAGGGTTTGAGTGGAATTGGAGAGGATTTGATCTCTTTGTATGTGTCTAGAATTGAATGCCTAGCTCTTGTAAGTGGTTGAGAGTTGGAAAACTTGGATGGCAATGAATGTGGGGTGGTTGGGGTATTTATAGCCCCAACCACCAAAAGTGACCGTTGCTGGAACTCCTCTGTTCGATGGCGCACCGGACAGTCCGGTGCACACCGGACAGTCCGGTGCCCCTGCCACGTCACCAGTGCCGTTGGATTCTGACCGTTGGAGCTTCTGACTTGTGGGCCCTCCTGGGTGTCCGGTGCACACCGGACATGTACTGTTTGATGTCCGGTGCACCGGCATGGGCGTGCCTGACGACTGCGCGCGCTGCGCGCGCATTTAATGCACCGCAGGGAGCCGTTGGCGCCGCAGGGAGCCGTTGCTCCGCTGGTACACCGGACAGTCCGGTGCACACCGGACAGTCCGGTGAATTTTAGCGGAGTGGCTGCCGAGCGAACCCGAGGCTGACGAGTTCCGGGGGCCGCGTCTCCTTGGAGCACCGGACATGTCCGGTGCACACCGGACAGTCCGGTGAATTATAGCGCGCCGGCTTCCGAGAAATCCCGAGGGCGAAGAGTTTGAAGTCGAAGTCCTCTGGCCGCACCGGACAGTCCGGTGCACACCGGACAGTCCGGTGCCTCCGGCCAGAGGAGCCCTCGGTTGCCTTGCTGCTCCTTTGTTGAATCCAACACTTGGTCTTTTTATTGGCTGATTGTGAACCTTTTGCACCTGTATAACTTATGCACTAGAGTAAACTAGTTAGTCCAATGTTTGTGTTGGGCAATTCAACCACCAAAATTATTTAGGAACTAGGTCTAAGCCTAATTCCCTTTCAATCTCCCCCTTTTTGGTGATTGATGCCAACACAAACCAAAGCAAATATAGAAGTGCATAATTGAACTAGTTTACATAATGTAAGTGCAAAGGTTGCTTGGAATTGAGCCAATCTAAACTTATATGATGCGCATGGATGGTTTCTTTGTTTTTGACATATTGGACCATATTTGCACCATGAGTTTTGTTTTTGCAAATTCTTTTGTAAATTCTTTTCAAAGTACTTTTGCAAGATAGTCAAAGGTAAATGAAAAAGATTTTGCAAAGCATTTTCAAGATATGGAATTTTCTCCCCCTATTTCCAATGCTTTTCCTTTGACTAAGCAAAACTCCCCCTCAAATAAGGTCTCCTCTTAGTGTTCAAGAGGGTTTTAAGACATCAATTTTGAAAATACTCGTTACTCCCCTCTTAGAACACAAAGAGATACCAATTTTGAAATTTACCAATAAAATTATCAAATTTATGAAATTAGGTGGTGGTGCGGTCCTTTTGCTTTGGGCTCATATTTTCTCCCCCTTTGGCATGAATCGCCAAAAACGGAATCATTAGAGCCCAATGAAGTACATTCTCCCCCTTTGGTCATGAAATAAATGAGTGAAGGTTATACCAACGTTGGAGAGATGATGCGGAGCGACGGCGAAGGATGAGTAGTAGAACGGAGTGGAAGCCTTTGTCTTCGCCGAAGACTCAAATTCCCTTTCAATACACCTATGACTTGGTTGAAATACACTTGAAAACACATTAGTCATAGCATATATAAAAGAGACAAGATCAAAGGTATATTCATGTGCTATGCGTGCAAGACTTAGCAAAAGAAATTCCTAGAATCAAGAATATTAAGCTCATGCCTAAGTCGGGTAAAAGATTGTTCATCAAGTGGTTTGGTAAAGATATCGGCTAATTGATCTTTAGTATTAATATAAGAAATCTCGATATCCCCCTTTTGTTGGTGATCCCGAAGAAAATGATACCGAATGGCTATGTGCTTAGTGCGGCTGTGCTCGACGGGATTGTCGGCCATTTTGATTGCACTCTCATTGTCACATAGCAAAGGGACTTTGGTTAATTTGTAACCGTAGTCCCGCAGGGTTTGCCTCATCCAAAGCAATTGCGCGCAACAATGACCTGCGGCAATATACTCGGCTTCGGCGGTAGAAAGAGCGACCGAATTTTGCTTCTTTGAAGCCCATGACACCAAGGATCTTCCCAAGAACTGGCAAGTCCCCGATGTGCTCTTTCTATTAATCCTACACCCCGCCCAATCGGCATCCGAATATCCAATCAAATCAAAGGTGGATCCCCGAGGGTACCAAAGCCCAAACTTAGGAGTAAAAGCTAAATATCTCAAGATTCGTTTTACGGCCGTAAGGTGTGATTCCTTAGGGTCGGCTTGGAATCTTGCACACATGCAAACGGAAAGCATAATGTCCGGTCGAGATGCACATAAATAAAGCAATGATCCAATCATCGACCGGTATACCTTTTGATCCACGGACTTACCTCCCGTGTCGAGGTCGAGATGCCCATTGGTTCCCATGGGTGTCTTGATGGGCTTGGCATCCTTCATTCCAAACTTGCTTAAAATATCTTGAGTATACTTGGTTTGGCTAATGAAGGTGCCCTCTTGGAGTTGCTTCACTTGGAATCCTAGAAAGTACTTCAACTCCCCCATCATTGACATCTCGAATTTTTGCGTCATGATCCTACTAAATTCTTCACATGTAGATTTGTTAGTAGACCCAAATATGATATCATCAACATAAATTTGGCATACAAACAAATCATTATCAAGAGTCTTAGTGAATAAGGTAGGATCGGCTTTGCCGACTTTGAAGCCATTTGCAATAAGGAAATCTCTAAGGCATTCATACCATGCTCTTGGGGCTTGCTTGAGCCCATAAAGCGCCTTAGAGAGCCTATAAACATGGTTAGGGTACTCACTGTCCTCAAAGCCGGGAGGTTGCTCAACATAGACCTCCTCCTTGATTGGTCCATTGAGGAAGGCACTCTTCACGTCCATTTGATAAAGCTTGAAGCCATGGTAAGTAGCATAGGCTAATAATATACGAATTGACTCAAGCCTAGCTACGGGTGCATAGGTTTCTCCAAAATCCAAACCTTCGACTTGTGAATACCCCTTGGCCACGAGTCGAGCTTTGTTCCTTGTCACCACACCATGCTCGTCTTGCTTGTTGCGGAAGACCCACTTGGTTCCTACAACATTTTGGTTAGGACGTGGAACTAAGTGCCATACCTCATTCCTCGTGAAATTGTTGAGCTCCTCTTGCATCGCCATCACCCAATCCGAATCTTGTAGTGCTTCCTCTACCCTGGTTGGCTCAATAGAGGAAACAAACGAGTAATGTTCACAAAAGTGAGCAACACGAGATCGAGTAGTTACCCCCTTATGAATGTCGCCGAGGATGGTGTCGACGGGGTGATCTCGTTGTATGGCGTGGTGGACTCTTGGGTGTGGCGGCCTTGGTTGTTCATCCTCCTTGTCTTCATCATTTGAATCTCCCCCTTGATCGTTGCCGTCATTTTGAGGTGGCTCATCTTCTTGATTTTCTTGTTCAACATCTTGAACCTCATCCTCAACTTGAGTTGGTGGAGATGCTTGCATGGAGGAGGATGGTTGATCTTGTGCATGTGGAGGCTCTTCGGATTCCTTAGGACACACATCCCCAATGGACATGTTCCTTAGCGCTATGCATGGAGCCTGTTCTTCACCTACATCATCAAGATCAACTTGCTCTACTTGAGAGCCGTTAGTCTCATCAAACACAACGTCACAAGAAACTTCAACAAGTCCTGAGGACTTGTTAAAGACTCTATATGCCCTTGTGTTTGAGTCATATCCTAGTAAAAAGCCTTCTACTGTTTTAGGAGCAAATTTAGATTTTCTACCTCTTTTAATAAGTATAAAACATTTGCTGCCAAAAACTCTAAAATATGAAATATTGGGCTTTTTACCGGTTAGGAGTTCATAAGATGTCTTCTTGAGGATTCGGTGAAGATATAACCGGTTGATGGCGTAGCAGGCGGTGTTGACCGCCTCGGCCCAAAACCGATCCGGTGTCTTGTACTCATCAAGCATGGTTCTTGCCATGTCCAATAGAGTTCGATTCTTCCTCTCCACTACACCATTTTGTTGTGGAGTGTAGGGAGAAGAGAACTCATGCTTGATGCCCTCCTCCTCAAGGAAACCTTCAATTTGAGCGTTCTTGAACTCCGTTCCATTGTCGCTTCTAATTTTCTTGATCCTTAAGCCGAACTCATTTTGAGCCCGTCTCAAGAATCCCTTTAAGGTCTCTTGGGTTTGTGATTTTTCCTGCAAAAAGAATACCCAAGTGAAGCGAGAATAGTCATCCACAATTACAAGGCAATACTTACTACCGCCGATGCTTATGTAAGCGATCGGGCCGAACAAATCCATGTGAAGGAGCTCCAGTGGCCTGTCGGTAGTCATGATGTTTTTGTGTGGATGATGGACACCAACTTGCTTCCCAGCTTGGCAAGCGCTACAAATCCTGTCTTTCTCAAAATGAACATCGGTTAGTCCCAAAATGTGTTCTCCCTTTAGAAGCTTGTGAAGATTCTTCATTCCAACATGGGCTAGTCGGCGGTGCCAGAGCCAGCCCAAGTTAGTCTTAGCAATCAAGCAAGTGTTGAGCTCAGCTCTATGAAAATCTACTAAGTATAGCTGACCCTCTAACACTCCCTTAAAAGCTATTGAATCATCACTTCTTCTAAAGACAGTTACACCTATATCAGTAAAAAGACAGTTGTAGCCCATTTGACATAATTGGGATACGGAAAGCAAATTGTAATCTAAAGAATCTACAAGAAAAACATTGGAAATGGAATGGTCAGGAGATATAGCAATTTTACCCAAACCTTTGACCAAACCTTGATTTCCATCCCCGAATGTGATAGCTCGTTGGGGATCTTGGTTTTTCTCATATGAGGAGAACATCCTTTTCTCCCCGGTCATGTGGTTTGTGCACCCGCTGTCGAGTATCCAACTTGTGCCCCCGGATGCATAAACCTACAAAACAAGTTTAGTTCTTGATTTTAGGTACCCAAACGGTTTTGGGTCCTTTGGCATTAGATACAAGAACTTTGGGTACCCAAACACAAGTCTTGGAGCCCTTGTGTTTGCCCCCAACAATTTTAGCAACTACCTTGCCGGACTTGCTAGTCAAAACATAAGATGCATCAAAAGTTTTAAATGAAATGGCATGATCATTTGATGCATTAATAGTTTTCTTTCTAGGCAACTTGGCATGGGTTGGTTGCCTAGATCTAGATGTCTCACCCTTATACATAAAAGCATAATTAGGGCCAGAGTGAGACTTCCTAGAATGAATTTTCTTAATTTTACTCTCAGGATACCCGGCAGGGTACAAAATGTAACCCTCGTTATCCTGAGGCATGGGAGCCTTGCCCTTAACAAAGTTAGACAAGTTCTTAGGAGGGGCATTAATTTTGACATTGTCTCCCCTTTGGAAGCCAATGCCGTCCTTAATGCCCGGGCGTCTCCCATTATAGAGCATGCTTCTAGCAAGTTTAAATTTTTCATTTTCTAAGTCATGCTCTCTAATCTTAGCATTAAGTTGTGCTATGTGATCATTTTGTTTCTTAATTAAAGCTAGGTGATCATGGATAGCATCAACATTAATATCTCTACATCTAGTACAAATGGAAATATGCTCAACATTAGATGTAGAGGGTTTGCAAGATTTTAGTTCAACAACCTTAGCATGCAACAAATCATTTTTAGCTCTAAGGTCGGAAATAGTAGCATTGCAAACATCAAAATCCTTAGCCTTAGCAATTAATTTCTCATTCTCATTTCTAAGGCTAGCAATGGAAGCATTCAATTTATCAATCCTAGCAAGCAAATCAACATCATCATTTCTAGGATCAATGCAAACATGAGAATCAACCTTAGCAATTAAATTGGCATTTTCATTTCTAAGGTTTTCTAAAGTCTCATGGCAAATACTTAGCTCACTAGACAATTTTTCACATTTTTCTCTTTCTAGAGCATAAGCATTTTTAACCTTAACATGTTTCTTGTTTTCCTTGATTAGGAAGTCCTCTTGGGAGTCCAAGAGATCATCCTTTTCATGGATGGCACTAATTAGCTCATTTAATTTTTCTTTTTGTTCCATGTTAAGGTTGGCAAAAAGAATACGCAAATTATCTTCCTCATTTTTATCATTATCCTCATCACTAGATGTTTCATATTTAGTGGAGGACCTTGATTTTACCTTCTTTTTGCCGTCCTTGGCCATAAGACACTTGTGGCCGACGTTGGGGAAGAGAAGGCCCTTGGTGACGGCGATGTTGGCGGCGTCCTCGTCGTCGGAGGAGTCGCTTGAGCTTTCGTCGGAGTCCCACTCCCGACAAACATGGGCATCGCCGCCCTTCTTCTTGTAGTACTTCTTCTTTTCCTTCCTCTTGCCCTTCTTGTCGTCACCCCTGTCACTATCACTTGATAATGGACATTTAGCAATAAAGTGACCGGGCTTACCACACTTGTAGCAAACCTTCTTGGAACGGGATTTGTAGTCCTTCCCCTTCCGTTGCTTGAGGATTTGCCGGAAGCTTTTGATGATTAGGGCCATCTCCTCGTTGTCGAGCTTGGAGGCGTCAATTGGTTGTCTACTTGGTGTAGACTCCTCCTTCTTCTCCTCCGTTGCCTTGAAGGCCACGGGTTGCGCCTCGGATGTGGAAGGCTCATCAAGCTCGTTGATCTTCTTGGAGCCCTTAATCATGCATTCAAAACTAACAAAATTCCCGATGACTTCCTCGGGGGTCATTTGTGTATATCTAGGATTGCCACGAATTAATTGTACTTGAGTAGGGTTAAGGAAAATAAGGGCTCTTAGAATAACCTTAACCACTTCGTGGTCATCCCATTTTGCGCTCCCGAGGTTGCGCACTTGGTTCACCAAGGTCTTGAGCCGGTTGTACATGTCTTGTGGCTCCTCCCCTTGGCGAAGACGGAAGCGACCGAGCTCCCCCTCGATCGTTTCCCGCTTGGTGATCTTGGTGAGTTCATCACCCTCGTGCGCCGTCTTGAGTAGGTCCCAAATCTCCTTGGCGTTCTTCAACCCTTGTACTTTGTTGTATTCCTCCTTGCTTAGGGAGGCAAGGAGGATGGTTGCGGCTTGGGAGTTGAAGTGCTCGATTTGGGCCACTTCGTCCGTGTCATAGTCTTCATCCCCTACGGATGGTACCTGTACACCATACTCAACAATATCCCATAATCTTTTGTGGAGAGAGGTTAGATGAAATCGCATCAAATTACTCCACATAGCATAATCTTCACCATTAAAAGTTGGTGGTTTGCCTAATGGGACGGATAGTAAAGGTGTATGTTTAGGAATGCGAGGGTAGCGTAGGGGGATCTTACTATACTTCTTACGCTCTTGGCGTTTAGAAGTGACGGACGCCGCGTCGGAGCCGGAGGTAGATGTCGATGAGGTGTCGGTCTCGTAGAAGATCACCTTCCTCATCCTTTTGTGCTTGTCCCCACTCCGATGCGGCTTGTGAGAAGAAGATTTTTCCTTCTTCTCTTTATGGTGAGAAGAGGAAGATCTTTTCTCCTTCCGCTTGGAGGATTTCTTCTTCTTCTCTCTTCTCTTGGTGCGGGACTCTTCCGATGAAGATGAAGTGCTCCCTTGACTTGTAGTGGGCTTGTCATCGCCGGTCTCCATCTCCCTCTTGGTGTGATCTCCCGACATCACTTCGAGCGGTTAGGCTCTAATGAAGTACCGGGCTCCGATACCAATTGATAGTCGCCTAGAGGGGGGGGGGTGAATAGGGCGAAACTGAAATTTACAAAAATAATCACAACTACAAGCCGGGTTAGCGTTAGTAATAAAGAAACGAGTCCGCGAGAGAGGGCGCAAAACAAATCGCAAGCAAATAAGAGTGTGACACGAGGATTTGTTTTACCGAGGTTCGGTTCTCGCAAACCTACTCCCCGTTGAGGAGGCCACAAAGGCCGGGTCTCTTTCAACCCTTCCCTCTCTCAAACGATCCCACGGATCGAGTGAGCTTTCTCTTCTTCTCAATCAACCGGGAACAAAACTTCCCCGCAAGGGCCACCACACAATTGGTGCCTCTTGCCTTGGTTACAATTGAGTGATGATCTCAAGAACAAATGAGAAAGAAAGAAAGCAATCCAAGCGCAAGAGCTCAAAAGAACACGGCAAATCTCTCTCGCTAGTCACTAAGGGTTTGAGTGGAATTGGAGAGGATTTGATCTCTTTGTATGTGTCTAGAATTGAATGCCTAGCTCTTGTAAGTGGTTGAGAGTTGGAAAACTTGGATGGCAATGAATGTGGGGTGGTTGGGGTATTTATAGCCCCAACCACCAAAAGTGACCGTTGCTGGAACTCCTCTGTTCGATGGCGCACCGGACAGTCCGGTGCACACCGGACAGTCCGGTGCCCCTGCCACGTCACCAGTGTCGTTGGATTCTGACTTGTGGGCCCTCCTGGGTGTCCGGTGCACACCGGACATGTACTGTTTGATGTCCGGTGCACCGGCATGGGCGTGCCTGACGACTGCGCGCGCTGCGCGCGCATTTAATGCACCGCAGGGAGCCGTTGGCGCCGCAGGGAGCCGTTGCTCCGCTGGTACACCGGACAGTCCGGTGCACACCGGACAGTCCGGTGAATTTTAGCGGAGTGGCTGCCGAGCGAACCCGAGGCTGACGAGTTCCGGGGGCCGCGTCTCCTTGGAGCACCGGACATGTCCGGTGCACACCGGACAGTCCGGTGAATTATAGCGCGCCGGCTTCCGAGAAATCCCGAGGGCGAAGAGTTTGAAGTCGAAGTCCTCTGGCCGCACCGGACAGTCCGGTGCCTCCGGCCAGAGGAGCCCTCGGTTGCCTTGCTGCTCCTTTGTTGAATCCAACACTTGGTCTTTTTATTGGCTGATTGTGAACCTTTTGCACCTGTATAACTTATGCACTAGAGTAAACTAGTTAGTCCAATGTTTGTGTTGGGCAATTCAACCACCAAAATTATTTAGGAACTAGGTCTAAGCCTAATTCCCTTTCACACCAGAAATCCAAGAATGTGATCTACGACAAGGAAACATATGTGGGGTGAGGTGTATGAGCCTCTGGTCGACGATCAATGGCCACAGAACCCCCATTTTGCCGAAAATAGCCATGAGCGACCATTTTCAATAATATTAGAGGCTAAGACCTACGGATTTTTGACCAAGAAATGGTCTCCACCAGAAATCCAAGAATGTGATCTATGGCGAGGAAACATATGTGGGGTGAGGTGTATGAGCCTCTGGTCGATGATCAATGGCCACACAACCCCCATTTTTGTCGAAAATAGCCATGAACGACCATTTTCAATAATACCGAAGGCTAACACCTACGGATTTTTGACCAAGAAATGGTCTCCACCAGAAATCCAAGAATGTGATCTATGGCAAGGAAACATATGTGGGGTGAGGTGTACGAGCCTCTGGTCGATGATCAATGGCCACAGAACCCCCATTTTGCCGAAAATAGCCATGAACGACAATTTTCAATAATACCGAAGGCTAACACCTACGGATTTTTGACCAAGAAATGGTCTCCACCAGAAATCCAAGAATGTGATCTATGGCAAGGAAACATATGTGGGGTGAGGTGTACGAGCCTCTGGTCGAAGATCAATGGCCACAGAACCCCCATTTTGCCGAAAATAGCCATGAACGACCATTTTCAATAATACCGAAGGCTAACACGTACAAGTTTTTGACCAAGAAATGGTCACCACCAGAAATCCAAGAATGTGATCTATGGCAAGGAAACATATGTGGGGTGAGGTGTATGAGCCTCTGGTCGATGATCAATGGCCACACAACCCCCATTTTTGTCGAAAATAGCCATGAACGACCATTTTCAATAATATCGAAGGCTAACACCTACGGTTTTTTGACCAAGAAATGGTCTCCACTAGAAATCCAAGAATGTGATCTCCGACAAGGAAACATATGTGGGGTGAGGTGTATGAGCCTCTGGTCGACGATCAATGGCCACACAACCCCCATTTTGCCGAAAATAGCCATGAATGACCATTTTCAATAATACCGAAGGCTAACACGTACGCGTTTTTAACCAAGAAATGGTTTCCACCAGAAATCCAAGAATGTAATCTATGGCAAGGAAACATATGTGGGGTGAGGTTTATGAGCCTCTAGTCGATGATAAATGGCCACACAACCCCCATTTTTTATGAAAATAGCCATGAGCGACCTTGAAAATAGCCATGAGCGACCATTTTCAATAATACTAGAGGCTAACACCTACGGATTTTAGACCAAGAAATGGTCTCCACCAGAAATCCAAGAATGTGATCTATGGCAAGGAAACAAATGTGGGGTGAGGTGTATGAGCGTCTGGTCGATGATCAATGGCCACACAACCCCCATTTTTGTCGAAAATAGCCATGAACGACCATTTTCAATAATACCGAAGGCTAACACCTACGGATTTTTGACCAAGAAATGGTCTCCACCAGAAATCCAAGAATGTGATCTATGGCAAGGAAACATATGTGGGGTGAGGTATATGAGCCTCTAGTCGATGATCAATGGCCACACAACCCCCATTTTTGTCGAAAATAGCCATGAATGACCATTTTCAAAAATACCAAAGGCTAACACGTATGGATTTTTGACCAAGAAATCGTCTCCACCAGGAATCCAAGAATGTGATCTATGGCAAGGAAACATATGTGGGGTGAGGTGTATGATCCTCTGGTCGATGATCAATGGCCACACAACCCCCATTTTGCAGAAAATAGCCATGAACGACCATTTTCAATAATACCGAAGGCTAACACGTACGAGTTTTTAACCAAGAAATGGTCTCCACCAGAAATCCAAGAATGTGATCTATGGCAAGGAAACATATGTGGGGTGAGGTTTATGAGCCTCTAGGTGATGATAAATGGCCACACAACCCCCATTTTTTATGAAAATAGCCATGAGCGACCATTTTCAATAATACTAGAGGCTAAGACCTACGGATTTTAGACCAAGAAATGGTCTCCACCAGAAATCCAAGAATGTGATCTATGGCAAGGAAACATATGTGGGGTGAGGTGTATGAGCATCTGGTCGATGATCAATGGCCACACACCCCCATTTTTGTCGAAAATAGCCATGAACGACCATTTTCAATAATACCGAAGGCTAACACCTACGGATTTTTGACCAAGAAATGGTCTCCACCAGAAATCCAAGAATGTGATCTATGGCAAGGAAACATATGTGGGGTGAGGTGTATGAGCCTCTAGTCGATGATCAATGGCCACACAACCCCCATTTTTGTCGAAAATAGCCATGAACGACCATTTTCAATAATACCGAAGGCTAACACCTACGGATTTTCGACCAAGAAATGGTCTCCACCAGAAATCCAAGAATGTGATCTATGGCAAGGAAACATATGTGGGGTGAGGTGTATGAGCCTCTTGTCGATGATCAATGGCCACACAACCCCCATTTTGCCGAAAATAGCCATGAATGACCATTTTCAATAATACCGAAGGCTAACACGTACGAGTTTTTAACCAAGAAATGGTTTCCACCAGAAATCCAAGAATGTAATCTATGGCAAGGAAACATATGTGGGGTGAGGTTTATGAGCCTCTAGTCGATGATAAATGGCCACACAACCCCCATTTTTTATGAAAATAGCCATGAGCGACCATTTTCAATAATACTAGAGGCTAACACCTACGGATTTTAGACCAAGAAATGGTCTCCACCAGAAATCCAAGAATGTGATCTATGGCAAGGAAACATATGTGGGGTGAGGTGTATGAGCGTCTGGTCGATGATCAATGGCCACACAACCCCCATTTTTGTCGAAAATAGCCATGAACGACCATTTTCAATAATACCGAAGGCTAACACCTACGGATTTTTGACCAAGAAATGTCTGCACCAGAAATCCAAGAATGTGATCTATGGCAAGGAAACATATGTGGGGTGAGGTGTATGAGCCTCTGGTCGATGATCAATGGCCACACAACCCCCATTTTTGTCGAAAATAGCCATGAATGACCATTTTCAAAAATACCAAAGGCTAACACGTACGGATTTTTAACCAAGAAATGGTCTCCACCAGAAATCCAAGAATGTGATCTATGGCAAGGAAACATATGTGGGGTGAGGTGTACGAGCCTCTGGTTGATGATCAATGGCCACACAACCCCCATTTTGCCGAAAATAGCCATGAATGACCATTTTCAATAATACCGAAGGCTAACACGTACGAGTTTTTAACCAAGAAATGGTTTCCACCAGAAATCCAAGAATGTAATCTATGGCAAGGAAACATATGTGGGGTGAGGTTTATGAGCCTCTAGTCGATGATAAATGGCCACACAACCCCCATTTTTTATGAAAATAGCCATGAGCGACCTTGAAAATAACCATGAGCGACCATTTTCAATAATACTAGAGGCTAACACCTACGGATTTTAGAACAAGAAATGGTCTCCACCAGAAATCCAAGAATGTGATCTATGGCAAGGAAACATATGTGGGGTGAGGTGTATGAGCGTCTGGTCGATGATCAATGGCCACACAACCCCCATTTTTGTCGAAAATAGCAATGAACGACCATTTTCAATAATACCGAAGGCTAACACCTACGGATTTTTGACCAAGAAATGGTCTCCACCAGAAATCCAAGAATGTGATCTATGGCAAGGAAACATATGTGGGGTGAGGTGTATGAGCCTCTGGTCGACGATCAATGGCCACACAACCCTAATTTTTGTCGAAAATAGCCATGAACGACCATTTTCAATGACACTGAAGGCTAACACCTACGGATTTTTGACCAAGAAATGGTCTCCACCATAAATCCAAGAATGTGATCTATGGCAAGGAAACATATGTGTAGTGAGGTGTATGAGCCTCTGGTCGAAGATCAATGGCCACACAACCCCCATTTTTGTCGAAAATAGCCATGAATGACCATTTTCAAAAATACCAAAGGCTAACACGTACGGATTTTTGACCAAGAAATGGTCTCCACCAGAAATCCAAGAATGTGATCTATGGCAAGGAAACATATGTGGGGTGAGGTGTACAAGCCTCTGGTCGATAATGAATGGTCACACAACCCCCATTTTGCCGAAAATAGCCATGAACGACCATTTTCAATAATACCGAAGGCTAACACGTACGAGTTTTTAACCAAGAAATGGTCTCCACCAGAAATCCAAGAATGTGATCTATGGCAAGGAAACATATGTGGGGCGAGGTTTATGAGCCTCTAGTCGATGATAAATGGCCACACAACCCCCATTTTTATGAAAATAGCCATTAGCGACCTTGAAAATAGCCCTGAGCGACCATTTTCAATAATACTAGAGGCTAACACCTATGGATTTTAGACCAAGAAATGGTCTCCACCAGAAATCCAAGAATGTGATCTATGACAAGGAAACATATGTGGGGTGAGGTGTATGAGCGTCTGGTCGATGATCAATGGCCACACAACCCCCATTTTTGTCGAAAATAGCCATGAACGACCATTTTCAATAATACCGAAGGCTAACACCTACGGATTTTTGACCAAGAAATGGTCTCCACCAGAAATCCAAGAATGTGATCTATGGCAAGGAAACATATGTGGGGTGAGGTGTATGAGCCTCTAGTCGATGATCAATGGCCACACAACCCCCATTTTTGTCGAAAATAGCCATGAACGACCATTTTCAATAATACCGAAGGCTAACACCTACGGATTTTTGACCAAGAAATGGTCTCCACCAGAAATCCAAGAATGTGATCTATGGCAAGGAAACATATGTGGGGTGAGGTGTATGAGCGTCTGGTCGATGATCAATGGCCACACAACCCCCATTTTTGTCGAAAATAGCCATGAATGACCATTTACAATAATACCGAAGGCTAACACCTACGGATTTTTGACCAAGAAATGGTCTCCACCAGAAATCCAAGAATGTGATCTATGGAAAGGAAACATATGTGGGGTGAGGTGTACGAGCCTTTGGTCGATGATCAATGGCCACAGAACCCCCATTTTGCCGAAAATAGCCATGAACGACCATTTTCAATAATACCGAAGGCTAACACGTACGAGTTTTTGACCAAGAAATGGTCTCCACCAAAAATCCAAGAATGTGATCTATGGCAAGGAAACATATGTGGGGTGAGGTGTACGAGCCTCTAGTTGATGATCAATGGCCACACAACCCCCATTTTGCCGAAAATAGCCATGAATGACCATTTTCAATAATACCGAAGGCTAACACGTACGAGTTTTTAACCAAGAAATGGTTTCCACCAGAAATCCAAGAATGTAATCTATGGCAAGGAAACATATGTGGGGTGAGGTTTATGAGCCTCTAGTCGATGATAAATGGCCACACAACCCCCATTTTTTATGAAAATAGCCATGAGCGACCTTGAAAATAGCCATGAGCGACCATTTTCAATAATACTAGAGGATAACACCTACGGATTTTAGACCAAGAAATGGTCTCCACCAGAAATCCAAGAATGTGATCTATGGCAAGGAAACATATGTGGGGTGAGGTGTATGAGCGTCTGGTCGATGATCAATGGCCACACAACCCCCATTTTTGTCGAAAATAGCCATGAACGACCATTTTCAATAATACCGAAGGCTAACACCTACGGATTTTTGACCAAGAAATGGTCTCCACCAGAAATCCAAGAATGTGATCTATGGCAAGGAAACATATGTGGGGTGAGGTGTATGAGCCTCTGGTCGACGATCAATGGCCACACAACCCTAATTTTTGTCGAAAATAGCCATGAACGACCATTTTCAATGACACTGAAGGCTAACACCTACGGATTTTTGACCAAGAAATGGTCTCCACCATAAATCCAAGAATGTGATCTATGGCAAGGAAACATATGTGTAGTGAGGTGTATGAGCCTCTGGTCGAAGATCAATGGCCACACAACCCCCATTTTTGTCGAAAATAGCCATGAATGACCATTTTCAAAAATACCAAAGGCTAACACGTACGGATTTTTGACCAAGAAATGGTCTCCACCAGAAATCCAAGAATGTGATCTATGGCAAGGAAACATATGTGGGGTGAGGTGTACGAGCCTCTGGTCGACAATGAATGGCCACACAACCCCCATTTTGCCGAAAATAGCCATGAACGACCATTTTCAATAATACCGAAGGCTAACACGTACGAGTTTTTAACCAAGAAATGGTCTCCACCAGAAATCCAAGAATGTGATCATTGGCAAGGAAACATATGTGGGGCGAGGTTTATGAGCCTCTAGTCGATGATAAATGGCCGCACAACCCCCATTTTTTATGAAAATAGCCATGAGCGACCTTGAAAATAGCCATGAGCGACCATTTTCAATAATACTAGAGGCTAACACCTATGGATTTTAGACCAAGAAATGGTCTCCACCAGAAATCCAAGAATGTGATCTATGGCAAGGAAACATATGTGGGGTGAGGTGTATGAGCGTCTGGTCGATGATCAATGGCCACACAACCCCCATTTTTGTTGAAAATAGCCATGAACGACCATTTTCAATAATACCGAAGGCTAACACCTACGGATTTTTGACCAAGAAATGGTCTCCACCAGAAATCCAAGAATGTGATCTATGGCAAGGAAACATATGTGGGGTGAGGTGTATGAGCCTCTGGTCGATGATCAATGGCCACACAACCCCCATTTTTGTCGAAAATAGCCATGAACGACCATTTTCAATAATACCGAAGGCTAACACCTACGGATTTTTGACCAAGAAATGGTCTCCACCAGAAATCCAAGAATGTGATCTATGGCAAGGAAACATATGTGGGGTGAGGTGTATGAGTGTCTGGTCGATGATCAATGGCCACACAACCCCCATTTTTGTCGAAAATAGCCATGAATGACCATTTACAATAATACCGAAGGCTAACACCTACGGATTTTTGACCAAGAAATGGTCTCCACCAGAAATCCAAAAATGTGATCTATGGAAAGGAAACATATGTGGGGTGAGGTGTACGAGCCTCTAGTCGATGATCAATGGCCACAGAACCCCCATTTTGCCGAAAATAGCCATGAACGACCATTTTCAATAATACCGAAGGCTAACACGTACGAGTTTTTGACCAAGAAATGGTCTCCACCAAAAATCCAAGAATGTGATCTATGGCAAGGAAACATATGTGGGGTGAGGTGTATGAGCGTTTGGTCAATGATCAATGGCCACACAACCCCCATTTTTGTCGAAAATAGCCATGAATGACCATTTACAATAATACCGAAGGCTAACACCTACGGGTTTTTGACCAAGAAATGGTCTCCACCAGAAATCCAAGAATGTGATCTATGGCAAGGAAACATATGTGGGGTGAGGTGTATGAGCCTCTGGTCGACGATCAATGGCCACACAACCCTAATTTTTGTCGAAAATAGCCATGAACGACCATTTTCAATGACACTGAAGGCTAACACCTACGGATTTTTGACCAAGAAATGGTCTCCACCATAAATCCAAGAATGTGATCTATGGCAAGGAAACATATGTGGGGTGAGGTGTATGAGCCTCTGGTCGATGATCAATGGCCACACAACCCCCATTTTTGTCGAAAATAGCCATGAACGACCATTTTCAATAATATCGAAGGCTAACACCTACGGATTTTTGACCAAGAAATGGTCTCCACCAGAAATCCAAGAATGTGATCTACGACAAGGAAACATATGTGGGGTGAGGTGTATGAGCCTCTGGTCGACGATCAATGGCCACACAACCCCTATTTTGCCGAAAATAGCCATGAATGACCATTTTCAATAATACCGAAGGCTAACACGTACGAGTTTTTAACCAAGAAATGGTTTCCACCAAAAATCCAAGAATGTAATCTATGGCAAGGAAACATATGTGGGGTGAGGTTTATGAGCCTCTAGTCGATGATAAATGGCCACACAACCCCCATTTTTTATGAAAATAGCCATGAGCGACCTTGAAAATAGCCATGAGCGACCATTTTCAATAATACTAGAGGCTAACACCTACGGATTTTAGACCAAGAAATGGTCTCCACCAGAAATCCAAGAATGTGATCTATGGCAAGGAAACATATGTGGGGTGAGGTGTATGAGCGTCTGGTCGATGATCAATGGCCAAACAACCCCCATTTTTGTCGAAAATAGCCATGAACGACCATTTTCAATAATACCGAAGGCTAACACCTACGGATTTTTGACCAAGAAATGGTCTCCACCAGAAATCCAAGAATGTGATCTATGGAAAGGAAACATATGTGGGGTGAGGTGTATGAGCCTCTGGTCGACGATCAATGGCCACACAACCCTAATTTTTGTCGAAAATAGCCATGAACAACCATTTTCAATGGCACTGAAGGCTAACACCTACGGATTTTTGACCAAGAAATGGTCTCCACCATAAATCCAAGAATGTGATCTATGGCAAGGAAACATATGTGTAGTGAGGTGTATGAGCCTCTGGTCGAAGATCAATGGCCACACAAACCCCATTTTTGTCGAAAATAGCCATGAATGACCATTTTCAAAAATACCAAAGGCTAACACATTCGGATTTTTGCCCAAGAAATGGTCTCCAGCAGAAATCCAAGAATGTGATCTATGGCAAGGAAACATATGTGGGGTGAGGTGTACGAGCCTCTTGTCGATGATCAATGGCCACAGAACCCCCATTTTACCGAAAATAGCCATGAATGACCATTTTCAATAATACCGAAGGCTAACACGTACGAGTTTTTGACCAAGAAATGGTCTCCACCAAAAATCCAAGAATGTGATCTATGGCAAGGAAACATATGAGGGGTGAGATTTATGAGCCTCTAGTCGATGATAAATGGCCACACAACCCCCATTTTTTATGAAAATAGCCATGAGCGACCATTTTCAATAATATTAGAGGCTAAGACCTACGGATTTTTGACCAAGAAATGGTCTCCACCAGAAATCTAAGAATGTGATCTATGGCAAGGAAACATATGTGGGGTGAGGTGTATGAGCCTCTGGTCGATGATCAATGGCCACACAACCCACATTGTTGTCGAAAATAGCCATGAATGACCATTTACAATAATACCAAAGGCTAACACCTACGGATTTTTGACCAAGAAATGGTCTCCACCAGAAATCCAAGAATGTGATCTATGGCAAGGAAACATATGTGGGGTGAGGTGTATGAGCCTCTGGTCGATGATCAATGGCCACACAACCCCCATTTTTGTCGAAAATGGCCATGAACGACCATTTTCAATAATATCGAAGGCTAACACCTACGGATTTTTGACCAAGAAATGGTCTCCACCAGAAATCTAAGAATGTGATCTATGGCAAGGAAACATATGTGGGGTGAGGTGTATGAGCCTCTGGTCGATGATCAATGGCCACACAACCCACATTGTTGTCGAAAATAGCCATGAATGACCATTTACAATAATACCGAAGGCTAACACCTACGGATTTTTGACCAAGAAATGGTCTCCACCAGAAATCCAAGAATGTGATCTATGGCAAGGAAACATATGTGGGGTGAGGTGTATGAGCCTCTGGTCGATGATCAATGGCCACACAACCCCCATTTTTGTCGAAAATGGCCATGAACGACCATTTTCAATAATATCGAAGGCTAACACCTACGGATTTTTGACCAAGAAATGGTCTCCACCAGAAATCTAAGAATGTGATCTATGGCAAGGAAACATATGTGGGGTGAGGTGTATGAGCCTCTGGTCGATGATCAATGGCCACACAACCCACATTGTTGTCGAAAATAGCCATGAATGACCATTTACAATAATACCGAAGGCTAACATCTACGGATTTTTGACCAAGAAATGGTCTCCACCAGAAATCCAAGAATGTGATCTATGGCAAGGAAACATATGTGGGGTGAGGTGTATGAGCCTCTGGTCGATGATCAATGGCCACACAACCCCCATTTTTGTCGAAAATGGCCATGAACGACCATTTTCAATAATATCGAAGGCTAACACCTACGGATTTTTGACCAAGAAATGGTCTCCACCAGAAATCCAAGAATGTGATCTACGACAAGGAAACATATGTGGGGTGAGGTGTATGAGCCTCTGGTCGACGATCAATGGCCACACAACCCCCATTTTGCCGAAAATAGCCAATGAATGACCATTTTCAATAATACCGAAGGCTAACACGTACGAGTTTTTAACCAAGAAATGGTTTCCACCAGAAATCCAAGAATGTAATCTATGGCAAGGAAACATATGTGGGGTGAGGTGTACGAGCCTCTGGTCGATGATCAATGGCCACACAACCCCCATTTTGCCGAAAATAGCCATGAACGACCATTTTCAATAATACCGAAGGCTAACACGTACGAGTTTTTGACCAAGAAATGGTCTCCACCAAAAATCCAAGAATGTGATCTATGGCAAGGAAACATATGTGGGGTGAGATTTATGAGCCTCTAGTCGATGATAAATGGCCACACAACCCCCATTTTTTTATGAAAATAGCCATGAGCGACCATTTTCAATAATATTAGAGGCTAAGACCTACGGATTTTTGACCAAGAAATGGTCTCCACCAGAAATCCAAGAATGTGATCTATGGCAAGGAAACATATGTGGGGTGAGGTGTATGAGCCTATGGTCGATGATCAATGGCCACACAACCCCCATTTTTGTCGAAAATAGCCATGAATGACCATTTACAATAATACCGAAGGCTAACACCTACGGATTTTTGACCAAGAAATGGTCTCCACCAGAAATCCAAGAATGTGATCTATGGCAAGGAAACATATGTGGGGTGAGGTGTATGAGCCTCTGGTCGATGATCAATGGCCACACAACCCCCATTTTTGTCGAAAATAGCCATGAACGACCATTTTCAATAATATCGAAGGCTAACACCTACGGATTTTTGACCAAGAAATGGTCTCCACCAGAAATCCAAGAATGTGATCTACGACAAGGAAACATTTGTGGGGTGAGGTGTATGAGCCTCTGGTCGACGATCAATGGCCACACAACCCCCATTTTGCCGAAAATAGCCATGAATGACCATTTTCAATAATACCGAAGGCTAACACGTACGAGTTTTTAACCAAGAAATGGCTTCCACCAGAAATCCAAGAATGTAATCTATGGCAAGGAATCATATGTGGGGTGAGGTTTATGAGCCTCTAGTCGATGATAAATGGCCACACAACCCCCATTTTTTATGAAAATAGCCATGAGCGACCTTGAAAATAGCCATGAGCGACCATTTTCAATAATACTACAGGCTAACACCTACGGATTTTAGACAAAGAAATGGTCTCCACCAAAAATCCAAGAATGTGATCTACGACAAGGAAACATATGTGGGGTGAGGTGTATGAGCCTCTCGTCGACGATCCATGGCCACACAACCCCCATTTTGCCGAAAATAGCCATGAATGACCATTTTCAATAATACCGAAGGCTAACACGTACGAGTTTTTAACCAAGAAATGGCTTCCACCAGATATCCAAGAATGTAATCTATGGCAAGGAAACATATGTGGGGTGAGGTTTATGAGCCTCTAGTCGATGATAAATGGCCACACAACCCCCATTTTTTATGAAATAGCCATGAGCGACCTTGAAAATAGCCATGAGCGACCATTTTCAATAATACTAGAGGCTAACACCTACGGATTTTAGACCAAGAAATGGTCTCCACCAGAAATCCAAGAATGTGATCTATGGCAAGGAAACATATGTGGGGTGAGGTGTATGAGCGTCTGGTCGATGATCAATGGACACACAACCCCCATTTTTGTCGAAAATAGCCATGAACGACCATTTTCAATAATACCGAAGGCTAACACCTACGGATTTTTGACCAAGAAATGGTCTCCACCAATAATCCAAGAATGTGATCTATGGCAAAGAAACATATGTGGGGTGATGTGTATGAGCCTCTGGTCGACGATCAATGGCCACACAACCCTAATTTTTGTCGAAAATAGCCATGAATCGACCATTTTCAATGACACTGAAGGCTAACATCTACGGATTTTTGACCAAGAAATGGTCTCCACCATAAATCCAAGAATGTGATCTATGGCAAGGAAACATATGTGTAGTGAGGTGTATGAGCCTCTGGTCGAAGATCAATGGCCACACAACCCCCATTTTTGTCAAAAATAGCCATGAATGACCATTTTCAAAAATACCAAAGGCTAACACGTTCGGATTTTTGACCAAGAAATGGTCTCCACCAGAAATCCAAGAATGTGATCTATGGCAAGGAAACATATGTGAGGTGAGGTGTACGAGCCTCTGGTCGATGATCAATGGCCACACAACCCCCATTTTGCCGAAAATAGCCATGAACGACCATTTTCAATAATACCGAAGGCTAACACGTACGAGTTTTTAACCAAGAAATGGTCTCCACCAGAAATCCAAGAATGTGATCTATGGCAATGAAACATATGTGGGGTGAGGTTTATGAGCCTCTAGTCGATGATAAATGGCCACACAGCCCCCATTTTTTTATGAAAATAGCCATGAGCGACCATTTTCAATAATATTAGAGGCTAAGACCTACGGATTTTTGACCAAGAAATGGTCTCCACCAGAAATCCAAGAATGTGATCTATGGCAAGGAAACATATGTGGGGTGAGGTGTATGAGCCTCTGGTCGATGATCAATGGCCACACAACCCCCATTTTTGTCGAAAATAGCCATGAATGACCATTTACAATAATACCGAAGGCTAACACCTACGGATTTTTGACCAAGAAATGGTCTCCACCAGAAATCCAAGAATGTGATCTATGGCAAGGAAACATATGTGGGGTGAGGTGTATGAGCCTCTGGTCGATGATCAATGGCCACACAACCCCCATTTTTGTCGAAAATAGCCATGAATGACCATTTTAAATAATATCGAAGGCTAACACCTACGGATTTTTGACCAAGAAATGGTCTCCACCAGAAATCCAAGAATGTGATCTACGACAAGGAAACATATGTGGAGTGAGGTGTATGAGCCTCTGGTCGACGATCAATGGCCACACAACCCCCATTTTGCCGAAAATAGCCATGAATGACCATTTTCAATAATACCGAAGGCTAACACGTACGAGTTTTTAACCAAGAAATGGTTTCCACCAGAAATCCAAGAATGTAATCTATGGCAAGGAAACATATGTGGGGTGAGGTTTATGAGCCTCTAGTCGATGATAAATGGCCACACAACCCCCATTTTTTATGAAAATAGCCATGAGCGACCTTGAAAATAGCCATGAGCGACCATTTTCAATAATATTAGAGGCTAAGACCTACAGATTTTTGACCAAGAAATGGTCTCCACCAGAAATCCAAGAATGTGATCTATGGCAAGGAAACATATGTGGGGTGAGGTGTATGAGCCTCTGGTCGATGATCAATGGCCACACAACCCCCATTTTTGTCGAAAATAGCCATGAACGACCATTTTCAATAATATCGAAGGCTAACACCTACGGATTTTTGACCAAGAAATGGTCTCCACCAGAAATCCAAGAATGTGATCTACGACAAGGAAACATTTGTGGGGTGAGGTGTATGAGCCTCTGGTCGACGATCAATGGCCACACAACCCCCATTTTGCCGAAAATAGCCATGAATGACCATTTTCAATAATACCGAAGGCTAACACGTACGAGTTTTTAACCAAGAAATGGCTTCCACCAGAAATCCAAGAATGTAATCTATGGCAAGGAATCATATGTGGGGTGAGGTTTATGAGCCTCTAGTCGATGATAAATGGCCACACAACCCCCATTTTTTATGAAAATAGCCATGAGCGACCTTGAAAATAGCCATGAGCGACCATTTTCAATAATACTACAGGCTAACACCTACGGATTTTAGACAAAGAAATGGTCTCCACCAAAAATCCAAGAATGTGATCTACGACAAGGAAACATATGTGGGGTGAGGTGTATGAGCCTCTCGTCGACGATCCATGGCCACACAACCCCCATTTTGCCGAAAATAGCCATGAATGACCATTTTCAATAATACCGAAGGCTAACACGTACGAGTTTTTAACCAAGAAATGGCTTCCACCAGATATCCAAGAATGTAATCTATGGCAAGGAAACATATGTGGGGTGAGGTTTATGAGCCTCTAGTCGATGATAAATGGCCACACAACCCCCATTTTTTATGAAAATAGCCATGAGCGACCTTGAAAATAGCCATGAGCGACCATTTTCAATAATACTAGAGGCTAACACCTACGGATTTTAGACCAAGAAATGGTCTCCACCAGAAATCCAAGAATGTGATCTATGGCAAGGAAACATATGTGGGGTGAGGTGTATGAGCGTCTGGTCGATGATCAATGGACACACAACCCCCATTTTTGTCGAAAATAGCCATGAACGACCATTTTCAATAATACCGAAGGCTAACACCTACGGATTTTTGACCAAGAAATGGTCTCCACCAATAATCCAAGAATGTGATCTATGGCAAAGAAACATATGTGGGGTGATGTGTATGAGCCTCTGGTCGACGATCAATGGCCACACAACCCTAATTTTTGTCGAAAATAGCCATGAACGACCATTTTCAATGACACTGAAGGCTAACACCTACGGATTTTTGACCAAGAAATGGTCTCCACCATAAATCCAAGAATGTGATCTATGGCAAGGAAACATATGTGTAGTGAGGTGTATGAGCCTCTGGTCGAAGATCAATGGCCACACAACCCCCATTTTTGTCAAAAATAGCCATGAATGACCATTTTCAAAAATACCAAAGGCTAACACGTTCGGATTTTTGACCAAGAAATGGTCTCCACCAGAAATCCAAGAATGTGATCTATGGCAAGGAAACATATGTGAGGTGAGGTGTACGAGCCTCTGGTCGATGATCAATGGCCACACAACCCCCATTTTGCCGAAAATAGCCATGAACGACCATTTTCAATAATACCGAAGGCTAACACGTACGAGTTTTTAACCAAGAAATGGTCTCCACCAGAAATCCAAGAATGTGATCTATGGCAATGAAACATATGTGGGGTGAGGTTTATGAGCCTCTAGTCGATGATAAATGGCCACACAGCCCCCATTTTTTTATGAAAATAGCCATGAGCGACCATTTTCAATAATATTAGAGGCTAAGACCTACGGATTTTTGACCAAGAAATGGTCTCCACCAGAAATCCAAGAATGTGATCTATGGCAAGGAAACATATGTGGGGTGAGGTGTATGAGCCTCTGGTCGATGATCAATGGCCACACAACCCCCATTTTTGTCGAAAATAGCCATGAATGACCATTTACAATAATACCGAAGGCTAACACCTACGGATTTTTGACCAAGAAATGGTCTCCACCAGAAATCCAAGAATGTGATCTATGGCAAGGAAACATATGTGGGGTGAGGTGTATGAGCCTCTGGTCGATGATCAATGGCCACACAACCCCCATTTTTGTCGAAAATAGCCATGAATGACCATTTTAAATAATATCGAAGGCTAACACCTACGGATTTTTGACCAAGAAATGGTCTCCACCAGAAATCCAAGAATGTGATCTACGACAAGGAAACATATGTGGGGTGAGGTGTATGAGCCTCTGGTCGACGATCAATGGCCACACAACCCCCATTTTGCCGAAAATAGCCATGAATGACCATTTTCAATAATACCGAAGGCTAACACGTACGAGTTTTTAACCAAGAAATGGTTTCCACCAGAAATCCAAGAATGTAATCTATGGCAAGGAAACATATGTGGGGTGAGGTTTATGAGCCTCTAGTCGATGATAAATGGCCACACAACCCCCATTTTTTATGAAAATAGCCATGAGCGACCTTGAAAATAGCCATGAGCGACCATTTTCAATAATATTAGAGGCTAAGACCTACGGATTTTTGACCAAGAAATGGTCTCCACCAGAAATCCAAGAATGTGATCTATGGCAAGGAAACATATGTGGGGTGAGGTGTATGAGCCTCTGGTCGATGATCAATGGCCACACAACCCCCATTTTTGTCGAAAATAGCCATGAATGACCATTTACAATAATACCGAAGGCTAACACCTACGGATTTTTGACCAAGAAATGGTCTCCACCAGAAATCCAAGAATGTGATCTATGGCAAGGAAACATATGTGGGGTGAGGTGTATGAGCCTCTGGTCGATAATCAATGGCCACACAACCCCCATTTTTGTCGAAAATAGCCATGAACGACCATTTTCAATAATATCGAAGGCTAACACCTATGGATTTTTGACCAAGAAATGGTCTCCACCAGAAATCCAAGAATGTGATCTACGACAAGGAAACATATGTGGGGTGAGGTGTATGAGCCTCTGGTCGACGATCAATGGCCACACAACCCCCATTTTGCCGAAAATAGCCATGAATGACCATTTTCAATAATACCGAAGGCTAACACGTACGAGTTTTTAACCAAGAAATGGTTTCCACCAGAAATCCAAGAATGTAATCTATGGCAAGGAAACATATGTGGGGTGAGGTTTATGAGCCTCTAGTCGATGATAAATGGCCACACAACCCCCATTTTTTATGAAAATAGCCATGAGCGACCTTGAAAATAGCCATGAGCGACCATTTTCAATAATACTAGAGGCTAACACCTACGGATTTTAGACCAAGAAATGGTCTCCACCAGAAATCCAAGAATGTGATCTATGGCAAGGAAACATATGTGGGGTGAGGTGTATGAGCGTCTGGTCGATGATCAATGGCCACACAACCCCCATTTTTGTCGAAAATAGCCATGAACGACCATTTTCAATAATACTGAAGGCTAACACCTACGGAATTTTGACCAAGAAATGGTCTCCACCAGAAATCCAAGAATGTGATCTATGGCAAGGAAACATATGTGGGGTGAGGTGTATGAGCCTCTGGTCGACGATCAATGGCCACACAACCCCCATTTTTTATGAAAATAGCCATGAGCGACCTTGAAAATAGCCATGAGCGACCATTTTCAATAATACTAGAGGCTAACACCTACGGATTTTAGACCAAGAAATGGTCTCCACAAGAAATCCAAGAATGTGATCTATGGCAAGGAAACATATGTGGGGTGAGGTGTATGAGCGTCTGGTCGATGATCAATGGCCACACAACCCCCATTTTTGTCGAAAATAGCCATGAACGACCATTTTCAATAATACCGAAGGCTAACACCTACGGATTTTTGACCAAGAAATGGTCTCCACCAGAAATCCAAGAATGTGATCTATGGCAAGGAAACATATGTGGGGTGAGGTGTATGAGCCTCTGGTCGATGATCAATGGCCACACAACCCCCATTTTTGTCGAAAATAGCCATGAACGACCATTTTCAATAATATCGAAGGCTAACACCTACGGATTTTTGACCAAGAAATGGTCTCCACCAGAAATCCAAGAATGTGATCTACGACAAGGAAACATATGTGGGGTGAGGTGTATGAGCCTCTGGTCGACGATCAATGGCCACACAACCCCCATTTTGCCGAAAATAGCCATGAATGACCATTTTCAATAATATCGAAGGCTAACACCTACGGATTTTTGACCAAGAAATGGTCTCCACCAGAAATCCAAGAATGTGATCTACGACAAGGAAATATATGTGGGGTGAGGTGTATGAGCCTCTGGTCGACGATCAATGGCCACACAACCCCCATTTTGCCGAAAATAGCCATGAATGACCATTTTCAATAATACCGAAGGCTAACACGTACGAGTTTTTAACCAAGAAATGGTTTCCACCAGAAATCCAAGAATGTAATCTATGGCAAGGAAACATATGTGGGGTGAGGTCTATGAGCCTCTAGTCGATGATAAATGGCCACACAACCCCCATTTTTTATGAAAATAGCCATGAGCGACCTTGAAAATAGCCATGAGCGACCATTTTCAATAATACTAGAGGCTAACACCTACGGATTTTAGACCAAGAAATGGTCTCCACCAGAAATCCAAGAATGTGATCTATGGCAAGGAAACATATGTGGGGTGAGGTGTATGAGCGTCTGGTCGATGATCAATGGCCACACAACCCCCATTTTTGTCGAAAATAGCCATGAACGACCATTTTCAATAATACCGAAGGCTAACACCTACGGATTTTTGACCAAGAAATGGTCTCCACCAGAAATCCAAGAATGTGATCTATGGCAAGGAAACATATGTGGGGTGAGGTGTATGAGCCTCTGGTCGATGATCAATGGCCACACAACCTCCATTTTTGTCGAAAATAGCCATGAACGACCATTTTCAATAATATCGAAGGCTAACACCTACTGATTTTTGACCAAGAAATGGTCTCCACCAGAAATCCAAGAATGTGATCTACGACAAGGAAACGTATGTGGGGTGAGGTGTATGAGCCTCTGGTCGACGATCAATGGCCACACAACCCCCATTTTGCCGAAAATAGCCATGAATGACCATTTTCAATAATATCGAAGGCTAACACCTACGGATTTTTGACCAAGAAATGGTCTCCACCAGAAATCCAAGAATGTGATCTACGACAAGGAAACATATGTGGGGTGAGGTGTATGAGCCTCTGGTCGACGATCAATGGCCACACAACCCCCATTTTGCCGAAAATAGCCATGAATGACCATTTTCAATAATACCGAAGGCTAACACGTACGAGTTTTTAACCAAGAAATGGTTTCCACCAGAAATCCAAGAATGTAATCTATGGCAATGAAACATATGTGGGGTGAGGTTTATGAGCCTCTAGTCGATGATAAATGGCCACACAACCCCCATTTTTTATGAAAATAGCCATGAGCGACCTTGAAAATAGCCATGAGCGACCATTTTCAATAATACTAGAGGCTAACATCTACGGATTTTAGACCAAGAAATGGTCTCCACCAGAAATCCAAGAATGTGATCTATGGCAAGGAAACATATGTGGGGTGAGGTGTATGAGCGTCTGGTCGATGATCAATGGCCACACAACCCCCATTTTTGTCGAAAATAGCCATGAACGACCATTTTCAATAATACCGAAGGCTAACACCTACAGATTTTTTACCAAGAAATGGTCTCCACCAGAAATCCAAGAATGTGATCTATGGCAAGGAAACATATGTGGGGTGAGGTGTATGAGCCTCTAGTCGATGATCAATGGCCACACAACCCCCATTTTTGTCGAAAATAGCCATGAATGACCATTTTCAAAAATACCAAAGGCTAACACGTACGGATTTTTAACCAAGAAATGGTCTCCACCAGAAATCCAAGAATGTGATCTATGGCAAGGAAACATATGTGGGGTGAGGTGTATGAGCGTCTGGTCGATGATCAATGGCCACACAACCCCCATTTTTGTCTAAAATAGCCATGAACGACCATTTTCAATAATACCGAAGGCTAACACCTACGGATTTTTTACCAAGAAATGGTCTCCACCAGAAATCCAAGAATGTGATCTATGGCAAGGAAACATATGTGGGGTGAGGTGTATGAGCCTCTAGTCGATGATCAATGGCCACACAACCCCCATTTTTGTCGAAAATAGCCATGAATGACCATTTTCAAAAATACCAAAGGCTAACACCTACGGATTTTTGACCAAGAAATGGTCTCCACCAGAAATCCAAGAATGTGATCTATGGCAAGGAAACATATGTGGGGTGAGGTGTACGAGCCTCCGGTCGATGATCAATGGCCACACAACCCCCATTTTGCCGAAAATAGCCATGAATGACCATTTTCAATAATACCGAAGGCTAACACCTACGAGTTTTTAACCAAGAAATGGTCTCCACCAGAAATCCAAGAATGTGATCTATGGCAAGGAAACATATGTGGGGTGAGGTGTATGAGCGTCTGGTCGATGATCAATGGCCACACAACCCCCATTTTTGTCGAAAATAGCCATGAACGACCATTTTCAATAATACCGAAGGCTAACACCTACGGATTTTTGACCAAGAAATGGTCTCCACCAGAAATCCAAGAATGTGATCTATGGCAAGGAAACATATGTGGGGTGAGGTGTATGAGCCTCTGGTCGACGATCAATGGCCACACAACCCTAATTTTTGTCGAAAATAGCCATGAACGACCATTTTCAATGACATTGAAGGCTAACACCTACGGATTTTTGACCAAGAAATGGTCTCCACAATAAATCCAAGAATGTGATCTATGGCAAGGAAACATATGTGTAGTGAGGTGTATGAGCCTCTGGTCGATGATCAATGGCCACACAACCCCCATTTTTGTCGAAAATAGCCATGAATGACCATTTACAATAATACCGAAGGCTAACACCTACGGATTTTTGACCAAGAAATGGTCTCCACCAGAAATCCAAGAATATGATCTATGGCAAGGAAACATATGTGGGGTGAGGTGTATGAGCCTCTGGTCGACGATCAATGGCAACACAACCCCCATTTTGCCGAAAATAGCCATGAATGACCATTTTCAATAATACCGAAGGCTAACACGTACGAGTTTTTAACCAAGAAATGGTCTCCACCAGAAATCCAAGAATGTAATCTATGGCAAGGAATTATATGTGGGGTGAGGTTTATGAGCCTCTAGTCGATGATAAATGGCCACACAAGCTCCATTTTTTATGAAAATAGCCATGAGCGACCTTGAAAATAGCCATGAGCGACCATTTTCAATAATACTAGAGGCTAACACCTACGGATTTTAGACCAAGAAATGGTCTCCACCAGAAATCCAAGAATGTGATCTATGGCAAGGAAACATATGTGGGGTGAGGTGTATGAGCGTCTGGTCGATGATCAATGGCCACACAACCCCCATTTTTGTCGAAAATAGCCATGAATGACCATTTTCAATAATACCGAAGGCTAACACCTACGGATTTTTGACCAAGAAATGGTCTCCACCAGAAATCCAAGAATGTGATCTATGGCAAGGAAACATATGTGGGGTGAGGTGTATGAGCCTCTAGTCGATGATCAATGGCCACACAACCCCCATTTTTGTCGAAAATAGCCATGAATGATCATTTTCAAAAATACCAAAGGCTAACACGTACGGATTTTTGACCAAGAAATGGTCTCCACCAGAAATCCAATAATGTGATCTATGGCAAGGAAACATATGTGGGGTGAGGTGTACGAGCCTCTGGTCGATGATCAATGGCCACACAACCCCCATTTTGCCAAAAATAGCCATGAATGACCATTTTCAATAATACCGAAGGCTAACACGTACGAGTTTTTAACCAAGAAATGGTTTCCACAAGAAATCCAAGAATGTAATCTATGGCAAGGAAACATATGTGGGGTGAGGTTTATGAGCCTCTAGTCGATGATAAATGGCCACACAACCCCCATTTTTTATGAAAATAGCCATGAGCGACCTTGAAAATAGCCATGAGCGACCATTTTCAATAATACTAGAGGCTAACACCTACGGATTTTAGACCAAGAAATGGTCTCCACCAGAAATCCAAGAATGTGATCTATGGCAAGGAAACATATGTGGGGTGAGGTGTATGAGCGTCTGGTCGATGATCAATGGCCACACAACCCCCATTTTTGTCGAAAATAGCCATGAACGACCATTTTCAATAATACCGAAGGATAACACCTACGGATTTTTGACCAAGAAATGGTCTCCACCAGAAATCCAAGAATGTGATCTATGGCAAGGAAACATATGTGGGGTGAGGTGTATGAGCCTCTAGTCGATGATCAATGGCCACACAACCCCCATTTTTGTCGAAAATAGCCATGAATGATCATTTTCAAAAATACCAAAGGCTAACACGTACGGATTTTTGACCAAGAAATGGTCTCCACCAGAAATCCAATAATGTGATCTATGGCAAGGAAACATATGTGGGGTGAGGTGTACGAGCCTCTGGTCGATGATCAATGGCCACACAACCCCCATTTTGCCAAAAATAGCCATGAATGACCATTTTCAATAATACCGAAGGCTAACACGTACGAGTTTTTAACCAAGAAATGGTTTCCACCAGAAATCCAAGAATGTAATCTATGGCAAGGAAACATATGTGGGGTGAGGTTTATGAGCCTCTAGTCGATGATAAATGGCCACACAACCCCCATTTTTTATGAAAATAGCCATGAGCGACCTTGAAAATAGCCATGAGCGACCATTTTCAATAATACTAGAGGCTAACACCTACGGATTTTAGACCAAGAAATGGTCTCCACCAGAAATCCAAGAATGTGATCTATGGCAAGGAAACATATGTGGGGTGAGGTGTATGAGCGTCTGGTCGATGATCAATGGCCACACAACCCCCATTTTTGTCGAAAATAGCCATGAACGACCATTTTCAATAATACCGAAGGCTAACACCTACGGATTTTTGACCAAGAAATGGTCTCCACCAGAAATCCAAGAATGTGATCTATGGCAAGGAAACATATGTGGGGTGAGGTGTATGAGCCTCTGGTCGACGATCAATGGCCACACAACCCCCATTTTTTATGAAAATAGCCATGAGCGACCTTGAAAATAGCCATGAGCGACCATTTTCAATAATACTAGAGGCTAACACCTACGGATTTTAGACCAAGAAATGGTCTCCACCAGAAATCCAAGAATGTGATCTATGGCAAGGAAACATATGTGGGGTGAGGTGTATGAGCGTCTGGTCGATGATCAATGGCCACACAACCCCCATTTTTGTCGAAAATAGCCATGAACGACCATTTTCAATAATACCGAAGGCTAACACCTACGGATTTTTGACCAAGAAATGGTCTCCACCAGAAATCCAAGAATGTGATCTATGGCAAGGAAACATATGTGGGGTGAGGTGTATGAGCCTCTGGTCGATGATCAATGGCCACACAACCCCCATTTTTGTCGAAAATAGCCATGAATGATCATTTTCAAAAATACCAAAGGCTAACACGTACGGATTTTTGACCAAGAAATGGTCTCCACCAGAAATCCAATAATGTGATCTATGGCAAGGAAACATATGTGGGGTGAGGTGTACGAGCCTCTGGTCGATGATCAATGGCCACACAACCCCCATTTTGCCAAAAATAGCCATGAATGACCATTTTCAATAATACCGAAGGCTAACACGTACGAGTTTTTAACCAAGAAATGGTTTCCACCAGAAATCCAAGAATGTGATCTACGACAAGGAAACGTATGTGGGGTGAGGTGTATGAGCCTCTGGTCGACGATCAATGGCCACACAACCCCCATTTTGCCGAAAATAGCCATGAATGACCATTTTCAATAATATCGAAGGCTAACACCTACGGATTTTTGACCAAGAAATGGTCTCCACCAGAAATCCAAGAATGTGATCTACGACAAGGAAACATATGTGGGGTGAGGTGTATGAGCCTCTGGTCGACGATCAATGGCCACACAACCCCCATTTTGCCGAAAATAGCCATGAATGACCATTTTCAATAATACCGAAGGCTAACACGTACGAGTTTTTAACCAAGAAATGGTTTCCACCAGAAATCCAAGAATGTAATCTATGGCAATGAAACATATGTGGGGTGAGGTTTATGAGCCTCTAGTCGATGATAAATGGCCACACAACCCCCATTTTTTATGAAAATAGCCATGAGCGACCTTGAAAATAGCCATGAGCGACCATTTTCAATAATACTAGAGGCTAACACCTACGGATTTTAGACCAAGAAATGGTCTCCACCAGAAATCCAAGAATGTGATCTATGGCAAGGAAACATATGTGGGGTGAGGTGTATGAGCGTCTGGTCGATGATCAATGGCCACACAACCCCCATTTTTGTCGAAAATAGCCATGAACGACCATTTTCAATAATACCGAAGGCTAACACCTACGGATTTTTGACCAAGAAATGGTCTCCATCCAGAAATCCAAGAATGTGATCTATGGCAAGGAAACATATGTGGGGTGAGGTGTATGAGCCTCTGGTCGATGATCAATGGCCACACAACCCCCATTTTTGTCGAAAATAGCCATGAACGACCATTTTCAATAATACCGAAGGCTAACACCTACGGATTTTTGACCAAGAAATGGTCTCCACCAGAAATCCAAGAATGTGATCTATGGCAAGGAAACATATGTGGGGTGAGGTGTATGAGCCTCTGGTCGATGATCAATGGCCACACAACCCCCATTTTTGTCGAAAATAGCCATGAACGACCATTTTCAATAATATCGAAGGCTAACACCTACGGATTTTTGACCAAGAAATGGTCTCCACCAGAAATCCAAGAATGTGATCTACGACAAGGAAACATATGTGGGGTGAGGTGTATGAGCCTCTGGTCGACGATCAATGGCCACACAACCCCCATTTTGCCGAAAATAGCCATGAATGACCATTTTCAATAATATCGAAGGCTAACACCTACGGATTTTTGACCAAGAAATGGTCTCCACCAGAAATCCAAGAATGTGATCTACGACAAGGAAACATATGTGGGGTGAGGTGTATGAGCCTCTGGTCGACTGATCAATGGCCACACAACCCCCATTTTGCCGAAAATAGCCATGAATGACCATTTTCAATAATACCGAAGGCTAACACGTACGAGTTTTTAACCAAGAAATGGTTTCCACTAGAAATCCAAGAATGTAATCTATGGCAAGGAAACATATGTGGGGTGAGCTTTATGAGCCTCTAGTCGATGATAAATGGCCACACAACCCCCATTTTTTATGAAAATAGCCATGAGCGACCTTGAAAATAGCCATGAGCGACCATTTTCAATAATACTAGAGGCTAACACCTACGGATTTTAGACCAAGAAATGGTCTCCACCAGAAATCCAAGAATGTGATCTATGGCAAGGAAACATATGTGGGGTGAGGTGTATGAGCGTCCTGGTCGATGATCAATGGCCACACAACCCCCATTTTTGTCGAAAATAGCCATGAACGACCATTTTCAATAATACCGAAGGCTAACACCTACGGATTTTTGACCAAGAAATGGTCTCCACCAGAAATCCAAGAATGTGATCTATGGCAAGGAAACATATGTGGGGTGAGGTGTATGAGCCTCTGGTCGATGATCAATGGCCACACAACCTCCATTTTTGTCGAAAATAGCCATGAACGACCATTTTCAATAATATCGAAGGCTAACACCTACGGATTTTTGACCAAGAAATGGTCTCCACCAGAAATCCAAGAATGTGATCTACGACAAGGAAACATATGTGGGGTGAGGTGTATGAGCCTCTGGTCGACGATCAATGGCCACACAACCCCCATTTTGCCGAAAATAGCCATGAATGACCATTTTCAATAATATCGAAGGCTAACACCTACGGATTTTTGACCAAGAAATGGTCTCCACCAGAAATCCAAGAATGTGATCTACGACAAGGAAACATATGTGGGGTGAGGTGTATGAGCCTCTGGTCGACGATCAATGGCCACACAACCCCCATTTTGCCGAAAATAGCCATGAATGACCATTTTCAATAATACCGAAGGCTAACACGTACGAGTTTTTAACCAAGAAATGGTTTCCACTAGAAATCCAAGAATGTAATCTATGGCAATGAAACATATGTGGGGTGAGGTTTATGAGCCTCTAATCGATGATAAATGGCCACACAACCCCCATTTTTTATGAAAATAGCCATGAGCGACCTTGAAAATAGCCATGAGCGACCATTTTCAATAATACTAGAGGCTAACACCTACGGATTTTAGACCAAGAAATGGTCTCCACCAGAAATCCAAGAATGTGATCTATGGCAAGGAAACATATGTGGGGTGAGGTGTATGAGCGTCTGGTCGATGATCAATGGCCACACAACCCCCATTTTTGTCGAAAATAGCCATGAACGACCATTTTCAATAATACCGAAGGCTAACACCTACGGATTTTTGACCAAGAAATGGTCTCCACCAGAAATCCAAGAATGTGATCTATGGCAAGGAAACATATGTGGGGTGAGGTGTATGAGCCTCTGGTCGATGATCAATGGCCACACAACCCCCATTTTTGTCGAAAATAGCCATGAACGACCATTTTCAATAATATCGAAGGCTAACACCTACGGATTTTTGACCAAGAAATGGTCTCCACCAGAAATCCAAGAATGTGATCTACGACAAGGAAACATATGTGGGGTGAGGTGTATGAGCCTCTGGTCGACGATCAATGGCCACACAACCCCCATTTTGCCGAAAATAGCCATGAATGACCATTTTCAATAATATCGAAGGCTAACACCTACGGATTTTTGACCAAGAAATGGTCTCCACCAGAAATCCAAGAATGTGATCTACGACAAGGAAACATATGTGGGGTGAGGTGTATGAGCCTCTGGTCGACGATCAATGGCCACACAACCCCCATTTTGCCGAAAATAGCCATGAATGACCATTTACAATAATACCGAAGGCTAACACGTACGAGTTTTTAACCAAGAAATGGTTTCCACCTAGAAATCCAAGAATGTAATCTATGGCAAGGAAACATATGTGGGGTGAGGCTTTATGAGCCTCTAGTCGATGATAAATGGCCACACAACCCCCATTTTTTATGAAAATAGCCATGAGCGACCTTGAAAATAGCCATGAGCGACCATTTTCAATAATACTAGAGGCTAACACCTACGGATTTTAGACCAAGAAATGGTCTCCACCAGAAATCCAAGAATGTGATCTATGGCAAGGAAACATATGTGGGGTGAGGTGTATGAGCGTCCGGTCGATGATCAATGGCCACACAACCCCCATTTTTGTCGAAAATAGCCATGAACGACCATTTTCAATAATACCGAAGGCTAACACCTACGGATTTTTGACCAAGAAATGGTCTCCACCAGAAATCCAAGAATGTGATCTATGGCAAGGAAACATATGTGGAGATCATTCTTGGTCTAAAATCCTTGCCATAGATCACATTCTTGGATTTCTGGTGGAGACCATTTCTTGGTCAAAAATCCGTAGGTGTTAGCCTTCGGTATTATTGAAAATGGTCGTTCATGGCTATTTTCGACAAAAATGGGGGTTGTGTGGCCATTGATCATCGACCGGACGCTCATACACCTCACCCCACATATGTTTCCTTGCCATAGATCACATTCTTGGATTTCTGGTGGAGACCATTTCTTGGTCTAAAATCCGTAGGTGTTAGCCTCTAGTATTATTGAAAATGGTCGCTCGTGGCTATTTTCAAGGTCGCTCATGGCTATTTTCATAAAAAAATGGGGGTTGTGTGGCCATTTATCATCGACTAGAGGCTCATAAACCTCACCCCACATATGTTTCCTTGCCATAGATTACATTCTTGGATTTCTGGTGGAAACCATTTCTTGGTTAAAAACTCGTACGTGTTAGCCTTCGGTATTATTGAAAATGGTCATTCATGGCTATTTTCGGCAAAATGGGGGTTGTGTGGCCATTGATCGTCGACCAGAGGCTCATACACCTCACCCCACATATGTTTCCTTGTCGTAGATCACATTCTTGGATTTCTGGTGGAGACCATTTCTTGGTCAAAAATCCGTAGGTGTTAGCCTTCGATATTATTGAAAATGGTCATTCATGGCTATTTTCGTCAAAATGGGGGTTGTGTGGCCATTGATCGTCGACCAGAGGCTCATACACCTCACCCCACATATGTTTCCTTGTCGTAGATCACATTCTTGGATTTCTGGTGGGACCATTTCTTGGTCAAAAATCCGTAGGTGTTAGCCTTCAGTGTCATTGAAAATGGTCGTTCATGGCTATTTTCGACAAAAATTAGGGTTGTGTGGCCATTGATCGTCGACCAGAGGCTCATACACCTCACCCCACATATGTTTCCTTGCCATAGATCACATTCTTGGATTTCTGGTGGAGACCATTTCTTGGTCAAAAATCCGTAGGTGTTAGCCTTCGGTATTATTGAAAATGGTCGTTCATGGCTATTTTCGACAAAAATGGGGGTTGTGTGGCCATTGATCATCGACCAGAAGCTCATACACCTCACCCCACATATGTTTCCTTGCCATAGATCACATTCTTGGATTTCTGGTGGAGACCATTTCTTGGTCTAAAATCCGTAGGTGTTAGCCTCTTGTATTATTGAAAATGGTCGCTCATGGCTATTTTCATAAAAAATGGGGGTTGTGTGGCCATTTATCATCGACTAGAGGCTCATAAACCTCACCCCACATATGTTTCCTTGCCATAGATCACATTCTTGGATTTCTGGTGGAGACCATTTCTTGGTTAAAAACTCGTACGTGTTAGCCTTCGGTATTATTGAAAATGGTCGTTCATGGCTATTTTCGGCAAAATGGGGGTTGTGTGGCCATTGATCATCGACCAGAGGCTCGTACACCTCACCCCACATATGTTTCCTTGCCATAGATCACATTCTTGGATTTCTGGTGGAGACCATTTCTTGGTCAAAAATCCGTAGGTGTTAGCCTTCGGTATTATTGAAAATGGTCATTCATGGCTATTTTCGACAAAAATGGGGGTTGTGTGGCCATTGATCATCAACCAAAGGCTCGTACACCTCACTACACATATGTTTCCTTGCCATAGATCACATTCTTGGATTTTTGGTGGAGACCATTTCTTGGTCAAAAACTCGTACGTGTTAGCCTTCGGTATTATTGAAAATGGTCGTTCATGGCTATTTTCGGCAAAATGGGGGTTCTGTGGCCATTGATCATCGACTAGAGGCTCGTACACCTCACCCCACATATGTTTCCTTGCCATAGATCACATTCTTGGATTTCTGGTGGAGACCATTTCTTGGTCAAAAATCCGTAGGTGTTAGCCTTCGGTATTATTGAAAATGGTCATTCATGGCTATTTTCGACAAAAATGGGGGTTGTGTGGCCATTGATCATCGACCAGAGGCTCGTACACCTCACTACACATATGTTTCCTTGCCATAGATCACATTCTTGGATTTTTGGTGGAGACCATTTCTTGGTCAAAAACTCGTATGTGTTAGCCTTCGGTATTATTGAAAATGGTCGTTCATGGCTATTTTCGACAAAAATGGGGGTTGTGTGGCCATTGATCATCGACCAGAGGCTCATACACCTCACCCCACATATGTTTCCTTGCCATAGATCACATTCTTGGATTTCTGGTGGAGACCATTTCTTGGTCAAAAATCCGTAGGTGTTAGCCTTCGGTATTATTGTAAATGGTCATTCATGGCTATTTTCGACAAAAATGGGGGTTGTGTGGCCATTGATCATCGACCAGAGGCTCATACACCTCACCCCACATATGTTTCCTTGCCATAGATCACATTCTTGGATTTCTGGTGGATACCATTTCTTGGTCAAAAATCCGTACGTGTTAGCCTTTGGTATTTTTGAAAATGGTCATTCATGGCTATTTTCGACAAAAATGGGGGTTGTGTGGCCATTGATCGTCGACCAGAGGCTCATACACCTCACCCCACATATGTTTCCTTGTCGTAGATCACATTCTTGGATTTCTGGTGGAGACCATTTCTTGGTCAAAAATCCGTAGGTGTTAGCCTTCGATATTATTAAAAATGGTCGTTCATGGCTATTTTCGACAAAAATGGGGGTTGTGTGGCCATTGATCATCGACCAGACGCTCATACACCTCACCCCACATATGTTTCCTTGCCATAGATCACATTCTTGGATTTATGGTGGAGACCATTTCTTGGTCAAAAATTCGTAGGTGTTAGCCTTCAGTGTCATTGAAAATGGTCGTTCATGGCTATTTTCGACAAAAATTAGGGTTGTGTGGCCATTGATCGTCGACCAGAGGCTCATACACCTCACCCCACATATGTTTCCTTGCCATAGATCACATTCTTGGATTTCTGGTGGAGACCATTTCTTGGTCAAAAATCCGTAGGTGTTAGCCTTCGGTATTATTGAAAATGGTCATTCATGGCTATTTTCGGCAAAATGGGGGTTGTGTGGCCATTTATCATCGACTAGAGGCTCATAAATCTCACCCCACATATGTTTCCTTGCCATAGATCACATTCTTGGATTTTTGGTGGAGACCATTTCTTGGTCAAAAACTCGTACGTGTTAGCCTTCGGTATTATTGAAAATGGTCGTTCATGGCTATTTTCGGCAAAATGGGGGTTGTGTGGCCATTGATCGTCGACCAGAGGCTCATACACCTCACCCCACATATGTTTCCTTGTCGTAGATCACATTCTTGGATTTCTGGTGGAGACCATTTCTTGGCCTAAAATCCGTAGGTGTTAGCCTCTAGTATTATTGAAAATGGTCGCTCATGGCTATTTTCAAGGTCGCTCATGGCTATTTTCATAAAAAATGGGGGTTGTGTGGCCATTTATCATCGACTAGAGGCTCATAAACCTCACCCCACATATGTTTCCTTGCCATAGATCACATTCTTGGATTTCTGGTGGAGACCATTTCTTGGTTAAATACTCGTACGTGTTAGCCTTCGGTATTATTGAAAATGGTCGTTCATGGCTATTTTCGGCAAAATGGGGGTTGTGTGGCCATTGATCATCGACCAGAGGCTCGTACACCTCACCCCACATATGTTTCCTTGCCATAGATCACATTCTTGGATTTCTGGTGGAGACCATTTCTTGGTCAAAAATCTGTAGGTGTTAGCCTTCAGTGTCATTGAAAATGGTCATTCATGGCTATTTTCGACAAAAATGGGGGTTGTGTGGCCATTGATGATCGACCAGAGGCTCGTACACCTCACCCCACATATGTTTCCTTGCCATAGATCACATTCTTGGATTTCTGGTGGAGACCATTTCTTGGTCAAAAATCCGTAGGTGTTAGCCTTCGGTATTATTGTAAATGGTCATTCATGGCTATTTTCGACAAAAATGGGGGTTGTGTGGCCATTGATCTTCGACCAGAGGCTTATACACCTCACTACACATATGTTTCCTTGCCATAGATCACATTCTTGGATTTATGGTGGAGACCATTTCTTGGTCAAAAATCCGTAGGTGTTAGCCTTCAGTGTCATTGAAAATGGTCGTTCATGGCTATTTTCGACAAAAATTAGGGTTGTGTGGCCATTGATCGTCGACCAGAGGCTCATACACCTCACCCCACATATGTTTCCTTGCCATAGATCACATTCTTGGATTTCTGGTGGAGACCATTTCTTGGGCAAAAATCCGTAGGTGTTAGCCTTTGGTATTTTTGAAAATGGTCATTCATGGCTATTTTCGACAAAAATGGGGGTTGTGTGGCCATTGATCTTCGACCAGAGGCTCATAAACCTCACCCCACATATGTTTCCTTGCCATAGTTACATTCTTGGATTTATGGTGGAGACCATTTCTTGGTCAAAAATCCGTAGGTGTTAGCCTTCAGTGTCATTGAAAATGGTCGTTCATGGCTATTTTCGACAAAAATTAGGGTTGTGTGGCCATTGATCGTCGACCAGAGGCTCATACACCTCACCCCACATATGTTTCCTTGCCATAGATTACATTCTTGGATTTCTGGTGGAAACCATTTCTTGGTTAAAAACTCGTACGTGTTAGCCTTCGGTATTATTGAAAATGGTCGTTCATGGCTATTTTCGACAAAAATTAGGGTTGTGTGGCCATTGATCGTCGACCAGAGGCTCATACACCTCACCCCACATATGTTTCCTTGCCATAGATCACATTCTTGGATTTCTAGTGGAGACCATTTCTTGGTCAAAAATCCGTAGGTGTTAGCCTTCGATATTATTGAAAATGGTCGTTCATGGCTATTTTCGACAAAAATGGGGGTTGTGTGGCCACTGATCATCGACCAGAGGCTCATACACCTCACCCCACAAATGTTTCCTTGCCATAGATCACATTCTTGGATTTCTGGTGGAGACCATTTCTTGGTCAAAAATCCGTAGGTGTTAGCCTTTGGTATTATTGAAAATGGTCGTTCATGGCTATTTTCGACAAAAATGGGGGTTGTGTGGCCATTCATCATCGACCAGAGGCTCATAAACCTCACCCCACATATGTTTCCTTGCCATAGATTACATTCTTGGATTTCTGGTGGAAACCATTTCTTGGTTAAAAACTCGTACGTGTTAGCCTTCGGTATTATTGAAAATGGTCATTCATGGCTATTTTCGGCAAAATGGGGGTTGTGTGGCCATTGATCATCGACCAGAGGCTCGTACACCTCACCCCACATATGTTTCCTTGCCATAGATCACATTCTTGGATTTCTGGTGGAGACCATTTCTTGGTCAAAAATCCGTACGTGTTAGCCTTTGGTATTTTTGAAAATGGTCATTCATGGCTATTTTCGACAAAAATGGGGGTTGTGTGGCCATTGATCATCGACTAGAGGCTCATACACCTCACCCCACATATGTTTCCTTGCCATAGATCACATTCTTGGATTTCTGGTGGAGACCATTTCTTGGTCAAAAATCCGTAGGTGTTAGCCTTCGGTATTATTGAAAATGGTCATTCATGGCTATTTTCGACAAAAATGGGGGTTGTGTGGCCATTGATCATCGACCAGATGCTCATACACCTCACCCCACATATGTTTCCTTGCCATAAGTCACATTCTTGGATTTCTGGTGGAGACCATTTCTTGGTCTAAAATCCGTAGGTGTTAGCCTCTAGTATTATTGAAAATGGTCGCTCATGGCTATTCTCAAGGTCGTTCATGGCTATTTTCATAAAAAATGGGGGTTGTGTGGCCATTTATCATCGACTAGAGGCTCATAAACCTCACCCCACATATGTTTCCTTGCCATAGATTACATTCTTGGATTTCTGGTGGAGACCATTTCTTGGTTCAAAACTCGTACGTGTTAGCCTTCGGTATTATTGAAAATGGTCATTCATGGCTATTTTCGGCAAAATGGGGGTTGTGTGGCCATTGATCGTCGACTAGAGGCTCATACACCTCACCCCACATATGTTTCCTTGCCATAGATCACATTCTTGGATTTCTGGTGGAGACCATTTCTTGGTCAAAAATCCGTAGGTGTTAGCCTTTGGTATTATTGTAAATGGTCATTCATGGCTATTTTCGACAAAAATGGGGGTTGTGTGGCCATTGATCATCGACCAGAGGCTCATACACCTCACTACACATATGTTTCCTTGCCATAGATCACATTCTTGGATTTATGGTGGAGTCCATTTCTTGGTCAAAAATCCGTAGGTGTTAGCCTTCAGTGTCATTGAAAATGGTCGTTCATGGCTATTTTCGACAAAAATTAGGGTTGTGTGGACATTGATCATCGACCAGAGGCTCATACACCTCACCCCACATATGTTTCCTTGCCATAGATCAAATTCTTGGATTTCTGGTGGAGACCATTTCTTGGTCAAAAATCCGTAGGTGTTAGCCTTCGGTATTATTGAAAATGGTCGTTCATGGCTATTTTCGACAAAAATGGGGGTTGTGTGGCCATTGATCATCGACCAGACGCTCATACACCTCACCCCACATATGTTTCCTTGCCATAGATCACATTCTTGGATTTCTAGTGGAGACCATTTCTTGGTTAAAAACTCGTACGTGTTAGCCTTCGGTATTATTGAAAATGGTCATTCATGGCTATTTTCGGCAAAATGGGGGTTGTGTGGCCATTGATCATCGACCAGAGGCTCGTACACCTCACCCCACATATGTTTCCTTGCCATAGATCACATTCTTGGATTTCTGGTGGAGACCATTTCTTGGTTAAAAATCCGTACGTGTTAGCCTTTGGTATTTTTGAAAATGGTCATTCATGGCTATTTTCGACAAAAATGGGGGTTGTGTGGCCATTCATCATCGACTAGAGGCTCATACACCTCACCCCACATATGTTTCCTTGCCATAGATCACATTCTTGGATTTCTGGTGGAGACCATTTCTTGGTAAAAAATCCGTAGGTGTTAGCCTTCGGTATTATTGAAAATGGTCGTTCATGGCTATTTTCGACAAAAATGGGGGTTGTGTGGCCATTGATCATCGACCAGACGCTCATACACCTCACCCCACATATGTTTCCTTGCCATAGATCACATTCTTGGATTTCTGGTGGAGACCATTTCTTGGTCTAAAATCCGTAGGTGTTAGCCTCTAGTATTATTGAAAATGGTCGCTCATGGCTATTTTCAAGGTCGCTCATGGCTATTTTCATAAAAAATGGGGGTTGTGTGGCCATTTATCATCGACTAGAGGCTCATAAACCTCACCCCACATATGTTTCATTGCCATAGATTACATTCTTGGATTTCTAGTGGAAACCATTTCTTGGTTAAAAACTCGTACGTGTTAGCCTTCGGTATTATTGAAAATGGTCATTCATGGCTATTTTCGGCAAAATGGGGGTTGTGTGGCCATTGATCATCGACCAGAGGCTCATACACCTCACCCCACATATGTTTCCTTGTCGTAGATCACATTCTTGGATTTCTGGTGGAGACCATTTCTTGGTCAAAAATCCGTAGGTGTTAGCCTTCGATATTATTGAAAATGGTCATTCATGGCTATTTTCGGCAAAATGGGGGTTGTGTGGCCATTGATCGTCGACCAGAGGCTCATACACCTCACCCCACATATGTTTTCTTGTCGTAGATCACATTCTTGGATTTCTGGTGGAGACCATTTCTTGGTCAAAAATCCGTAGGTGTTAGCCTTCGATATTATTGAAAATGGTCGTTCATGGCTATTTTCGACAAAAATGGAGGTTGTGTGGCCATTGATCATCGACCAGAGGCTCATACACCTCACCCCACATATGTTTCCTTGCCATAGATCACATTCTTGGATTTCTGGTGGAGACCATTTCTTGGTCAAAAATCCGTAGGTGTTAGCCTTCGGTATTATTGAAAATGGTCGTTCATGGCTATTTTCGACAAAAATGGGGGTTGTGTGGCCATTGATCATCGACCAGACGCTCATACAACTCACCCCACATATGTTTCCTTGCCATAGATCACATTCTTGGATTTCTGGTGGAGACCATTTCTTGGTCTAAAATCCGTAGGTGTTAGCCTCTAGTATTATTGAAAATGGTCGCTCATGGCTATTTTCAAGGTCGCTCATGGCTATTTTCATAAAAAATGGGGGTTGTGTGGCCATTTATCATCGACTAGAGGCTCATAAACCTCACCCCACATATGTTTCCTTGCCATAGATTACATTCTTGGATTTCTGGTGGAAACCATTTCTTGGTTAAAAACTCGTACGTGTTAGCCTTCGGTATTATTGAAAATGGTCATTCATGGCTATTTTCGGCAAAATGGGGGTTGTGTGGCCATTGATCGTCGACCAGAGGCTCATACACCTCACCCCACATATGTTTCCTTGTCGTAGATCACATTCTTGGATTTCTGGTGGAGACCATTTCTTGGTCAAAAATCCGTAGGTGTTAGCCTTCGATATTATTGAAAATGGTCATTCATGGCTATTTTCGGCAAAATGGGGGTTGTGTGGCCATTGATCGTCGACCAGAGGCTCATACACCTCACCCCACATATGTTTCCTTGTCGTAGATCACATTCTTGGATTTCTGGTGGAGACCATTTCTTGGTCAAAAATCCGTAGGTGTTAGCCTTCGATATTATTGAAAATGGTCGTTCATGGCTATTTTCGACAAAAATGGGGGTTGTGTGGCCATTGATCATCGACCAGAGGCTCATACACCTCACCCCACATATGTTTCCTTGCCATAGATCACATTCTTGGATTTCTGGTGGAGACCATTTCTTGGTCAAAAATCCGTAGGTGTTAGCCTTCGGTATTATTGAAAATGGTCGTTCATTGCTATTTTCGACAAAAATGGGGGTTGTGTGGCCATTGATCATCGACCAGACGCTCATACACCTCACCCCACATATGTTTCCTTGCCATAGATCACATTCTTGGATTTCTGGTGGAGACCATTTCTTGGTCTAAAATCCGTAGGTGTTAGCCTCTAGTATTATTGAAAATGGTCGCTCATGGCTATTTTCAAGGTCGCTCATGGCTATTTTCATAAAAAATGGGGGTTGTGTGGCCATTGATCGTCGACCAGAGGCTCATACACCTCACCCCACATATGTTTCCTTGCCATAGATCACATTCTTGGATTTCTGGTGGAGACCATTTCTTGGTCAAAAATCCGTAGGTGTTAGCCTTCGGTATTATTGAAAATGGTCGTTCATGGCTATTTTCGACAAAAATGGGGGTTGTGTGGCCATTGATCATCGACCAGACGCTCATACACCTCACCCCACATATGTTTCCTTGCCATAGATCACATTCTTGGATTTCTGGTGGAGACCATTTCTTGGTCTAAAATCCGTAGGTGTTAGCCTCTAGTATTATTGAAAATGGTCGCTCATGGCTATTTTCAAGGTCGCTCATGGCTATTTTCATAAAAAATGGGGGTTGTGTGGCCATTTATCATCGACTAGAGGCTCATAAACCTCACCCCACATATGTTTCCTTGCCATAGAATACATTCTTGGATTTCTGGTGTGTTGGGATCGTGCTTCGGCGCGCCGAAGGTCTCACACGAAGAAGCAGCTTCGGCTGAAGTCGTCTCCAAGAGATGGCCGAAGGTTCCTTTTCATGGACCTTCGGCGTTTTAAACCGACGTAGAGATAGAATGACCTTTTTATACATGTAGGTCTGAGTCAATGTTGTAAACATTTGTAAGGGGCATAATTGTAATTTGTCACAGGCTGCGACCTGTGCCTATAAATAGATGAACAGTACCTCTGTACTGTTCACGCGAACCTGTCATTTGCCTTCGCATCACACTTGTACTCCTGCCTTCCTCAAGACCGAAGGTACATCTGTCATTTATATCCATTCGTATTAATAGAAATGGAAATGATTCTATGTTAACATTTGAATGTCCATTTTATACCTCATAATTTATATGAATGCTTCACCCTACATCATTATGTTTACGAAGGTGCGTCCTTCGTAACCTTCGTCCGAAGTTCCTTATGTCCCGAAGGGATATAATGAAGTGGAGGACGAAGGACCTTAATATTTAACATTTTCTGTGTTGCCTTGTTCTTAACTCTTAGCATTTGAGAACAAGCCCCCAACATTGGCGCCCACCTCCGGTGAACTCACTTCCACTTTTCTGAGCTGATGGCTTCGTTCAACAACCAAGCTGGAGCTGCTTCGGCTTCGAAGCTGGTGCTCCCGATAACAGGCGGTTCTTGCTCAGAGCCGGCTAACAAGAAGCAGAAGAAGGAGGCTCAGAGAAGGGTGCAGCATGTTGGAGTGCAGGGACCCTTCGTCAAGTCAAAATGGTCCCATATTCCAATTACCTTCTCTCAGGAAGACTTTCAGCTTAAGGATTATCCCCACAATGATGCCATGGTTATCTCTTGCGTGATCAAAGGATTTCTGGTCCACAATGTCCTAGTTGACACAGGCAGTGCAGCTGACATTATATTTGCTAAAGCCTTCAGACAAATGCAAGAGCCCGAAGACAAGATTCATGATGCTACGCACCCTCTTTGTGGCTTCGGAGGGCGGCAGATTGTGGCACTTGGGAAGATTACCATGCCGGTAACCTTCGGATTTGTCAACAACACAAGGACTGAGCAAATTGTGTTTGATATTGTTGACATGGAGTATCCTTACAATGCTATCATCGGCCGTGGCACTCTTAATGCCTTCGAAGCAATTCTTCACCCAGCTTATCTCTGCATGAAGATACCTTCGGACCAAGGACCTATTGCTATTCATGGAAGCCAGGAAGCTGCTAGAAGGGCCGAAGGAAGCTGGACTGACTCCAAGGCAATCCATAATATAGATGGAGCTGAAGCTTGTGAACAGTACAAATTCAGGAGGGAGAAGGCAGCTTCAGCGGATCAGCCGAAGCCTATGTTATTGTGTGAAGATGTAGCAGAGCAGAAGGTGTTGTTGGGCTCGCAATTATCTGAAGACCAGGAGAAAACCTTGATAAGGTTTTTATTCAACAACAAAGATGTCTTTGCATGGTCAGCTAATGATCTCTGTGGAGTAAATCGGGATGTTATTGAACATTCGCTTAATGTTGATCCATCCTTCAGACCCCGAAAGCAGAGGCTTCGGAAAATGTCTGATGATAAGGCCGAAGGGGCTCGCAATGAAGTGAAAAGACTCCTCAGTGCAGGAGTTATCAGAGAAGTGAAGTACCCAGAGTGGCTAGCTAACACTGTTATGGTGAAGAAGGCCAATGGCAAGTGGAGAATGTGTATTGATTTCACAGATCTCAACAAGGCTTGTCCGAAGGATGAATTCCCGCTGCCAAGGATAGATTCTTTAGTTGATGCAGCAGCTTCCTCGGAGCTCATGAGTCTCCTGGACTGCTACTCAGGCTATCATCAAATCTGGATGAAGAAGGAAGATGAGCCGAAGACTAGCTTCATAACCCCAAGTGGTACATATTGCTATCTTCGGATGCCTGAGGGGCTCAAGAATGCTGGAGGGAGTTTCAGCAGAATGACTGCGAAGGTTCTCCAATCTCAGATAGGCAGAAATGTGTTGACCTATGTTGATGACATCATCGTAAAGAGCACGAAGCAAGAAAATCATATTGCTGATCTGCAGGAGACCTTCGCCAGCTTCAGACAGGCTGGTCTGAAGCTGAATCCAGAAAAATGTGTCTTCGGAGTGAAGAAGGGCAAATTTCTTGGATGCTTGGTTTCAACAAAGGGAATCGAAGCTAATCCAAATAAAATCGAAGCCATACTTCGAATGGAGCCACCAACCACAAGAAAGGGGGCCCAAAGATTGACAGGAAGGCTGGCATCTCTCAACAGATTTATATCCAGATCAGCAGAAAGAAACTTACCATTCTTCGAGGTGCTGAAGTCAGCTGAAGTCTTTCAATGGGGCCCAAGTCAACAAAAAGCCTTCGAAGAGCTGAAGCAATACCTAATAGATCTCACAACATTAACTCCACCAATGCCAGGGGCTCCTCTGTTGTTGTATGTGGCAGCTTCGCACTCAGCAGTAAGTGCAGCGCTTGTCCAGGAGAAGTTTGATGGACAAGTCAAGAAGCAGGTCCCAGTATATTTTGTATCTGAGGTCCTTAGTGTTTCAAAGAAAAATTATACAGAGCTGGAGAAGGTGTTGTATGCCGTTTTAATGGCATCCAGGAAGCTTCGGCATTATTTTCAGGCATACAATATTATTGTTCCTTCTTCGCAGCCGTTGAAGGATATCATGAGAAATAGAGAAGCTACTGGCCGAATTGGAAAGTGGGCTGCGGAGCTCAATGAATTTTACATTGATTATGTGCATAGATCCTCAATCCAGTCTCAAGCATTGGCAGATTTCATTGCCGACTGGACGCCAGGGGCTCAGGACGAAGAAGCGAATAAAGATGCCGAAGCATGGACAGTTTTTTGCGATGGCTCTTGGGGAACCTTCGGAGCAGGTGCAGCTGCTGTTTTGGTCTCACCATCCAAGGTTAAAACTTGCTATGCAGCAAGACTTGACTTCAGCTGCACAAATAATATCGCTGAGTACGAAGCTTTGCTCCTGGGTCTTCGGAAACTAAAGGCAATGGGGATCAGAAGGGCGATTCTTAAAACTGATTCCCAGGTTGTTTCGGGTCATATTGATAAAAGTTGCAAGGCTAAAGACCCGAAGCTTGAAAAATACCTAGACACGGTCCGAAGGATCGAAGCTTCCTTCGAAGGATTTTCTGTTAAGAATATCCCTCGAGGACAAAATGAGCATGCTGATTTGTTGGCCAAGTCTGCAGCGCAGGGGCTGCCGCTACCTTCGGATGTGTTCTTCGAAACAATAAAGGCACCTTCAGTGGAGCTACTTGAAAGAGCAGTCCTTAACATTTCTCCTGTGTACAGTGAAGATTGGAGAACTGAAATAATCTCTTACCTTCAGGGTAACTTCTTATCAGATGACGAAGCTTATAATAAAAGGATAGAGGCAAGAGCTCGTCCTTATGTCATGATAGAAGGGGAGTTATACAAGCATGGAGTTTGTGCCCCGCTGCTCAAGTGCTTGTCTAGGGCCGAAGGTATAGAGTTGATGAAGGAGATACATGCAGGCCTGTGCGGATCCCACATCGGATCCAGGCCGTTACTTGGAAAAGTGTTCCGCCAAGGATTTTATTGGCCGAAGGCAGCTTCGGATGCAGCGGAGTTAGTTCAAAAGTGCGAAGGTTGTCAAAAATGTGCAAGAGATCAAAAGCAACCTTCGTCTTTGACACAGCTGATACAACCCATCTGGCCATTGCAAAGGTGGGGCCTCGATTTGCTGGGTCCATTACCACCGGCTCAAGGCAATCTAAAATATGTTATAGTGGCTGTGGAGTATTTTTCCAAGTGGATTGAGGCGAAGCCATTAACCACAATAACTTCGGCCACTGTCCAAAAATTTTTCTGGCAGAATATTGTCTGTCGCTTCGGAGTGCCGAAGGCCATCACTGTAGATAATGGAACACAGTTCGACTCCGAAGATTTCAGAAATTTCTGTGACCAAGTTGGCACGAAGATCCACTTTGCATCAGTCAGGCATCCGGAGTCGAATGGGCTTGTTGAAAGGGCCAACGGCATCATAATGACAGGAATAATGAAGCTAATTTTTAATCAACCAAGGGGAAAATGGCCAGATCAGTTGACCAAAGTGGTGTGGAGTCACAATACAACAACATCAAGGTCTACAGGCTTTACCCCATTCAAGTTATTATTCGGTGACGAAGCAAAAACTCCAGAAGAAGCTAAAGCTGGATCAATAAGAGTGGTAGCTTCGGCAGAATCAGGTGCCGAAGATACTTGTCCTGTGGAAAAAGATGCCTTAGAAGGGATCAGGCTTCAGGCCGTGGAAAATATCAACAAATACCAGGCTGAAACAATCAAATGGCGAGATAGAAAAGTCCGGCTAAAAAATATTGAGCCAGGACATTTGGTGCTTCGAAGAGTGGCCAACCCGGATACAGTGGGCAAGTTGCAACTGAAATGGGAAGGGCCTTTCTTAGTAGCATCTTCGTCAAGGCCTGGTTCGTACAGACTGAAGGACATGGATGGCAATGAAATTCCAAGATCTTGGAATGCGGATGAGCTTCGGCGGTTTTATGTATAACTCGATGTAATTTTTTATGTTCCTTCTTTTCTTTTTTTTTCATGGCACCCTTTTCCTTTCTAAAGGGGGAGAAAGGTTTTTAATGGGGCCATCATATGTAATTTTCCTTTTTAGTTTTATAAGAGCAAAATCCCCCAAAGAATGTAAATGTAAAAGCTGAGAGCGCACCATCGAGTGCCGAAACTGAAAAAGAGAAAAAAGCTCCGAAGACGTCCCTAAGGGGATGCAGAGCTTACAGCGAAAAGTCAGCGCTGATTCCGCCGAAAGTAAAAGGCGAAGAAGCTCCAAAGACGTTCCCAAGGGAATGCAGAGCTTATACCGTCTAAGTAAAAGGCGAAGAAGCTCCAAAGACGTCCCTAAGGGGATGCAGAGCTTACAGCGAAAAGTCAACGCTGATATTGCCTAAGTAAAAGGCGAAGAGGCTCCGAAGTCGTTCCTAAGGGAATGCAGAGCTAATGTGTGGTTGTTTCTAAGTAACGGCTGACAATGTGGCTTCGGACATACGCTTCGGATATTCATTCGCACATTACATTACATCATGGCATTTGCATGCATAAGCATTCATTCATAGCATTTGTGTTCCCAAGTGGTTGCTTCGGCAAAAAGAAAAAGCTTCGGAGAAGTCGTTTTTTATGATTCGTTATGTAAAAGAAAAGCTTCGGAGAAGTGGTTTTTTATGATTTGTTACGCTATGTTGTGTACAAAAGAGAAAAGCTTCGTTGCTCGGCAAAAAGAAGAATTGTTTTTATGCTTCGTTGTGTACGAAAAGAAGGGAAGGTGTTTTTTCGCCTTCGGCTCAAAATACTGATTTCGTCCACATCAAAGCGCCTCAATCAAAGGGTAAGAATATATTACAAGGTGTGTACAAAGTTCCTTGAAGAACAGTTTAATTCTATTTACAAGAGTTGTTACAAAATTATCCTGAGCTTCTCTATAGCACACTTCTACTAATCTTCATTAAGCTTCAGCTTCGGCGACAGCTTCGGCGACATATCTTAGGCATCATCTTCACCTTCGACATCCTACATGAATCAAGGAATCGTGAGTAAAAATCAAGTCCAAAGGAAAAGGTAAGTACAAAATATCATTTCTTACTGGTTCAAGATGACTTCGGGCTTCGTCTCCAGCCTTCTCCCGCCCGCCTTTTGTCCATACCATTTTTATAAATCTATTGGAGATACTTCGGGCGAGGTCAGGCATATCATCCAGGATTGATGGAGATAAGGTGAAGTTGGGCCTGTTGACAATTTTTCCATGTTCGCAGCCGGCCTTCAGAAACGCAGCAGCGGTACCCCGAGAAGCTACCCAGGCACAGAAGTCGCCGTGCCCGGCTATAACTTCGTCAAGCTCTTCGATTTCAGCTTCAATGTGATCGAAGGCCTGGGGTAAATTTTCCGCTGAAGGGTTAAATTTCCCGCTGCTGGCTCCAACAGAGTAAAATATTTTCTTCAATCGTCCAATGCAATTATTGCCAAAGTTCAAGCATTTGTCTTGAAGGCTTGTTAATGTTTTCTTCAACTCTGAACTGGTCTGGACTTCGGCTTTAAGCTTCGAATTCAGTTCTAGCTTCTCCTGATCGAATTGTTTTGATTGATTGATAAGCTTCGAATTTAACTCTGATAATTTAGCCTCAGTCTCAGCCAGTAAGCCTTCGGCCGATTGGAGCTCGAAGTCTTTCTTTTCAATGATGGCAGATTGCTCTTTTATTTTGCTTTCTAAGTTTTCAATTATAGCTTCGTGCTTTTTGTCCTCCAAGTCTTGTTGCATCTTCAGAGCTTTGCTCAGTAGCATGCTCTGTACAGAAACAACTTATGTTAGTAATATTTTCAATGTTAACAGCAATAAAAACCAGAGAAAAGGTTGTTTACCCTGAAGTTAGAATAAAATAAGCTGCCGACGATATGTTGTCGTCGGTAGCGGCTGATGTCTGTCTCTAGCTTCGGAAAACCGATACTCTTTGATAGAGTACCGATTACCTTAGCTCCAGTCTGGTCTCGAATGCAGCCTAGTTTTTCATCGTCTACACCTCCAAATAGGAGGGCACCTGACTTGTAGCCGCAAGATTTGGCATAGTCTTTAAGTTCTTCTATTTCGTCTTTCGTCAGTTTTTGCCCAATTAAGTTCTGAAAGGAGTAGGCTTCGTCATCCGAAGTATCTTCGGCTATTTCTTTTCCTTTTTCAGGCACTGTGGCCATGGGTTTTTCAGTAGCAACACCAGCTTCTTCTGCATCTATGTCTTCCAAAATTTTGTTAATATCCTCAATGGTTGTTTCTAAATTAACATCTTCGGCTGTAGCGGCTTCGGTAGCCGCGACCTCCGAAGGTGCGACTTCGACGTTTTTGGTGCTTTCGGCAGCTGCTGTTTTCTGAACTGACGCTCTTGGCGGTGTCTTATCGTAACTTCAGTTACCGCAATGATTCTTTGCCGTTTGGGTTTGCTTATCTTCGTCTGATCCGGCTCGTCCACCTTTTGAAAAAGCTTCGTCAGTTGGAGCCCTAATGGACTTAGCTTCGTGGGCATGAGTTCAGTCATTACCTTTAAAATTTCTTCCACGTCGCTGGTAGAAGGCGGTGTGGGGGTCCTCTCTTCTTCGGATATTTTCCGTTTCGGAGTTGATATTTTCCTTTTCTTCGGAATTTTCTTCTCTGCTGCTGGTTGCTCTTCATCCTTGGTCAGAATTTCGGCCACTCTTTTTCTTTTGTGGCCCTCGGCACCCTTGTTCAACTGCTCATAGTCTGGGTACTCGAAGCCCAGGGCATCGAATACTCGGTTCAGCCTTCGCTTCGGTCGGGTGCCGAAGGCCGCTGTCATTAATTGATCCTCTTTTTTGGAGTAATTCCCCAAGATTTCATTGCACATTGTCTCAACTGTGTCTAACCACTCTTTGCAGGGTTTCTTAAAGTACTTCTTGAATTTAAAGTGATAGGGCAGACGGACCAGCTCCCCCTTCTTCTTTTCTCCCTTCAGCTTCGGCATTTCCCACTCTTTTAGAGTAGGGAAAACTCTGAATGCCAAGAACTCCTGAACTAGATCCCTGGTGCTAATATGTTCTGAAATAATTTCGAATTCACCCAGAGCAGCCCAGGTAGGACCCTTTAAATCGCCGATGCGGCAGCGTGGCCTCGTCTCTCCGAAGATTAACTCCAGAGGGCTTTGTACCAATTTTTCTCTGTCTTCGTCAACTTTTACGTAGAACCACTCAGACTTCCAGCCTGCTGGCCATTTGCTTCGGTAGCTGATGACAGGACACTTTGTTGTCTTCCGGTAGGCAAAATTATAGCAGCCGAAATTATCATGCAGTCCATCTTTTCTGGCCTTTGTTTGGTAATGTAATTCGTGAACTCGGCAGAAGCTGTCGGCAAACGGTTCCACAGCTTGGCTTCGAAGGGCCTAGATATAAACATTGAGCCTAACGATGGCGTTAGGAGTCAATTGATGAAAGTAGATACCAAACCTCCTTAGTATCTCCGCAATAATATTGTGAAGAGGGAATCTAAGTCCAGCCTTTAGAAAGCTCTTGAAGATAACAATCTCATCCTTCCCTGGCTTCGGGGTGGTTTCTTCTCCCCCGAAGCGGAGTAGCTTCTTCTGATCTTCATTGAAATAGCCTGCTTTTATCATCTTCGAAAGGTCAGCCTTTGAAACGCTTGATTTCCCAAAGTCCAGGTGACTGGGCTTGCTGGGCATAGCAATGTGGTAGTCATCTTCGGGGTCAGTCCCTTCAATGTTCTCCTCTTCTCCTTCGGCTGTTGTCGGGTTGGCTTCAGCAGCAGGCGTTTCTCCCGCAGTCACTAGACCGGAGCGCTGCATCGCTTCGGAGATGGGCACAGTGTCCGAACCTTCGGCTTCGTCTCCCTCACGTACAACTTTGGCAGTAGATCGCACTCGTGCCATGTGATTCTGAGTTTGGGGAAGTCAGAAACTTTTCTCTTTTTTCTTTTCTCCGAAGCTCTCCTTTCTGACGAAGCAGACGTCGGGACGGACCTTCGTTCGATTCTGAGAGTCAAGCTTCGGCTACGGTGGAAAATTTTGGCAGCAAAACAGTGCAAATAGCAATGAATGCTGTGGTAACTTCACACCTACCCGTTTGTTTATATAGTACAGCAGGTAAGAAGGCGAAGCGGCAGGATTTTTACACCAGACGGGCGGTCACTTGTACTCGCTGTGCAGTGGACCACACGGATCAAACAGTAACTCTGCAAGGTGGGCCTGGCACGCGCTCGGAAGACGGATCGTTTCTCCGCAACGAGCTCCGGGAAGGTGTTTTTTGGACCTTTGGCTTCCCGAAGCTGAAGAGGCTTTTTTCACGGGTCAAGCTCGTTACGAAAAACGATCTAGCACCGCGAAAGGGGCTACTGTTGGGATCGTGCTTCGGCGCGCCGAAGGTCTCACACGAAGAAGCAGCTTCGGCTGAAGTCGTCTCCAAGAGATGGCCGAAGGTTCCTTTTCATGGACCTTCGGCGTTTTAAACCGACGTAGAGATAGAATGACCTTTTTATACATGTAGGTCTGAGTCAATGTTGTAAACATTTGTAAGGGGCATAATTGTAATTTGTCACAGGCTGCGACCTGTGCCTATAAATAGATGAACAGTACCTCTGTACTGTTCACGCGAACCTGTCATTTGCCTTCGCATCACACTTGTACTCCTGCCTTCCTCAAGACCGAAGGTACATCTGTCATTTATATCCATTCGTATTAATAGAAATGGAAATGATTCTATGTTAACATTTGAATGTCCATTTTATACCTCATAATTTATATGAATGCTTCACCCTACATCATTATGTTTACGAAGGTGCGTCCTTCGTAACCTTCGTCCGAAGTTCCTTATGTCCCGAAGGGATATAATGAAGTGGAGGACGAAGGACCTTAATATTTAACATTTTCTGTGTTGCCTTGTTCTTAACTCTTAGCATTTGAGAACAAGCCCCCAACATGGTGGAAACCATTTCTTGGTTAAAAACTCGTACGTGTTAGCCTTCGGTATTATTGAAAATGGTCATTCATGGCTATTTTTGGCAAAATGGGGGTTGTGTGGCCATTGATCATCGACCAGAGGCTCGTACACCTCACCCCACATATGTTTCCTTGCCATAGATCACATTCTTGGATTTCTGGTGGAGACCATTTCTTGGTCAAAAATCCGTACGTGTTAGCCTTTGGTATTTTTGAAAATGATCATTCATGGCTATTTTCGACAAAAATGGGGGTTGTGTGGCCATTGATCATCGACTAGAGGCACATACACCTCACCCCACATATGTTTCCTTGCCATAGATCACATTCTTGGATTTCTGGTGGAGACCATTTCTTGGTCTAAAATCCGTAGGTGTTAGCCTCTAGTATTATTGAAAATGGTCGCTCATGGCTATTTTCAAGGTCGCTCATGGCTATTTTCATAAAAAATGGAGCTTGTGTGGCCATTTATCATCGACTAGAGGCTCATAAACCTCACCCCACATATGTTTCCTTGCCATAGATTACATTCTTGGATTTCTGGTGGAGACCATTTCTTGGTTAAAAACTCGTACGTGTTAGCCTTCGGTATTATTGAAAATGGTCATTCATGGCTATTTTCGGCAAAATGGGGGTTGTGTGGCCATTGATCGTCGACCAGAGGCTCATACACCTCACCCCACATATGTTTCCTTGCCATAGATCATATTCTTGGATTTCTGGTGGAGACCATTTCTTGGTCAAAAATCCGTAGGTGTTAGCCTTCGGTATTATTGTAAATGGTCATTCATGGCTATTTTCGACAAAAATGGGGGTTGTGTGGCCATTGATCATCGACCAGAGGCTCATACACCTCACTACACATATGTTTCCTTGCCATAGATCACATTCTTGGATTTATGGTGGAGACCATTTCTTGGTCAAAAATCCGTAGGTGTTAGCCTTCAATGTCATTGAAAATGGTCGTTCATGGCTATTTTCGACAAAAATTAGGGTTGTGTGACCATTGATCGTCGACCAGAGGCTCATACACCTCACCCCACATATGTTTCCTTGCCATAGATCACATTCTTGGATTTCTGGTGGAGACCATTTCTTGGTCAAAAATCCGTAGGTGTTAGCCTTCGGTATTATTGAAAATGGTCGTTCATGGCTATTTTCGACAAAAATGGGGGTTGTGTGGCCATTGATCATCGACCAGACGCTCATACACCTCACCCCACATATGTTTCCTTGCCATAGATCACATTCTTGGATTTCTGGTGGAGACCATTTCTTGGTTAAAAACTCGTACGTGTTAGCCTTCGGTATTATTGAAAATGGTCATTCATGGCTATTTTCGGCAAAATGGGGGTTGTGTGGCCATTGATCATCGACCAGAGGCTCGTACACCTCACCCCACATATGTTTCCTTGCCATAGATCACATTCTTGGATTTCTGGTGGAGACCATTTCTTGGTTAAAAATCCGTACGTGTTAGCCTTTGGTATTTTTGAAAATGGTCATTCATGGCTATTTTCGACAAAAATGGGGGTTGTGTGGCCATTGATCATCGACTAGAGGCTCATACACCTCACCCCACATATGTTTCCTTGCCATAGATCACATTCTTGGATTTCTGGTGGAGACCATTTCTTGGTAAAAAATCCATAGGTGTTAGCCTTCGGTATTATTGAAAATGGTCGTTCATGGCTATTTTCGACAAAAATGGGGGTTGTGTGGCCATTGATCATCGACCAGACGCTCATACACCTCACCCCACATATGTTTCCTTGCCATAGATCACATTCTTGGATTTCTGGTGGAGACCATTTCTTGGTCTAAAATCCGTAGGTGTTAGCCTCTAGTATTATTGAAAATGGTCGCTCATGGCTATTTTCAAGGTCGCTCATGGCTATTTTCATAAAAAATGGGGGTTGTGTGGCCATTTATCATCGACTAGAGGCTCATAAACCTCACCCCACATATGTTTCATTGCCATAGATTACATTCTTGGATTTCTGGTGGAAACCATTTCTTGGTTAAAAACTCGTACGTGTTGGCCTTCGGTATTATTGAAAATGGTCATTCATGGCTATTTTCGGCAAAATGGGGGTTGTGTGGCCATTGATCGTCGACCAGAGGCTCATACACCTCACCCCACATATGTTTCCTTGTCGTAGATCACATTCTTGGATTTCTGGTGGAGACCATTTCTTGGTCAAAAATCCGTAGGTGTTAGCCTTCGATATTATTGAAAATGGTCATTCATGGCTATTTTCGGCAAAATGGGGGTTGTGTGGCCATTGATCGTCGACCAGAGGCTCATACACCTCACCCCACATATGTTTCCTTGTCGTAGATCACATTCTTGGATTTCTGGTGGAGACCATTTCTTGGTCAAAAATCAGTAGGTGTTAGCCTTCGATATTATTGAAAATGGTCGTTCATGGCTATTTTCGACAAAAATGGAGGTTGTGTGGCCATTGATCATCGACTAGAGGCTCATACACCTCACCCCACATATGTTTCCTTGCCATAGATCACATTCTTGGATTTTTGGTGGAGACCATTTCTTGGTCAAAAATCCGTAGGTGTTAGCCTTCGGTATTATTGAAAATGGTCGTTCATGGCTATTTTCGACAAAAATGGGGGTTGTGTGGCCATTGATCATCGACCAGATGCTCATACACCTCACCCCACATATGTTTCGTTGCCATAGATCACATTCTTGGATTTCTGGTGGAGACCATTTCTTGGTCTAAAATCCGTAGGTGTTAGCCTCTAGTATTATTGAAAATGGTCGCTCATGGCTATTTTCAAGGTCGCTCATGGCTATTTTCATAAAAAATGGGGGTTGTGTGGCCATTTATCATCGACTAGAGGCTCATAAACCTCACCCCACATATGTTTCCTTGCCATAGATTACATTCTTGGATTTCTGGTGGAAACCATTTCTTGGTTAAAAACTCGTACGTGTTAGCCTTCGGTATTATTGAAAATGGTCATTCATGGCTATTTTCGGCAAAATGGGGGTTGTGTTGCCATTGATCGTCGACCAGAGGCTCATACACCTCACCCCACATATGTTTCCTTGTCGTAGATCACATTCTTGGATTTCTGGTGGAGACCATTTCTTGGTCAAAAATCCGTAGGTGTTAGCCTTCGATATTATTGAAAATGGTCATTCATGGCTATTTTCGGCAAAATGGGGGTTGTGTGGCCATTGATCGTCGACCAGAGGCTCATACACCTCACCCCACATATGTTTCCTTGTCGTAGATTACATTCTTGGATTTCTGGTGGAGACCATTTCTTGGTCAAAAATCCGTAGGTGTTAGCCTTCGATATTATTGAAAATGGTCGTTCATGGCTATTTTCGACAAAAATGGGGGTTGTGTGAACATTGATCATCGACCAGAGGCTCATACACCTCACCCCACATATGTTTCCTTGCCATAGATCACATTCTTGGATTTCTGGTGGAGACCATTTCTTGGTCAAAAATCCGTAGGTGTTAGCCTTCGGTATTATTGAAAATGGTCGTTCATGGCTATTTTCGACAAAAATGGGGGTTGTGTGGCCATTGATCATCGACCAGACGCTCATACACCTCACCCCACATATGTTTCCTTGCCATAGATCACATTCTTGGATTTCTGGTGGAGACCATTTCTTGGTTAAAAACTCGTACGTGTTAGCCTTCGGTATTATTGAAAATGGTCATTCATGGCTATTTTCGGCAAAATGGGGGTTGTGTGGCCATTGATCATCGACCAGAGGCTCGTACACCTCACCCCACATATGTTTCCTTGCCATAGATCACATTCTTGGATTTCTGGTGGAGACCATTTCTTGGTTAAAAATCCGTACGTGTTAGCCTTTGGTATTTTTGAAAATGGTCATTCATGGCTATTTTCGACAAAAATGGGGGTTGTGTGGCCATTGATCATCGACCAGAGGCTCATACACCTCACCCCACATATGTTTCCTTGCCATAGATCACATTCTTGGATTTCTGGTGGAGACCATTTCTTGGTAAAAAATCCATAGGTGTTAGCCTTCGGTATTATTGAAAATGGTCGTTCATGGCTATTTTCGACAAAAATGGGGGTTGTGTGGCCATTGATCATCGACCAGACGCTCATACACCTCACCCCACATATGTTTCCTTGCCATAGATCACATTCTTGGATTTCTGGTGGAGACCATTTCTTGGTCTAAAATCCGTAGGTGTTAGCCTCTAGTATTATTGAAAATGGTCGCTCATGGCTATTTTCAAGGTCGCTCATGGCTATTTTCATAAAAAATGGGGGTTGTGTGGCCATTTATCATCGACTAGAGGCTCATAAACCTCACCCCACATATGTTTCATTGCCATAGATTACATTCTTGGATTTCTGGTGGAAACCATTTCTTCGTTAAAAACTCGTACGTGTTAGCCTTCGGTATTATTGAAAATGGTCATTCATAGCTATTTTCGGCAAAATGGGGGTTGTGTGGCCATTGATCGTCGACCAGAGGCTCATACACCTCACCCCACATATGTTTCCTTGTCGTAGATCACATTCTTGGATTTCTGGTGGAGACCATTTCTTGGTCAAAAATCCGTAGGTGTTAGCCTTCGATATTATTGAAAATGGTCATTCATGGCTATTTTCGGCAAAATGGGGGTTGTGTGGCCATTGATCGTCGACCAGAGGCTCATACACCTCACCCCACATATGTTTCCTTGTCGTAGATCACATTCTTGGATTTCTGGTGGAGACCATTTCTTGGTCAAAAATCAGTAGGTGTTAGCCTTCGATATTATTGAAAATGGTCGTTCATGGCTATTTTCGACAAAAATGGAGGTTGTGTGGCCATTGATCATCGACTAGAGGCTCATACACCTCACCCCACATATGTTTCCTTGCCATAGATCACATTCTTGGATTTCTGGTGGAGACCATTTCTTGGTCAAAAATCCGTAGGTGTTAGCCTTCGGTATTATTGAAAATGGTCGTTCATGGCTATTTTCGACAAAAATGGGGGTTGTGTGGCCATTGATCATCGACCAGATGCTCATACACCTCACCCCACATATGTTTCGTTGCCATAGATCACATTCTTGGATTTCTGGTGGAGACCATTTCTTGGTCTAAAATCCGTAGGTGTTAGCCTCTAGTATTATTGAAAATGGTCGCTCATGGCTATTTTCAAGGTCGCTCATGGCTATTTTCATAAAAAATGGGGGTTGTGTGGCCATTTATCATCGACTAGAGGCTCATAAACCTCACCCCACATATGTTTCCTTGCCATAGATTACATTCTTGGATTTCTGGTGGAAACCATTTCTTGGTTAAAAACTCGTACGTGTTAGCCTTCGGTATTATTGAAAATGGTCATTCATGGCTATTTTCGGCAAAATGGGGGTTGTGTGGACATTGATCGTCGACCAGAGGCTCATACACCTCACCCCACATATGTTTCCTTGTCGTAGATCACATTCTTGGATTTCTGGTGGAGACCATTTCTTGGTCAAAAATCCGTAGGTGTTAGCCTTCGATATTATTGAAAATGGTCATTCATGGCTATTTTCGGCAAAATGGGGGTTGTGTGGCCATTGATCGTCGACCAGAGGCTCATACACCTCACCCCACATATGTTTCCTTGTCGTAGATCAAATTCTTGGATTTCTGGTGGAGACCATTTCTTGGTCAAAAATCCGTAGGTGTTAGCCTTCGATATTATTGAAAATGGTCGTTCATGGCTATTTTCGACAAAAATGGGGGTTGTGTGGCCATTGATCATCGACCAGAGGCTCATACACCTCACCCCACATATGTTTCCTTGCCATAGATCACATTCTTGGATTTCTGGTGGGGACCATTTCTTGGTCAAAAATCCGTAGGTGTTAGCCTTCGGTATTATTGAAAATGGTCGTTCATGGCTATTTTCGACAAAAATGGGGGTTGTGTGGCCATTGATCATCGACCTGACGCTCATACACCTCACCCCACATATGTTTCCTTGCCATAGATCACATTCTTGGATTTCTGGTGGAGACCATTTCTTGGTCTAAAATCCGTAGGTGTTAGCCTCTAGTATTATTGAAAATGGTCGCTCATGGCTATTTTCAAGGTCGCTCATGGCTATTTTCATAAAAAATGGGGGTTGTGTGGCCATTGATCATCGACCAGAGGCTCATACACCTCACCCCACATATGTTTCCTTGCCATAGATCACATTCTTGGATTTCTGGTGGAGACCATTTCTTGGTCAAAATTCCGTAGGTGTTAGCCTTCGGTATTATTGAAAATGGTCGTTCATGGCTATTTTCGACAAAAATGGGGGTTGTGTGGCCATTGATCATCGACCAGACGCTCATACACCTCACCCCACATATGTTTCCTTGCCATAGATCACATTCTTGGATTTCTGGTGGAGACCATTTCTTGGTCAAAAATCCGTAGGTGTTAGCCTTCGATATTATTGAAAATGGTCGTTCATGGCTATTTTCGACAAAAATGGGGGTTGTGTGGCCATTGATCATCGACCAGAGGCTCATACACCTCACCCCACATATGTTTCCTTGCCATAGATCACATTCTTGGATTTCTGGTGGAGACCATTTCTTGGTCAAAAATCCGTAGTTGTTAGCCTTCGGTATTATTGTAAATGGTCATTCATGGCTATTTTCGACAAAAATGGGGGTTGTGTGGCCATTGATCATCGACCAGAGGCTCATACACCTCACTACACATATGTTTCCTTGCCATAGATCACATTCTTGGATTTATGGTGGAGACCATTTCTTGGTCAAAAATCCGTAGGTGTTAGCCTTCGATGTCATTGAAAATGGTCGTTCATGGCTATTTTCGACAAAAATTAGGGTTGTGTGGCCATTGATCGTCGACCAGAGGCTCATACACCTCACCCCACATATGTTTCCTTGCCATAGATCACATTCTTGGATTTCTGGTGGAGACCATTTCTTGGTCAAAAATCTGTAGGTGTTAGCCTTAGGTATTATTGAAAATGGTCGTTCATGGCTATTTTCGACAAAAATGGGGGTTGTGTGGCCATTGATCATCGACCAGACGCTCATACACCTCACCCCACATATGTTTCCTTGCCATAGATCACATTCTTGGATTTCTGGTGGAGACCATTTCTTGGTCTAAAATCCGTAGGTGTTAGCCTCTAGTATTATTGAAAATGGTCGCTCATGGCTATTTTCAAGGTCGCTCATGGCTATTTTCATAAAAAATGGGGGTTGTGTGGCCATTTATCATCGACTAGAGGCTCATAAACCTCACCCCACATATGTTTCATTGCCATAGATTACATTCTTGGATTTCTAGTGGAAACCATTTCTTGGTTAAAAACTCGTACGTGTTAGCCTTCGGTATTATTGAAAATGGTCATTCATGGCTATTTTCGGCAAAATGGGGGTTGTGTGGCCATTGATCGTCGACCAGAGGCTCATACACCTCACCCCACATATGTTTCCTTGTCGTAGATCACATTCTTGGATTTCTGGTGGAGACCATTTCTTGGTCAAAATTCCGTAGGTGTTAGCCTTCGATATTATTGAAAATGGTCATTCATGGCTATTTTCGGCAAAATGGGGGTTGTGTGGCCATTGATCGTCGACCAGAGGCTCATACACCTCACCCCACATATGTTTCCTTGTCGTAGATCACATTCTTGGATTTCTGGTGGAGACCATTTCTTGGTCAAAAATCCGTAGGTGTTAGCCTTCGATATTATTGAAAATGGTCGTTCATGGCTATTTTCGACAAAAATAGAGGTTGTGTGGCCATTGATAATCGACCAGAGGCTCATACACCTCACCCCACATATGTTTCCTTGCCATAGATCACATTCTTGGATTTCTGGTGGAGACCATTTCTTGGTCAAAAATCCGTAGGTGTTAGCCTTCGGTATTATTGAAAATGGTCGTTCATGGCTATTTTCGACAAAAATGGGGGTTGTGTGGCCATTGATCATCGACCAGACGCTCATACACCTCACCCCACATATGTTTCCTTGCCATAGATCACATTCTTGGATTTCTGGTGGAGACCATTTCTTGGTTAAAAACTCGTACGTGTTAGCCTTCGGTATTATTGAAAATGGTCATTCATGGCTATTTTCGGCAAAATGGGGGTTGTGTGGCCATTGATCATCGACCAGAGGCTCGTACACCTCACCCCACATATGTTTCCTTGCCATAGATCACATTCTTGGATTTCTGGTGGAGACCATTTCTTGGTTAAAAATCCGTACGTGTTAGCCTTTGGTATTTTTGAAAATGGTCATTCATGGCTATTTTCGACAAAAATGGGGGTTGTGTGGCCATTGATCATCGACCAGAGGCTCATACACCTCACCCCACATATGTTTCCTTGCCATAGATCACATTCTTGGATTTCTGGTGGAGACCATTTCTTGGTAAAAAATCCATAGGTGTTAGCCTTCGGTATTATTGAAAATGGTCGTTCATGGCTATTTTCGACAAAAATGGGGGTTGTGTGGCCATTGATCATCGACCAGACGCTCATACACCTCACCCCACATATGTTTCCTTGCCATAGATCACATTCTTGGATTTCTGGTGGAGACCATTTCTTGGTCTAAAATCCGTAGGTGTTAGCCTCTAGTATTATTGAAAATGGTCGCTCATGGCTATTTTCAAGGTCGCTCATGGCTATTTTCATAAAAAATGGGGGTTGTGTGGCCATTTATCATCGACTAGAGGCTCATAAACCTCACCCCACATATGTTTCATTGCCATAGATTACATTCTTGGATTTCTGGTGGAAACCATTTCTTCGTTAAAAACTCGTACGTGTTAGCCTTCGGTATTATTGAAAATGGTCATTCATAGCTATTTTCGGCAAAATGGGGGTTGTGTGGCCATTGATCGTCGACTAGAGGCTCATACACCTCACCCCACATATGTTTCCTTGTCGTAGATCACATTCTTGGATTTCTGGTGGAGACCATTTCTTGGTCAAAAATCCGTAGGTGTTAGCCTTCGATATTATTGAAAATGGTCATTCATGGCTATTTTCGGCAAAATGGGGGTTGTGTGGCCATTGATCGTCGACCAGAGGCTCATACACCTCACCCCACATATGTTTCCTTGTCGTAGATCACATTCTTGGATTTCTGGTGGAGACCATTTCTTGGTCAAAAATCAGTAGGTGTTAGCCTTCGATATTATTGAAAATGGTCGTTCATGGCTATTTTCGACAAAAATGGAGGTTGTGTGGCCATTGATCATCGACTAGAGGCTCATACACCTCACCCCACATATGTTTCCTTGCCATAGATCACATTCTTGGATTTCTGGTGGAGACCATTTCTTGGTCAAAAATCCGTAGGTGTTAGCCTTCGGTATTATTGAAAATGGTCGTTCATGGCTATTTTCGACAAAAATGGGGGTTGTGTGGCCATTGATCATCGACCAGATGCTCATACACCTCACCCCACATATGTTTCGTTGCCATAGATCACATTCTTGGATTTCTGGTGGAGACCATTTCTTGGTCTAAAATCCGTAGGTGTTAGCCTCTAGTATTATTGAAAATGGTCGCTCATGGCTATTTTCAAGGTCGCTCATGGCTATTTTCATAAAAAATGGGGGTTGTGTGGCCATTTATCATCGACTAGAGGCTCATAAACCTCACCCCACATATGTTTCCTTGCCATAGATTAAATTCTTGGATTTCTGGTGGAAACCATTTCTTGGTTAAAAACTCGTACGTGTTAGCCTTCGGTATTATTGAAAATGGTCATTCATGGCTATTTTCGGCAAAATGGGGGTTGTGTGGACATTGATCGTCGACCAGAGGCTCATACACCTCACCCCACATATGTTTCCTTGTCGTAGATCACATTCTTGGATTTCTGGTGGAGACCATTTCTTGGTCAAAAATCCGTAGGTGTTAGCCTTCGATATTATTGAAAATGGTCATTCATGGCTATTTTCGGCAAAATGGGGGTTGTGTGGCCATTGATCGTCGACCAGAGGCTCATACACCTCACCCCACATATGTTTCCTTATCGTAGATCACATTCTTGGATTTCTGGTGGAGACCATTTCTTGGTCAAAAATCCGTAGGTGTTAGCCTTCGATATTATTGAAAATGGTCGTTCATGGCTATTTTCGACAAAAATGGGGGTTGTGTGGCCATTGATCATCGACCAGAGGCTCATACACCTCACCCCACATATGTTTCCTTGCCATAGATCACATTCTTGGATTTCTGGTGGGGACCATTTCTTGGTCAAAAATCCGTAGGTGTTAGCCTTCGGTATTATTGAAAATGGTCGTTCATGGCTATTTTCGACAAAAATGGGGGTTGTGTGGCCATTGATCATCGACCTGACGCTCATACACCTCACCCCACATATGTTTCCTTGCCATAGATCACATTCTTGGATTTCTGGTGGAGACCATTTCTTGGTCTAAAATCCGTAGGTGTTAGCCTCTAGTATTATTGAAAATGGTCGCTCATGGCTATTTTCAAGGTCGCTCATGGCTATTTTCATAAAAAATGGGGGTTGTGTGGCCATTGATCATCGACCAGAGGCTCATACACCTCACCCCACATATGTTTCCTTGCCATAGATCACATTCTTGGATTTCTGGTGGAGACCATTTCTTGGTCAAAATTCCGTAGGTGTTAGCCTTCGGTATTATTGAAAATGGTCGTTCATGGCTATTTTCGACAAAAATGGGGGTTGTGTGGCCATTGATCATCGACCAGACGCTCATACACCTCACCCCACATATGTTTCCTTGCCATAGATCACATTCTTGGATTTCTGGTGGAGACCATTTCTTGGTCAAAAATCCGTAGGTGTTAGCCTTCGATATTATTGAAAATGGTCGTTCATGGCTATTTTCGACAAAAATGGGGGTTGTGTGGCCATTGATCATCGACCAGAGGCTCATACACCTCACCCCACATATGTTTCCTTGCCATAGATCACATTCTTGGATTTCTGGTGGAGACCATTTCTTGGTCAAAAATCCGTAGTTGTTAGCCTTCGGTATTATTGTAAATGGTCATTCATGGCTATTTTCGACAAAAATGGGGGTTGTGTGGCCATTGATCATCGACCAGAGGCTCATACACCTCACTACACATATGTTTCCTTGCCATAGATCACATTCTTGGATTTATGGTGGAGACCATTTCTTGGTCAAAAATCCGTAGGTGTTAGCCTTCAATGTCATTGAAAATGGTCGTTCATGGCTATTTTCGACAAAAATTAGGGTTGTGTGGCCATTGATCGTCGACCAGAGGCTCATACACCTCACCCCACATATGTTTCCTTGCCATAGATCACATTCTTGGATTTCTGGTGGAGACCATTTCTTGGTCAAAAATCTGTAGGTGTTAGCCTTAGGTATTATTGAAAATGGTCGTTCATGGCTATTTTCGACAAAAATGGGGGTTGTGTGGCCATTGATCATCGACCAGACGCTCATACACCTCACCCCACATATGTTTCCTTGCCATAGATCACATTCTTGGATTTCTGGTGGAGACCATTTCTTGGTCTAAAATCCGTAGGTGTTAGCCTCTAGTATTATTGAAAATGGTCGCTCATGGCTATTTTCAAGGTCGCTCATGGCTATTTTCATAAAAAATGGGGGTTGTGTGGCCATTTATCATCGACTAGAGGCTCATAAACCTCACCCCACATATGTTTCATTGCCATAGATTACATTCTTGGATTTCTAGTGGAAACCATTTCTTGGTTAAAAACTCGTACGTGTTAGCCTTCGGTATTATTGAAAATGGTCATTCATGGCTATTTTCGGCAAAATGGGGGTTGTGTGGCCATTGATCGTCGACCAGAGGCTCATACACCTCACCCCACATATGTTTCCTTGTCGTAGATCACATTCTTGGATTTCTGGTGGAGACCATTTCTTGGTCAAAAATCCGTAGGTGTTAGCCTTCGATATTATTGAAAATGGTCATTCATGGCTATTTTCGGCAAAATGGGGGTTGTGTGGCCATTGATCGTCGACCAGAGGCTCATACACCTCACCCCACATATGTTTCCTTGTCGTAGATCACATTCTTGGATTTCTGGTGGAGACCATTTCTTGGTCAAAAATCCGTAGGTGTTAGCCTTCGATATTATTGAAAATGGTCGTTCATGGCTATTTTCGACAAAAATAGAGGTTGTGTGGCCATTGATCATCGACCAGAGGCTCATACACCTCACCCCACATATGTTTCCTTGCCATAGATCACATTCTTGGATTTCTGGTGGAGACCATTTCTTGGTCAAAAATCCGTAGGTGTTAGCCTTCGGTATTATTGAAAATGGTCGTTCATGGCTATTTTCGACAAAAATGGGGGTTGTGTGGCCATTGATCATCGACCAGACACTCATACACCTCACCCCACATATGTTTCCTTGCCATAGATCACATTCTTGGATTTCTGGTGGAGACCATTTCTTGGTCAAAAATCCGTAGGTGTTAGCCTCTAGTATTATTGAAAATGGTCGCTCATGGCTATTTTCAAGGTCGCTCATGGCTATTTTCATAAAAAATGGGGGTTGTGTGGCCATTGATCGTCGACCAGAGGCTCATACACCTCACCCCACATATGTTTCCTTGCCATAGATCACATTCTTGGATTTCTGGTGGAGACCATTTCTTGGTCAAAATTCCGTAGGTGTTAGCCTTCGGTATTATTGAAAATGGTCGTTCATGGCTATTTTCGACAAAAATGGGGGTTGTGTGGCCATTGATCATCGACCAGACGCTCATACACCTCACCCCACATATGTTTCCTTGCCATAGATCACATTCTTGGATTTCTGGTGGAGACCATTTCTTGGTCAAAAATCCGTAGGTGTTAGCCTTCGATATTATTGAAAATGGTCGTTCATGGCTATTTTCGACAAAAATGGGGGTTGTGTGGCCATTGATCATCGACCAGAGGCTCATACACCTCACCCCACATATGTTTCCTTGCCATAGATCACATTCTTGGATTTCTGGTGGAGACCATTTCTTGGTCAAAAATCCGTAGGTGTTAGCCTTCGGTATTATTGTAAATGGTCATTCATGGCTATTTTCGACAAAAATGGGGGTTGTGTGGCCATTGATCATCGACCAGAGGCTCATACACCTCACTACACATATGTTTCCTTGCCATAGATCACATTCTTGGATTTATGGTGGAGACCATTTCTTGGTCAAAAATCCGTAGGTGTTAGCCTTCAATGTCATTGAAAATGGTCGTTCATGGCTATTTTCGACAAAAATTAGGGTTGTGTGGCCATTGATCGTCGACCAGAGGCTCATACACCTCACCCCACATATGTTTCCTTGCCATAGATCACATTCTTGGATTTCTGGTGGAGACCATTTCTTGGTCAAAAATCCGTAGGTGTTAGCCTTCGGTATTATTGAAAATGGTCGTTCATGGCTATTTTCGACAAAAATGGGGGTTGTGTGGCCATTGATCATCGACCAGACGCTCATACACCTCACCCCACATATGTTTCCTTGCCATAGATCACATTCTTGGATTTCTGGTGGAGACCATTTCTTGGTTAAAAACTCGTACGTGTTAGCCTTCGGTATTATTGAAAATGGTCATTCATGGCTATTTTCGGCAAAATGGGGGTTGTGTGGCCATTGATCATCGACCAGAGGCTCGTACACCTCACCCCACATATGTTTCCTTGCCATAGATCACATTCTTGGATTTCTGGTGGAGACCATTTCTTGGTTAAAAATCCGTACGTGTTAGCCTTTGGTATTTTTGAAAATGGTCATTCATGGCTATTTTCGACAAAAATGGGGGTTGTGTGGCCATTGATCATCGACTAGGGGTTCATACACCTCACCCCACATATGTTTCCTTGCCATAGATCACATTCTTGGATTTCTGGTGGAGACCATTTCTTGGTAAAAAATCCGTAGGTGTTAGCCTTCGGTATTATTGAAAATGGTCGTTCATGGCTATTTTCGACAAAAATGGGGGTTGTGTGGCCATTGATCATCGACCAGACGCTCATACACCTCACCCCACATATGTTTCCTTGCCATAGATCACATTCTTGGATTTCTGGTGGAGACCATTTCTTGGTCAAAAATCCGTAGGTGTTAGCCTCTAGTATTATTGAAAATGGTCGCTCATGGCTATTTTCAAGGTCGCTCATGGCTATTTTCATAAAAAATGGGGGTTGTGTGGCCATTGATCGTCGACCAGAGGCTCATACACCTCACCCCACATATGTTTCCTTGCCATAGATCACATTCTTGGATTTCTGGTGGAGACCATTTCTTGGTCAAAATTCCGTAGGTGTTAGCCTTCGGTATTATTGAAAATGGTCGTTCATGGCTATTTTCGACAAAAATGGGGGTTGTGTGGCCATTGATCATCGACCAGACGCTCATACACCTCACCCCACATATGTTTCCTTGCCATAGATCACATTCTTGGATTTCTGGTGGAGACCATTTCTTGGTCAAAAATCCGTAGGTGTTAGCCTTCGATATTATTGAAAATGGTCGTTCATGGCTATTTTCGACAAAAATGGGGGTTGTGTGGCCATTGATCATCGACCAGAGGCTCATACACCTCACCCCACATATGTTTCCTTGCCATAGATCACATTCTTGGATTTCTGGTGGAGACCATTTCTTGGTCAAAAATCCGTAGGTGTTAGCCTTCGGTATTATTGTAAATGGTCATTCATGGCTATTTTCGACAAAAATGGGGGTTGTGTGGCCATTGATCATCGACCAGAGGCTCATACACCTCACTACACATATGTTTCCTTGCCATAGATCACATTCTTGGATTTATGGTGGAGACCATTTCTTGGTCAAAAATCCGTAGGTGTTAGCCTTCAATGTCATTGAAAATGGTCGTTCATGGCTATTTTCGACAAAAATTAGGGTTGTGTGGCCATTGATCGTCGACCAGAGGCTCATACACCTCACCCCACATATGTTTCCTTGCCATAGATCACATTCTTGGATTTCTGGTGGAGACCATTTCTTGGTCAAAAATCCGTAGGTGTTAGCCTTCGGTATTATTGAAAATGGTCGTTCATGGCTATTTTCGACAAAAATGGGGGTTGTGTGGCCATTGATCATCGACCAGATGCTCATACACCTCACCCCACATATGTTTCCTTGCCATAGATCACATTCTTGGATTTCTGGTGGAGACCATTTCTTGGTTAAAAACTCGTACGTGTTAGCCTTCGGTATTATTGAAAATGGTCATTCATGGCTATTTTCGGCAAAATGGGGGTTGTGTGGCCATTGATCATCGACCAGAGGCTCGTACACCTCACCCCACATATGTTTCCTTGCCATAGATCACATTCTTGGATTTCTGGTGGAGACCATTTCTTGGTTAAAAATCCGTACGTGTTAGCCTTTGGTATTTTTGAAAATGGTCATTCATGGCTATTTTCGACAAAAATGGGGGTTGTGTGGCCATTGATCATCGACTAGGGGCTCATACACCTCACCCCACATATGTTTCCTTGCCATAGATCACATTCTTGGATTTCTGGTGGAGACCATTTCTTGGTAAAAAATCCGTAGGTGTTAGCCTTCGGTATTATTGAAAATGGTCGTTCATGGCTATTTTCGACAAAAATGGGGGTTGTGTGGCCATTGATCATCGACCAGACGCTCATACACCTCACCCCACATATGTTTCCTTGCCATAGATCACATTGTTGGATTTCTGGTGGAGACCATTTCTTGGTCTAAAATCCGTAGGTGTTAGCCTCTAGTATTATTGAAAATGGTCGCTCATGGCTATTTTCAAGGTCGCTCATGGCTATTTTCATAAAAAAATGGGGGTTGTGTGGCCATTTATCATCAACTAGAGGCTCATAAACCTCACCCCACATATGTTTCATTGCCATATATTACATTCTTGGATTTCTGGTGGAAACCATTTCTTGGTTAAAAACTCGTACGTGTTAGCCTTCGGTATTATTGAAAATGGTCATTGATGGCTATTTTCGGCAAAATGAGGGTTGTGTGGCCATTGATCGTCGACCAGAGGCTCATACACCTCACCCCACATATGTTTCCTTGTCGTAGATCACATTCTTGGATTTCTGGTGGAGACCATTTCTTGGTCAAAAATCCGTAGGTGTTAGCCTTCGATATTATTGAAAATGGTCATTCATGGCTATTTTCGGCAAAATGGGGGTTGTGTGGCCATTGATCGTCGACCAGAGGCTCATACACCTCACCCCACATATGTTTCCTTGTCGTAGATCACATTCTTGGATTTCTGGTGGAGACCATTTCTTGGTCAAAAATCAGTAGGTGTTAGCCTTCGATATTATTGAAAATGGTCGTTCATGGCAATTTTCGACAAAAATGGAGGTTGTGTGGCCATTGATCATCGACTAGAGGCTCATACACCTCACCCCACATATGTTTCCTTGCCATAGATCACATTCTTGGATTTCTGGTGGAGACCATTTCTTGGTCAAAAATCCGTAGGTGTTAGCCTTCGGTATTATTGAAAATGGTCGTTCATGGCTATTTTCGACAAAAATGGTGGTTGTGTGGCCATTGATCATCGACCAGACAATCATACACCTCACCCCACATATGTTTCCTTGCCATAGATCACATTCTTCGATTTCTGGTGGAGACCATTTCTTGGTCTAAAATCCGTAGGTGTTAGCCTCTAGTATTATTGAAAATGGTCGCTCATGGCTATTTTCAAGGTCGCTCATGGCTATTTTCTTAAAAAATGGGGGTTGTGTGGCCATTTATCATCGACTAGAGGCTCATAAACCTCACCCCACATATGTTTCCTTGCCATAGATTACATTCTTGGATTTCTGGTGGAAACCATTTCTTGGTTAAAAACTCGTACGTGTTAGCCTTCGGTATTATTGAAAATGGTCATTCATGGCTATTTTCGGCAAAATGGGGGTTGTGTGGCCATTGATCGTCGACCAGAGGCTCATACACCTCACCCCACATATGTTGCCTTGTCATAGATCACATTCTTGGATTTCTGGTGGAGACCATTTCTTGGTCAAAAATTCGTAGGTGTTAGCCTTCGATATTATTGAAAATGGTCATTCATGGCTATTTTCGGTAAAATGGGGGTTGTGTGGCCATTGATCGTCGACCAGAGGCTCATACACCTCACCCCACATATGTTTCCTTGTCGTAGATCACATTCTTGGATTTCTGGTGGAGACCATTTCTTGGTCAAAAATCCGTAGGTGTTAGCCTTCGATATTATTGAAAATGGTCGTTCATGGCTATTTTCGACAAAAATGGGGGTTGTGTGGCCATTGATCATCGACCAGAGGCTCATACACCTCACCCGCATATGTTTCCTTGCCATAGATCACATTCTTGGATTTCTGGTGGAGACCATTTCTTGGTCAAAAATCCGTAGGTGTTAGCCTTCGGTATTATTGAAAATGGTCGTTCATGGCTATTTTCGACAAAAATGGGGGTTGTGTGGCCAGTGATCATCGACCAGGCGCTCATACACCTCACCCCACATATGTTTCCTTGCCATAGATCACATTCTTGGATTTCTGGTGGAGACCATTTCTTGGTCTAAAATCCGTAGGTGTTAGCCTCTAGTATTATTGAAAATGGTCGCTCATGGCTATTTTCAAGGTCGCTCATGGCTATTTTCATAAAAAATGGGGGTTGTGTGGCCATTGATCGTCGACCAGAGGCTCATACACCTCACCCCACATATGTTTCCTTGCCATAGATCACATTCTTGGATTTCTGGTGGAGACCATTTCTTGGTCAAAATTCCGTAGGTGTTAGCCTTCGGTATTATTGAAAATGGTCGTTCATGGCTATTTTCGACAAAAATGGGGGTTGTGTGGCCATTGATCATCGACCAGACGCTCATACACCTCACCCCACATATGTTTCCTTGCCATAGATCACATTCTTGGATTTCTGGTGGAGACCATTTCTTGGTCAAAAATCCGTAGGTGTTAGCCTTCGGTATTATTGTAAATGGTCATTCATGGCTATTTTCGACAAAAATGGGGGTTGTGTGGCCATTGATCATCGACCAGAGGCTCATACACCTCACCCCACATATGTTTCCTTGCCATAGATCACATTCTTGGATTTCTGGTGGAAACCATTTCTTGGTCAAAAATCCGTAGGTCTTAGCCTCTAATATTATTGAAAATGGTCGCTCATGGCTATTTTCAAGGTCGCTCATGGCTATTTTCATAAAAAATGGGGGTTGTGTGGCCATTTATCATCGACTAGAGGCTCATAAACCTCACCCCACATATGTTTCCTTGCCATAGATTACATTCTTGGATTTCTGGTGGAAACCATTTCTTGGTTAAAAACTCGTACGTGTTAGCCTTCGGTATTATTGAAAATGGTCATTCATGGCTATTTTCGGCAAAATGGGGGTTGTGTGGCCATTGATCATCGACCAGAGGCTCATACACCTCACCCCACATATGTTTACTTGTCGTAGATCACATTCTTGGATTTCTGGTGGAGACCATTTCTTGGTCAAAAATTCGTAGGTGTTAGCCTTCGATATTATTGAAAATGGTCGTTCATGGCTATTTTCGACAAAAATGGGGGTTGTGTGGCCATTGATCATCGACCAGAGGCTCATACACCTCACCCCACATATGTTTCCTTGCCATAGATCACATTCTTGGATTTCTGGTGGAGACCATTTCTTGGTCAAAAATCCGTAGGTGTTAGCCTTCGGTATTATTGTAAATGGTCATTCATGGCTATTTTCGACAAAAATGGGGGTTGTGTGGCCATTGATCATCGACCAGAGGCTCATACACCTCACCCCACATATGTTTCCTTGCCATAGATCACATTCTTGGATTTCTGGTGGAGACCATTTCTTGGTCAAAAATCCGTAGGTCTTAGCCTCTAATATTATTGAAAATGGTCGCTCATGGCTATTTTCATAAAAAAACGGGGGTTGTGTGGCCATTTATCATCGACTAGAGGCTCATAAATCTCACCCCACATATGTTTCCTTGCCATAGATCACATTCTTGGATTTTTGGTGGAGACCATTTCTTGGTCAAAAACTCGTACGTGTTAGCCTTCGGTATTATTGAAAATGGTCGTTCATGGCTATTTTCGGCAAAATGGGGGTTCTGTGGCCATTGATCATCGACCAGAGACTCGTACACCTCACCCCACATATGTTTCCTTGCCATAGATCACATTCTTGGATTTCTGGTGGAGACCATTTCTTGGGCAAAAATCCGAATGTGTTAGCCTTTGGTATTTTTGAAAATGGTCATTCATGGCTATTTTCGACAAAAATGGGGGTTGTGTGGCCATTGATCTTCGACCAGAGGCTCATACACCTCACTACACATATGTTTCCTTGCCATAGATCACATTCTTGGATTTATGGTGGAGACCATTTCTTGGTCAAAAATCCGTAGGTGTTAGCCTTCAGTGTCATTGAAAATGGTCGTTCATGGCTATTTTCGACAAAAATTAGGGTTGTGTGGCCATTGATCGTCGACCAGAGGCTCATAGACCTCACCCCACATATGTTTCCTTGCCATAGATCACATTCTTGGATTTCTAGTGGAGACCATTTCTTGGTCAAAAATCCGTAGGTGTTAGCCTTAGGTATTATTGAAAATGGTCGTTCATGGCTATTTTCGACAAAAATGGGGGTTGTGTGGCCATTGATCATCGACCAGACGCTCATACACCTCACCCCACATATGTTTCCTTGCCATAGATCACATTCTTGGATTTCTGGTGGAGACCATTTCTTGGTCTAAAATCCGTAGGTGTTAGCCTCTAGTATTATTGAAAATGGTCGCTCATGGCTATTTTCAAGGTCGCTCATGGCTATTTTCATAAAAAATGGGGGTTGTGTGGCCATTTATCATCGACTAGAGGCTCATAAACCTCACCCCACATATGTTTCCTTGCCATAGATTACATTCTTGGATTTCTGGTGGAAACCATTTCTTGGTTAAAAACTCGTACGTGTTAGCCTTCGGTATTATTGAAAATGGTCATTCATGGCTATTTTGGGCAAAATGGGGGTTGTGTGGCCATTGATCGTCGACCAGAGGCTCATACACCTCACCCCACATATGTTTCCTTGTCGTAGATCACATTCTTGGATTTCTGGTGGAGACCATTTCTTGGTCAAAAATCCGTAGGTGTTAGCCTTCGATATTATTGAAAATGGTCGTTCATGGCTATTTTCGACAAAAATGGGGGTTGTGTGGCCATTGATCATCGACCAGAGGCTCATACACCTCACCCGCATATGTTTCCTTGCCATAGATTACATTCTTGGATTTCTGGTGGAGACCATTTCTTGGTCAAAAATCCGTAGGTGTTAGCCTTCGGTATTATTGAAAATGGTCGTTCATGGCTATTTTCGACAAAAATGGTGGTTGTGTGGCCATTGATCATCGACCAGACAATCATACACCTCACCCCACATATGTTTCCTTGCCATAGATCACATTCTTCGATTTCTGGTGGAGACCATTTCTTGGTCTAAAATCCGTAGGTGTTAGCCTCTAGTATTATTGAAAATGGTCGCTCATGGCTATTTTCAAGGTCGCTCATGGCTATTTTCTTAAAAAATGGGGGTTGTGTGGCCATTTATCATCGACTAGAGGCTCATAAACCTCACCCCACATATGTTTCCTTGCCATAGATTACATTCTTGGATTTCTGGTGGAAACCATTTCTTGGTTAAAAACTCGTACGTGTTAGCCTTCGGTATTATTGAAAATGGTCATTCATGGCTATTTTCGGCAAAATGGGGGTTGTGTGGCCATTGATCGTCGACCAGAGGCTCATACACCTCACCCCACATATGTTGCCTTGTCATAGATCACATTCTTGGATTTCTGGTGGAGACCATTTCTTGGTCAAAAATTCGTAGGTGTTAGCCTTCGATATTATTGAAAATGGTCATTCATGGCTATTTTCGGTAAAATGGGGGTTGTGTGGCCATTGATCGTCGACCAGAGGCTCATACACCTCACCCCACATATGTTTCCTTGTCGTAGATCACATTCTTGGATTTCTGGTGGAGACCATTTCTTGGTCAAAAATCCGTAGGTGTTAGCCTTCGATATTATTGAAAATGGTCGTTCATGGCTATTTTCGACAAAAATGGGGGTTGTGTGGCCATTGATCATCGACCAGAGGCTCATACACCTCACCCGCATATGTTTCCTTGCCATAGATCACATTCTTGGATTTATGGTGGAGACCATTTCTTGGTCAAAAATCCGTAGGTGTTAGCCTTCGGTATTATTGAAAATGGTCGTTCATGGCTATTTTCGACAAAAATGGGGGTTGTGTGGCCATTGATCATCGACCAGGCGCTCATACACCTCACCCCACATATGTTTCCTTGCCATAGATCACATTCTTGGATTTCTGGTGGAGACCATTTCTTGGTCTAAAATCCGTAGGTGTTAGCCTCTAGTATTATTGAAAATGGTCGCTCATGGCTATTTTCAAGGTCGCTCATGGCTATTTTCATAAAAAATGGGGGTTGTGTGGCCATTGATCGTCGACCAGAGGCTCATACACCTCACCCCACATATGTTTCCTTGCCATAGATCACATTCTTGGATTTCTGGTGGAGACCATTTCTTGGTCAAAAATCCGTAGGTGTTAGCCTTCGGTATTATTGTAAATGGTCATTCATGGCTATTTTCGACAAAAATGGGGGTTGTGTGGCCATTGATCGTCGACTAGAGGCTCATACACCTCACCCCACATATGTTTCCTTGCCATAGATCACATTCTTGGATTTCTGGTGGAGACCATTTCTTGGTCAAAAATCCGTAGGTGTTAGCCTTCGGTATTATTGTAAATGGTCATTCATGGCTATTTTCGACAAAAATGGGGGTTGTGTGGCCATTGATCATCGACCAGACGCTCATACACCTCACCCCACATATGTTTCCTTGCCATATATCACATTCTTGGATTTTTGGTGGAGACCATTTCTTGGTCAAAAACTCGTACGTGTTAGCCTTCGGTATTATTGAAAATGGTCGTTCATGGCTATTTTCGGCAAAATGGGGGTTCTGTGGCCATTGATCATCGACCAGAGGCTCGTACACCTCACCCCACATATGTTTCCTTGCCATAGATCACATTTTTGGATTTCTGATGGAGACCATTTCTTGGTCAAAAATCCGTAGGTGTTAGCCTTCGGTATTATTGTAAATGGTCATTCATGGCTATTTTCGACAAAAATGGGGGTTGTGTGGCCATTGATCATCGACCAGAGGCTCATACACCTCACCCCACATATGTTTCCTTGCCATAGATCACATTCTTGGATTTCTGGTGGAGACCATTTCTTGGTCAAAAATCCGTAGGTGTTAGCCTTCGATATTATTGAAAATGGTCGTTCATGGCTATTTTCGACAAAAATGGGGGTTGTGTGGCCATTGATCATCGACCAGAGGCTCATACACCTCACCCCACATATGTTTCCTTGCCATAGATCACATTCTTGGATTTCTGGTGGAGACCATTTCTTGGTCAAAAATCCGTAGGTGTTAGCCTTCGGTATTATTGAAAATGGTCGTTCATGGCTATTTTCGACAAAAATGGGGGTTGTGTGGCCATTGATCATCGACCAGACGCTCATACACCTCACCCCACATATGTTTCCTTGCCATAGATCACATTCTTGGATTTCTGGTGGAGACCATTTCTTGGTCTAAAATCCATAGGTGTTAGCCTCTAGTATTATTGAAAATGGTCGCTCATGGCTATTTTCAAGGTCGCTCATGGCTATTTTCATAAAAAATGGGGGTTGTGTGGCCATTTATCATCGACTAGAGGCTCATAAACCTCGCCCCACATATGTTTCCTTGCCATAGATCACATTCTTGGATTTCTGGTGGAGACCATTTCTTGGTTAAAAACTCGTACGTGTTAGCCTTCGGTATTATTGAAAATGGTCGTTCATGGCTATTTTCGGCAAAATGGGGGTTGTGTGGCCATTCATTATCGACCAGAGGCTCGTACACCTCACCCCACATATGTTTCCTTGCCATAGATCACATTCTTGGATTTCTGGTGGAGACCATTTCTTGGTCAAAAATCCGTACGTGTTAGCCTTTGGTATTTTTGAAAATGGTCATTCATGGCTATTTTCGACAAAAATGGGGGTTGTGTGGCCATTGATCTTCGACCAGAGGCTCATACACCTCACCACACATATGTTTCCTTGCCATAGATCACATTCTTGGATTTATGGTGGAGACCATTTCTTGGTCAAAAATCCGTAGGTGTTAGCCTTCAGTGTCATTGAAAATGGTCGTTCATGGCTATTTTCGACAAAAATTAGGGTTGTGTGGCCATTGATCGTCGACCAGAGGCTCATACACCTCACCCCACATATGTTTCCTTGCCATAGATCACATTCTTGGATTTCTGGTGGAGACCATTTCTTGGTCAAAAATCCGTAGGTGTTAGCCTTCGGTATTATTGAAAATGGTCGTTCATGGCTATTTTCGACAAAAATGGGGGTTGTGTGGCCATTGATCATCGACCAGACGCTCATACACCTCACCCCACATATGTTTCCTTGCCATAGATCACATTCTTGGATTTCTGGTGGAGACCATTTCTTGGTCTAAAATCCGTAGGTGTTATCCTCTAGTATTATTGAAAATGGTCGCTCATGGCTATTTTCAAGGTCGCTCATGGCTATTTTCATAAAAAATGGGGGTTGTGTGGCCATTTATCATCGACTAGAGGCTCATAAACCTCACCCCACATATGTTTCCTTGCCATAGATTACATTCTTGGATTTCTGGTGGAAACCATTTCTTGGTTAAAAACTCGTACGTGTTAGCCTTCGGTATTATTGAAAATGGTCATTCATGGCTATTTTCGGCAAAATGGGGGTTGTGTGGCCATTGATCATCAACCAGAGGCTCGTACATCTCACCCCACATATGTTTCCTTGCCATAGATCACATTCTTGGATTTTTGGTGGAGACCATTTCTTGGTCAAAAACTCGTACGTGTTAGCCTTCGGTATTATTGAAAATGGTCGTTCATGGCTATTTTCGGCAAAATGGGGGTTCTGTGGCCATTGATCATCGACCAAAGGCTCGTACACCTCACCCCACATATGTTTCCTTTCCATAGATCACATTCTTGGATTTCTGGTGGAGACCATTTCTTGGTCAAAAATCCGTAGGTGTTAGCCTTCGGTATTATTGTAAATGGTCATTCATGGCTATTTTCGACAAAAATGGGGGTTGTGTGGCCATTGATCATCGACCAGACGCTCATACACCTCACCCCACATATGTTTCCTTGCCATAGATCACATTCTTGGATTTCTGGTGGAGACCATTTCTTGGTCAAAAATCCGTAGGTGTTAGCCTTCGGTATTATTGAAAATGGTCGTTCATGGCTATTTTCGACAAAAATGGGGGTTGTGTGGCCATTGATCATCGACCAGAGGCTCATACACCTCACCCCACATATGTTTCCTTGCCATAGATCACATTCTTGGATTTCTGGTGGAGACCATTTCTTGGTCAAAAATCCGTAGGTGTTAGCCTTCGGTATTATTGAAAATGGTCGTTCATGGCTATTTTCGACAAAAATGGGGGTTGTGTGGCCATTGATCATCGACCAGACGCTCATACACCTCACCCCACATATGTTTCCTTGTCATAGATCACATTCTTGGATTTCTGGTGGAGACCATTTCTTGGTCTAAAATCCATAGGTGTTAGCCTCTAGTATTATTGAAAATGGTCGCTCATGGCTATTTTCAAGGTCGCTCATGGCTATTTTCATAAAAAATGGGGGTTGTGTGGCCATTTATCATCGACTAGAGGCTCATAAACCTCGCCCCACATATGTTTCCTTGCCATAGATCACATTCTTGGATTTCTGGTGGAGACCATTTCTTGGTTAAAAACTCGTACGTGTTAGCCTTCGGTATTATTGAAAATGGTCGTTCATGGCTATTTTCGGCAAAATGGGGGTTGTGTGACCATTCATTATCGACCAGAGGCTCGTACACCTCACCCCACATATGTTTCCTTGCCATTGATCACATTCTCGGATTTCTGGTGGAGACCATTTCTTGGTCAAAAATCCGTACGTGTTAGCCTTTGGTATTTTTGAAAATGGTCATTCATGGCTATTTTCGACAAAAATGGGGGTTGTGTGGCCATTGATCTTCGACCAGAGGCTCATACACCTCACTACACATATGTTTCCTTGCCATAGATCACATTCTTGGATTTATGGTGGAGACCATTTCTTGGTCAAAAATCCGTAGGTGTTAGCCTTCAGTGTCATTGAAAATGGTCGTTCATGGCTATTTTCGACAAAAATTAGGGTTGTGTGGCCATTGATCGTCGACCAGAGGCTCATACACCTCACCCCACATATGTTTCCTTGCCATAGATCACATTCTTGGATTTCTGGTGGAGACCATTTCTTGGTCAAAAATCCGTAGGTGTTAGCCTTCGGTATTATTGAAAATGGTCGTTCATGGCTATTTTCGACAAAAATGGGGGTTGTGTGGCCATTGATCATCGACCAGACGCTCATACACCTCACCCCACATATGTTTCCTTGCCATAGATCACATTCTTGGATTTCTGGTGGAGACCATTTCTTGGTCTAAAATCCGTAGGTGTTATCCTCTAGTGTTATTGAAAATGGTCGCTCATGGCTATTTTCAAGGTCGCTCATGGCTATTTTCATAAAAAAATGGGGGTTGTGTGGCCATTTATCATCGACTAGAGGCTCATAAACCTCACCCCACATATGTTTCCTTGCCATAGATTACATTCTTGGATTTCTGGTGGAAACCATTTCTTGGTTAAAAACTCGTACGTGTTAGCCTTCGGTATTATTGAAAATGGTCATTCATGGCTATTTTCGGCAAAATGGGGGTTGTGTGGCCATTGATCATCAACCAGAGGCTCGTACACCTCACCCCACATATGTTTCCTTGCCATAGATCACATTCTTGGATTTTTGGTGGAGACCATTTCTTGGTCAAAAACTCGTACGTGTTAGCCTTCGGTATTATTGAAAATGGTCGTTCATGGCTATTTTCGGCAAAATGGGGGTTTTGTGGCCATTGATCATCGACCAAAGGCTCGTACACCTCACCCCACATATGTTTCCTTTCCATAGATCACATTCTTGGAATTCTGGTGGAGACCATTTCTTGGTCAAAAATCCGTAGGTGTTAGCCTTCGGTATTATTCTAAATGGTCATTCATGGCTATTTTCGACAGAAATGGGGGTTGTGTGGCCATTGATCATCGACCAGACGCTCATACACCTCACCCCACATATGTTTCCTTGCCATAGATCACATTCTTGGATTTCTGGTGGAGACCATTTCTTGGTCAAAAATCCGTAGGTGTTAGCCTTCGGTATTATTGAAAATGGTCGTTCATGGCTATTTTCGACAAAAATGGGGGTTGTGTGGCCATTGATCATCGACCAGAGGCTCATACACCTCACCCCACATATGTTTCCTTGCCATAGATCACATTCTTGGCTTTCTGGTGGAGACCATTTCTTGGTCAAAAATCCGTAGGTGTTAGCCTTCGGTATTATTGAAAATGGTCGTTCATGGCTATTTTCGACAAAAATGGGGGTTGTGTGGCCATTGATCATCGACCAGACGCTCATACACCTCACCCCACATATGTTTCCTTGTCATAGATCACATTCTTGGATTTCTGGTGGAGACCATTTCTTGGTCTAAAATCCATAGGTGTTAGCCTCTAGTATTATTGAAAATGGTCGCTCATGGCTATTTTCAAGGTCGCTCATGGCTATTTTCATAAAAAATGGGGGTTGTGTGGCCATTTATCATCGACTAGAGGCTCATAAACCTCGCCCCACATATGTTTCCTTGCCATAGATCACATTCTTGGATTTCTGGTGGAGACCATTTCTTGGTTAAAAACTCGTACGTGTTAGCCTTCAATATTATTGAAAATGGTCGTTCATGGCTATTTTCGGCAAAATGGGGGTTGTGTGACCATTCATTATCGACCAGAGGCTCGTACACCTCACCCCACATATGTTTCCTTGCCATTGATCACATTCTTGGATTTCTGGTGGAGACCATTTCTTGGTCAAAAATCCGTACGTGTTAGCCTTTGGTATTTTTGAAAATGGTCATTCATGGCTATTTTCGACAAAAATGGGGGTTGTGTGGCCATTGATCTTCGACCAGAGGCTCATACACCTCACTACACATATGTTTCCTTGCCATAGATCACATTCTTGGATTTATGGTGGAGACCATTTCTTGGTCAAAAATCCGTAGGTGTTAGCCTTCAGTGTCATTGAAAATGGTCGTTCATGGCTATTTTCGACAAAAATTAGGGTTGTGTGGCCATTGATCGTCGACCAGAGGCTCATACACCTCACCCCACATATGTTTCCTTGCCATAGATCACATTCTTGGATTTCTGGTGGAGACCATTTCTTGGTCAAAAATCCGTAGGTGTTAGCCTTCGGTATTATTGAAAATGGTCGTTCATGGCTATTTTCGACAAAAATGGGGGTTGTGTGGCCATTGATCATCGACTAGACGCTCATACACCTCACCCCACATATGTTTCCTTGCCATAGATCACATTCTTGGATTTCTGGTGGAGACCATTTCTTGTTCTAAAATCCGTAGGTGTTAGCCTCTAGTATTATTGAAAATGGTCGCTCATGGCTATTTTCAAGGTCGCTCATGGCTATTTTCATAAAAAATGGGGGTTGTGTGGCCATTTATCATCGACTAGAGGCTCATAAACCTCACCCCACATATGTTTCCTTGCCATAGATTACATTCTTGGATTTCTGGTGGAAACCATTTCTTGGTTAAAAACTCGTACGTGTTAGCCTTCGGTATTATTGAAAATGGTCATTCATGGCTATTTTCGGCAAAATGGGGGTTGTGTGGCCATTGATCATCAACCAGAGGCTCGTACACCTCACCCCACATATGTTTCCTTGCCATAGATCACATTCTTGGATTTCTGGTGGAGACCATTTCTTGGTTAAAAATCCGTACGTGTTAGCCTTTGGTATTTTTGAAAATGGTCATTCATGGCTATTTTCGACAAAAATGGGGGTTGTGTGGCCATTGATCATCGACTAGAGGCTCATACACCTCACCCCACATATGTTTCCTTGCCATAGATCACATTCTTGGATTTCTGGTGCAGACATTTCTTGGTCAAAAATCCGTAGGTGTTAGCCTTCGGTATTATTGAAAATGGTCGTTCATGGCTATTTTCGACAAAAATGGGGGTTGTGTGGCCATTGATCATCGACCAGACGCTCATACACCTCACCCCACATATGTTTCCTTGCCATAGATCACATTCTTGGATTTCTGGTGGAGACCATTTCTTGGTCTAAAATCCGTAGGTGTTAGCCTCTAGTATTATTGAAAATGGTCGCTCATGGCTATTTTCAAGGTCGCTCATGGCTATTTTCATAAAAAATGGGGGTTGTGTGGCCATTTATCATCGACTAGAGGCTCATAAACCTCACCCCACATATGTTTCCTTGCCATAGATTACATTCTTGGATTTCTGGTGGAAACCATTTCTTGGTTAAAAACTCGTACGTGTTAGCCTTCGGTATTATTGAAAATGGTCATTCATGGCTATTTTCGGCAAAATGGGGGTTGTGTGGCCATTGATCATCGACCAGAGGCTCATACACCTCACCCCACATATGTTTCCTTGCCATAGATCACATTCTTGGATTTCTGGTGGAGACCATTTCTTGGTCAAAAATCCGTAGGTGTTAGCCTTCGGTATTATTGAAAATGGTCGTTCATGGCTATTTTCGACAAAAATGGGGGTTGTGTGGCCATTGATCATCGACTAGAGGCTCATACACCTCACCCCACATATGTTTCCTTGCCATAGATCACATTCTTGGATTTCTGGTGGAGACCATTTCTTGGTCAAAAATCCGTAGGTGTTAGCCTTCGGTATTATTGAAAATGGTCGTTCATGGCTATTTTCGACAAAAATGGGGGTGTGTGGCCATTGATCATCGACCAGATGCTCATACACCTCACCCCACATATGTTTCCTTGCCATAGATCACATTCTTGGATTTCTGGTGGAGACCATTTCTTGGTCTAAAATCCGTAGGTCTTAGCCTCTAGTATTATTGAAAATGGTCGCTCATGGCTATTTTCATAAAAAATGGGGGTTGTGTGGCCATTTATCATCACCTAGAGGCTCATAAACCTCACCCCACATATGTTTCCTTGCCATAGATCACATTCTTGGATTTCTGGTGGAGACCATTTCTTGGTTAAAAACTCGTACGTGTTAGCCTTCGGTATTATTGAAAATGGTCGTTCATGGCTATTTTCGGCAAAATGGGGGTTGTGTGGCCATTGATCATCGACCAGAGGATCATACACCTCACCCCACATATGTTTCCTTGCCATAGATCACATTATTGGATTCCTGGTGGAGACCATTTCTTGGTCAAAAATCCATACGTGTTAGCCTTTGGTATTTTTGAAAATGGTCATTCATGGCTATTTTCAACAAAAATGGGGGTTGTGTGGCCATTGATCATCGACTAGAGGCTCATACACCTCACCCCACATATGTTTCCTTGCCATAGATCACATTCTTGGATTTCTGGTGGAGACCATTTCTTGGTCAAAAATCCGTAGGTGTTAGCCTTCGGTATTATTGAAAATGGTCGTTCATGGCTATTTTCGACAAAAATGGGGGTTGTGTGGCCATTGATCATCGACCAGACGCTCATACACCTCACCCCACATTTGTTTCCTTGCCATAGATCACATTCTTGGATTTCTGGTGGAGACCATTTCTTGGTCTAAAATCCGTAGGTGTTAGCCTCTAGTATTATTGAAAATGGTCGCTCATGGCTATTTTCAAGGTCGCTCATGGCTATTTTCATAAAAAATGGGGGTTGTGTGGCCATTTATCATCGACTAGAGGCTCATAAACCTCACCCCACATATGTTTCCTTGCCATAGATTACATTCTTGGATTTCTGGTGGAAACCATTTCTTGGTTAAAAACGCGTACGTGTTAGCCTTCGGTATTATTGAAAATGGTCATTCATGGCTATTTTCGGCAAAATGGGGGTTGTGTGGCCATTGATCGTCGACCAGAGGCTCATACACCTCACCCCACATATGTTTCCTTGTCGTAGATCACATTCTTGGATTTCTGGTGGAGACCAATTTTTTGGTCAAAAAACCGTAGGTGTTAGCCTTCGATATTATTGAAAATGGTCGTTCATGGCTATTTTCGACAAAAATGGGGGTTGTGTGGCCATTGATCATCGACCAGAGGCTCATACACCTCACCCCACATATGTTTCCTTGCCATAGATCACATTCTTGGATTTCTGGTGGAGACCATTTCTTGGTCAAAAATCCGTACGTGTTAGCCTTTGGTATTTTTGAAAATGGTCGTTCATGGCTTGGTCGATGATCAATGGCCACACAACCCCCATTTTTTATGAAAATAGCCATGAGCGACCATTTTCAGTAATACTAGAGGCTAAGACCTACGGATTTTTGACCAAGAAATGGTCTCCACCAGAAATCCAAGAATGTGATCTATGGCAAGGAAACATATGTGGGGTGAGGTGTATGAGCCTCTCGTTGATGATCAATGGCCACACAACCCCCATTTTTCTCGAAAATAGCCATGAATGACCATTTACAATAATACCGAAGGCTAACACCTACGGAGTTTTGACCAAGAAATGGACTCCACCAGAAATCCAAGAATGTGATCTATGGCAAGGAAACATATGTCGGGTGAGGTGTATGAGCCTATGGTCGATGATCAATGGCCACACAACCCCCATTTTTGTCGAAAATAGCCATGAACGACCATTTTCAATAATATCGAAGGCTAACACCTACGGATTTTTGACCAAGAAATGGTCTCCACCAGAAATCCAAGAATGTGATCTACGACAAGGAAACATATGTGGGGTGAGGTGTATGAGCCTCTGGTCGACGATCAATGGCCACACAACCCCCATTTTGCCGAAAATAGCCATGAATGACCATTTTCAATAATACCGAAGGCTAACACGTACGAGTTTTTAACCAAGAAATGGTTTCCACCAGAAATCCAAGAATGTAATCTATGGCAAGGAAACATATGTGGGGTGAGGTTTATGAGCCTCTAGTCGATGATAAATGGCCACACAACCCCCATTTTTATGAAAATAGCCATGAGCGACCTTGAAAATAGCCATGAGCGACCATTTTCAATAATACTAGAGGCTAACACCTACGGATTTTAGACCAAGAAATGGTCTCCACCAGAAATCCAAGAATGTGATCTATGGCAAGGAAACATATGTGGGGTGAGGTGTATGAGCGTCTGGTCGATGATCAATGGCCACACAACCCCCATTTTTGTCGAAAATAGCCATGAACGACCATTTTCAATAATACCGAAGGCTAACACCTACGGATTTTTGACCAAGAAATGGTCTCCACCAGAAATCCAAGAATGTGATCTATGGCAAGGAAACATATGTGGGGTGAGATTTATGAGCCTCTAGTCGATGATAAATGGCCACACAACCCCCATTTTTTTATGAAAATAGCCATGAGCGACCATTTTCAATAATATTAGAGGCTAAGACCTACGGATTTTTGACCAAGAAATGGTCTCCACCAGAAATCCAAGAATGTGATCTATGGCAAGGAAACATATGTGGGGTGAGGTGTA
>JAOPSE010002002.1:0-104141 GCA_029449295.1 Zea luxurians
CATGGCTATTTTCGACAAAATGGGGGTTTGTGTTGCCATTGATCATCAACCAGAGGCTCGTACACCTAAACCCACATATGTTTCCTTGCCATAGATCGCATTCTTGGATTTCTAGTAGAGACCATTCTTTGTCAAAAATCCGTAGGCGTTAGCCTTCAGTATTATTGAAAATGGTCGTTCATGGCTATTTTCGACAAAAATGGGGGTTGTGTATCCATTGATCATTGACCAAAGGCTCATACACCTCACCCACATATGTTTCCTTGCCATAGATCATTCTTGGATTTCTAGTGGAGACCATTTCTGGTCAAAAATCCGTAGGCGTTAGCCTTCGGTATTATAGAAAATGGTCGTTAATGGCTATTTTCAACAAAAATGGGGGTTGTGTGGCCATTGATCATCGACCAGAAGCTCGTACACCTCACCCCACATATGTTTCCTTGCCATAGATCACATTCTTGGATTTATGGTGGAGACCATTTCTTGGTCAAAAATCCGTAGGTGTTAGCCGTCGGTATTATTGAAAATGGTCGTTCATGGCTATTTTCGACAAAAATGGGGGTTGTGTGGCCATTGATCATCGACCAGAGGCTCGTACACCTCACCCACATATGTTTCCTTCCATAGATCACATTCTTGGATTTATGGTGGAGACCATTTCTTGGTCAAAAATCCGTAGGTGTTGCCTTCGTGTCATTGAATATGGTCGTTCATGGCTATTTTTGACAAAAATGGGGGTTGTGTGGCCATTGATCATCGACCAGATCGTACACTCACCCACATACCCCATAGATCACATGCTTCGTTTGCCATAGAGATCACATTCTTGGATTTATGGTGGAGACCATTTCTTGGTCAAAAATTCGTAGGTGTTAGCCTTCATGTCATTAAAAATGGTCGTTCTTGGCTATTTTGACAAAAATGGGGGTTGTGTGGCCATTAATCATCGACCAGAGGCTCGTACACCTCACCCCACATATGTTTCCTTGCCAAAGATCACATTCTTGGATTTATGGTGGAGACCATTTCTTGGTCAAAAATCCGTAGGTGTTAGCCTTCGGTATTATTGAAAATGGTCGTTCATGGCTATTTTCGACAAAAATGGGGGTTGTGTGGCCATTGATCATCGACCAGAGGCTCGTACACCTCACCCACATATGTTTCCTTGCCATGATCACATTCTTCGATTTATGGTGGAGACCATTTCTTGGTCAAAAATCCATAGGTGTTAGCCTTCGTATTATTGAAAATCATCGTTCATGGCTATTTTCGACAAAAATGGGGGTTGTGTGGCCATTGTTCATCGACCAGAGGCTCGTACACCTCACCCCACATATGTTTCTTGCCATAGATCACATTCTTGGATTTCTGGTGGAGACCATTTCTTGGTCAAAAATCGTAGGTGTTAGCCTTCGGTATTATTGAAATGGTCGTTCATGGCTATTTTCGACAAAAATGGGGGTTGTGTGGCCATTGATCATTGACCAGAGGCTCGTACACCTCACCCCACATAAGTTTCCTTGCCATAGATCATTCTTAGATTTCTGGTGGAGACATTTTTGGTCAAAAATATGTAGGTGTTAGCCTTCGGTATTATTGAAAATGGTCGTTCATGGCTATTTTGACAATAATGGGGGTTATGTGGCCATTGATCATCGACCAGAGGCTCATACACCTCACCCCACATATTTCCTTGTCATAGATCACATTCTTGGATTTCTGGTGGAGACCATTTCTTGGTCAAAAATCCGTAGGTGTTAGCCTTCAATATTATTGAAAATGGTCGTTCATGGCTATTTTCATCAAAAATGGGGGTTGTGTGCCATTGATCATCAACCAGAGGCTCGTACACCTCACCCAACATATGTTTCCTTGCCATAGATATTCTTGGATTTCTAGTGGAGACCATTTCTGGGTCAAAAATACGTAGGCGTTAGCCTTCGGTATTATCGAAAATGGTCGTTCATGTCTATTTTCGACAAAAATGGGGTTGTGTGGCCATTGATCATCGACCAGAGGCTCATACACCTCACCCCAAATATATTTCCTTGCCATAGATATTCTTGGATTTCTAGTGGAGACCATTTCTTGGTCAAAAATCCGTAGGTGTTAGCTTCGGTATTATGAAAATGTCGTTCATGGCTATTTTCAACAAAAATGGGGGTTGTGTGGCCATTGATCATCGACCAGAGGCTCGTACACCTCACCCCACATATGTTTCTTGCCATAGATCACATTCTTGGATTTATGGTGGAGACCATTTCTTGGTCAAAAATCTGTAGGTGTTAGCCTTCGGTATTATTGAAAATGGTCGTTCATGGCTATTTTGACAAAATTGGGGGTTGTGTGGCCATTGATCATCGACCAGAGGATACACCTCACCCCACATATTTTGCCTATGCCGATAGATCACATTCTTGGATTTATGGTGGAGACCATTTCTTGGTCAAAAATCCGTAGGTGTTAGCCTTCAGGTCATTGAAAATGGTCGTTCTTGGCTATTTTCGACAAAAATGGGGGTTGTGGCCATTGATCATCGACCAGAGGATCGTACACCTCACCCCACATATGTTTACTTGCCAAGATATTCTTGGATTTAGTGGAGACCATTTCTGGTCAAAAATCCGTAGGTGTTAGCCTTCGGTATTATTGAAAATGGTCGTTCATGGCTATTTTTGACAAAAATGGGGTTGTGTGGCCATTGATCATCGATCAGAGGCTCGTACACCTCACCCAACATATGTTTCCTTGCCATAGATCACATTCTTGATTTAGTGGAGACCATTTCTTGGTCAAAAATCCGTAGGTGTTAGCCTTCGGTATTATTGAAAATCGTCGTTCATGGCTATTTTCGACAAAAATGGGGGTTGTGTGGCCATTGATCATGACCAGAGGCTCGTACACCTCACCCACATATGTTTCCTGCCATAGATCACATTCTTGGATTTCTGGTGGAGACCATTTCTTGGTCAAAAATCCGTAGGTGTTAGCCTTCGGTATTTTGGAAATGGTCGTTCAAGTCTATTTTCGACAAAAATGGGGGTTGTGTGCCATTGATCATCGACCAGAGGCTCGTACACCTCACCCCACATATGTTTCCTTGCCATAGATCGTATTCTTGGATTTCTAGTGGAGACAATTTCTTGGTCAAATATCCGTAGGTGTTAGCCTTCGGTATTATTGAAAATGGCCGTTCATGGCTATTTTCGACAAAAATGGGGGTTGTGTTGCCATTGATCATCAACCAGAGGCTCGTACACCTCACCCCACATATGTTTCCTTGCCATAGATTGCATTCTTGGATTTCTAGTAGAGACCATTTCTTGGTCAAAAATCCGTAGGTGTTAGCATTCGGTATTATCGAAAATGGTCGTTCATGGCTATTTTCGACAAAAATGGGGTTTGTGTGGCCATTGATCATCGACCAGAGGCTCATACACCTCACCCCAAATATGTTTCCTTGCCATAGATTGTATTCTTGGATTTCTAGTAGAGACCATTTCTTGGTCAAAAATCCGTAGGTGTTAGCATTCGGTATTATCGAAAATGGTCGTTCATGGCTATTTTCGACAAAAATGGGGTTTGTGTGGCCATTGATCATCGACCAGAGGCTCATACACCTCACCCCAAATATATTTCCTTGCCATAGATTGTATTCTTGGATTTCTAGTAGAGACCATTTCTTGGTCAAAAATCCGTAGGTGTTAGCATTCGGTATTATCGAAAATGGTCGTTCATGGCTATTTTCGACAAAAATGGGGGTTGTGTGGGCATTGATCATCGACCAGAGGCTCGTACACCTCACCCCACATATGTTTTCTTGCCATAGATCACATTCTTCGATTTATGGTGCAGACCATTTCTTGGTCAAAAATCCATAGGTGTTAGCCTTCGGTATTATTGAAAATGGTCGTTCATGGCTATTTTTGACAAAAAATGGGGGTTGTGTGGCCATTGATCATCGACAGAGGCTCATACACCTCACCCCACATATGTTTCCTAGCCATAGATCACATTCTTGGATTTTTGGTGGAGACCATTTCTTGGTCAAAAATCCGTAGGTGTTAGCCTTGGGTATTATTGAAAATGGCCGTTCATGGCTATTTTCGACAAAAATGGGGGTTGTGTTGCCATTGATCATCGACCAGAGGCTCGTACACCTCACCCCACATATGTTTCCTTGCCATAGATTGTATTCTTGGATTTCTAGTGGAGGCCATTTCTTGGTCAAATATCCGTAGGTGTTAGCCTTCGGTATTATTGAAAATGGTCGTTCATGGCTATTTTTGACAAAAATGGTGGTTGTGTTGCCATTGATCATCAACCAGAGGCTCGTACACCTCACCCCACATATGTTTCCTTGCCATAGATCGCATTCTTTGATTTCTAGTGGAGACAATTCTTGGTCAAAAATCCGTAGGCGTTAGCCTTTGGTATTATTGAAAATGGTCGTTCATGGCTATTTTCGACAAAAATGGGGGTTGTGTGGCCATTGATCATCAACCAGAGGCTCATACACCTCACCCAACATATGTTTCCTCGCCATAGATCATATTCTTGGATTTCTAGTGGAGGCCATTTCTTGGTCAAAAATCCGTAGGTGTTAGCCTTCGGTATTATTGAAAATGGTCGTTCATGGCTATTTTCGACAAAAATGGGGGTTGTGTGGCCATTGATCATCGACCAGAGGCTCGTACACCTCACCCCACATATGTTTCCTTGCCATAGATCACATTCTTGTATTTATGGTGGAGACCATTTCTTGGTCAAAAATCCGTAGGTGTTTGCCTTTGGTATTATTGAAAATGGTCGTTCATGGCTATTTTCGATAAAAATGGGGGTTATGTGGCCATTGATCATCGACTAGAGGCTCGTACACCTCACCCCACATATGTTTCCTTGCCATTGATCAAATTCTAGGATTTCTGGTGGAGACCATTTCTTGGTCAGAAATCCGTAGGTGTTAGCCTTCGGTATTATTGAAAATGGTCGTTCATGGCTATTTTCGACAAAATTGGGGGTTGTGTGGCAATTGATCATCGACCAGAGGATCGTACACCTCACCCCACATATGTTTCCTTGCCATAGATCACATGCTTCAATTTTTGGTGAAGACCATTTCTTGGGCAAAAATCCGATCACATTCTAGGATTTATGGTGGAGACCATTTCTTGGTCAAAAATCCGTATGTGTTTGCCTTCAGTGTCATTGAATATGGTCGTTCATGGCTATTTTTGACAAAAATGGTGGTTGTGTGGCCATTGATCATCGACCAGAGGCTCGTACACCTCACCTACAGATTTTTGCCCAAGAAATGGTCTCCACCGTAAATCAAGAATGTGATCTATGGCAAGGAAACATATGTGGGGTGAGGTGTATGAGCCTCTGGTCGATGGCAAGAAAAGAATGTGATCGGATTTTGACCAAGAAATGGTCTCCACCATAAGTCCAAGAATGTGATCGGATTTTTGACCAAGAAATGGTCTCCACTAGAAATCCAAGAATGCAATCTATGGTAAGGAAACATATGTGAGGTGAGGTGTACGAGCCTCTGTTGATGATCAATGGCAACACAACACCCATTTTTTGTCGAAAATAGCCATGACCGGCCATTTTCAATAATACCGAAGGCTAACACCTACGAATATTTGACCAAGAAATTGTCTCCACTAGAAATCCAAGAATATGATCTATGGCAAGGAAACATATGTGGGGTGAGGTGTACGAGCCTCTGGTCGATGATCATTGGCAACACAACCCCCATTTTTGTCGAAAATAGCCTTGAACGACCATTTTCAATAATACTGAAGGCTAACACCTACGGATTTTTGACCAAGAAATGGTCTCCACCAGAAATCCAAGAATGTGATCTATGGCAAGGAAACATGTGTGGGGTGAGGTGTACGAGCCTCTGGTCAATGATCAATGGCCACACAACCCCCATTTTTGTCGAAAATAGCCATGAACGACGATTTTCAATAATACCGAAGGCTAACACCTACGGATTTTTGACCAAGAAATGGTCTCCACCATAAATCAAGAATGTGATCTATGGCAAGGAAACATATGTGGGGTGAGGTGTACGAGCCTCTGGTCGATGATCAATGGCCACACAACCCCCATTTTTGTCGAAAATAGCCATGAACGACCATTTTCAATAATACCGAAGGCTAACACCTACAGATTTTTGACCAAGAAATGGTCTCCACCATAAATCCAAGAATGTGATCTTTGGCAAGGAAACATATGTGGGGTGAGGTGTACGAGCCTCTGGTCGATGATCAATGGCCACACAACCCCCATTTTTGTCGAAAATAGCCAAGAACGACCATTTTCAATGAAACTGAAGGCTAACACCTACGAATTTTTGACGAAGAAATGGTATCCACCATAAATCCAAGAATGTGATCTATGGCAAGGAAACATATGTGGGGTGAGGTGTACGAGCCTCTGGTCGATGATCAATGGCCACACAACCCCCATTTTTGTCAAAAATAGCCATGAACGACCATATTCAATGACACTGAAGGCAAACACATATGGATTTTTGACCAAGAAATGTCTCCACCATAAATCCAAGAATGTGATCGGATTTTTGCCCAAGAAATGGTCTTCACCAAAAATCGAAGCATGTGATCTATGGCAAGGAAACATATGTGGGGTGAGGTGTACGATCCTCTGGTCGATGATCAATGGCCACACAACCCCCAATTTTGTCGAAAATAGCCACGAACGACCATTTTCAATAATACCGAAGGCTAACACCTACAGATTTTTGACCAAGAAATGGTCTCCACCATAAATCCAAGAATGTGATCTATGGCAAGGAAACTTATGTGAGGTGAGGTGTACGATCCTCTGGTCGATGATCAATGGCCACACAACCCCCATTTTTGTCGAAAATAGCCATCAACGACCATTTTCAATAATACCGAAGGCTAACACCTACGGATTTTTGACCAAGAAATGGTCTCCACTAGAAATCCAAGAATATGATCTATGGCAAGGAAACATATGTGGGGTGAGGTGTATGAGCCTCTGGTCGATGATCAATGGCCACACAACCCCCATTTTTGTCGAAAATAGATATGAACGACCATTTTCAATAATACCGATGGCTAACGCCTACGAATTTTTGACCCAGAAATGGTCTCCACTAGAAATCCAAGAATGCGATCTATGACAAGGAAACATATGTTGGGTGAGGTGTACGAGCCTTTGGTTGATGATCAATGGCAACACAACCCCCATTTTTTATGAAAATAGCCATGAACGACCATTTTCAATAATACGGAAGGCTAACACCTACGGATTTTTGACCAAGAAATGGTCTCCACCAGAAATCCAAGAATGTGATCTATGGTAAGGAACCATATGTGGGGTGAGGTGTATGAGCCTCTGGTCGATGATCAATGCCCACACAACCCCCATTTTTGTCAAAAATAGCCATGAACGACCATTTTCAATAATACCGAAGGCTTTTGGACAAAAATGGGGGTTGTGCGACCATTGATCATCGACCAGAGGCACGTACACTTCACCCAACGTATGTTTTCTTGCCAAATCACATTCTTGGATTTTTGATGGAAACCATTTCTTGGTAAAAAATCCATAGGTGTTAGCCTTCGTTATTATTGAAAATGGTCGTTCATGCTATTTTCGACAAAAATGGGGGTTCTGTAGCCATTGATCATCGACCAGTTACTCGTTCACCTCACCCCACATATGTTTCCTTGCCATAGATCACATTCTTGGTTTTCTGGTGGAGACCATTTCTTGGTCAAAAATCCGTAGGTGCTAGCCTTCAGTATTATTGAAAATGGTCGTTCATGGCTATTTTCGACAAAAATGGGGGTTGTGTGGCCATTGATCATTGACCAAAGGCTCGTTCACCTCACCCCACATATGGTTCCTTGCCATATATCATATTCTTGGATTTCTGGTGGAGACCAGTTCTTGGTCAAAAATCCGTAGGTGTTTGCCTTCGGTATTATTGAAAATGGTCGTTCATGCTATTTTCAACAAAAATAGGTGTTGGGTGGCCAAGAAATCCAAGAAATGGCCTCCACCAAAAATCTAAGAATGTGACCTATCGCAAGGAAACTTATGTGGGGTCTGGTGTACGAGCCTGTGTTCGATGGCCAATGGCTACACAACCCCTATTTTTGTCGAAAATAGCATCAATGACCATTTTCAATAATACCGAAGGCAAACACCTACAGATTTTTGACCAATAAATTGTCTCGACCAAAAATCCAAAATGTGATCTATGGCATAGAAACATATATGGGTGAGGTGTACGAGCCTCTGGTCGATGATTAATGATCACACAACACCTATTTTTGTCGAAAATGGCATGAACGATCATTTTCAATAATACCCATGGCTAACACCTACGAAATTTTGGCCAAGAATGTTATCTATGGAAAGAAAACATACATGGGGTGAGGTGTACGAGTCTCTGATCGATGATGAATGGCCACACAACTCCCATTTTTGTCGAAAATAGCATGAAGGACCATTTTCAATAATACCGAAGGCTAACACGTACGATTTTTAGCCAAGAAATGGTCTCCACCAGAAAACCAAGAATGTGATCTATGGCAAGGAAACCTATGTGGGGTGAGGTGTAGGAGCCTCTAGTCGATGATCAAAGGCCACACAACCTTCATCTTTGCCGAAAATAGCCATTAAACGACCATTTTCAATAATACCAAAGACTAACACCTACGGGTTTTTTACCAAGAAATGATCTCCACCAAAAATCCAAGAATTTGATCTATGGCAAGGAAACATATGTGGGGTCAGGTGTATGAGCCTCTGGTCGATGATCAATGGCTACACAACCCCCATTTTTGTCCAAAATAGCAAGAACGAGAATTTTCAATAAAACTGAAGGCTAACACCTACGGATTTTTGACCAACAAATGGACCCCACCAGAAGTCCAAGAATGTGACCTATGGCAAGGAAACATATATGGGGTCAGGTGTACGAGCCTCGTTCGATGGTCAATGGCTACACATCCCCCATTTTTGTCGAAAATAGAATGATCGACCGTTTTCAATAATACCGTGCTAACACCTTTGGATTTTTGACTAAGAAATGGTCTCCACCAGAAATCTAAGAATGTGACCTATGACAAGGAAACATGGCCATGAAGAACCATTTTCAATAATACTGAAGGCTAACACCTAGGATTTTTACCAAGAAATGGTCTCCACCAGAAATCCAAGAATGTGATCCACGACAAGGAAATATATGTGGGTGAGGTGTACGAGCCTCTGGTTGATGATCAAAGGCCACACAACCCTTTTTTTTCAAAAATAGCATGAACGACCATTTTCAATAATATTGAAGGTTAACACCTACGGATTTTTGACCAAGAAATGGTCTCCACCAAAAATCCAAGAATGTGATCTATGGCAAGGAAACATATGTGGGGTGAGGTGAATGAGCCTCTGGTCAATGATCAATGGCCATACAACCCCCATTTTTGTCGAAAATAGCCATGAACGACCATTTTCAATAATACCGAAGCTAACACCTTCAGATTTTTGACCAAGAAATGGTCTCCATAGAAATCGAAGAATGTGGCCTATGGCAAGGAAACATAAGTGGGGTGAGGTATACGAGCCTCTAGTCGATGATGAATGGCCACACAACCCCATTTTTGTCAGAAACTGCTTTGAACGAGCATTTTCAATAATACCAAAGGCTAACACTTACCGATTTTTGACCAAGAAATGGTTTCCGCCAGAAATCCAAGAATGTGAACTATGACAAGGAAACATATGTGGGATGAGGTGTACGAGAAACTGGTCGATGATCAATGGCCACACAACCCCCATTTTTGTCGAAAATAGCATGCACAACCATTTTCAATAATACCTACAGATTTTTGGCCAAGAAATGGTCTCCACCGGAAAACCAAGAATGTGATCTATCACAAGGAAACATATGTGGGGCGAGGTGTACGAGCCTCTAATCGATGATCAATGGCCACACAACCTTCATTTTTGCCGAAAATAGCCATGAGCAACCATTTCAATAAACCGAAGGCTAACACCTACGGATTTTGACCAAGAAATGGTCTCCACCAAAAATACAAGAATGTGATCTATGGCTAGGAAACATATGTGGGGTCAGGTTTATGGGATTCTGGTCGATGATCAATGATCACACAACCCCCATTTGTGTCCAAAATAGCATGAACGACCATTTTCAATAATACCGAAGGCTAACACCAACGGATTTTTGATCAAGTAATGGCCTTCACCAGAAATCCAAGAATGTGAACTTTGGCAAGGAAACATATGTGGGGTGAGGTGTACAAGCCTCTGGTCAATGATCAATGGACACACAACCCCCATTTTGGTCGAAAACAGCCATGAACCATTTTCATTAATACCAAAGGCTAATACCTACGGATTTTTGACCAAGAAATGAATAGCATGAACGACCATTTTCAATAATACCGAAGGCTAACACCAAAGGATTTTTGACCAAGTAATGGCATCCACCAGAAATCCAAAAATCTGAACTTTGGCAAGGAAACATATGTGGGTGAGGTGTACAAGCCTCTGGTCAATGATCAATGGCCACACAACCCCCATTTTGGTCGAAAATAGCCATGAACAACCATTTTAAATAATCCCGAAGGCTAATACCTACGGATTTTTGACCAAGAAATGGTCTCCACCAAAAATCAAAGAATTTTATTTATGGCAAGGAAACATATGTGGTGTTAGATGTACGAGCCTTTGGTCGATGATAAGTGGCCTCACAGTCCCCATTTTTCTCGAAAATAGCATGAACGACCATTTTCAATAATACCAAAGGATAACACCTACATATTTTTGACCAAGATATGGTCTCCACTAGAAATGCAAGAATGTGATCTATGGAAAGGAAACATATGTGGGGTGGGTTGTATGAGCGTCTGGTCAATGATCAATGGCGACACAACCCCATTATTGTCGAAAATAGCATTAACGAACAATTTCAATAATACCGAAGGCTAACACCTACAAACTTTTGACCAAGAAATGGTATCCACCAGAAATCCAAGAATGTGATCTATGGCAAGAAAACATATGTGGGGTGAGGTGTACGAGCCTCTGGTTGATGATCAATGGCCACACATCTCCCATTTTTGTCGAAAATAGCATCAAGGCCATTTTCAATAATACCGAAGACTAACACCAACGGATTTTCGGCCAAGAAATGGTCTCCACCAGAAACCAATAATATGATCTATGGCAAGGAAACATATGTGGGTTGAGGTGTAGGAGCCTATAGTCAATGATCAATTGCCACACAACCTTCATTTTTGCCGAAAATAGCCATGAACGACCATTTCAATAATACCGAAGGCTAACACCTACGGATTTTTGAGCAAGAAATGGTCTCCACCAAAAATCCAAGAATGTGATCTATGGCAAGTAAACATTTGTGGGGTCAGGTGTATGAGCCTCTGGTCAATGATCAATGGCCACACAACCCCCATTTTTGTCCAAAATAGCAAGAACGAGCATTTGAAATAGGGAAATTTGGATCCATACCATTAAAAGATCACCACTTTGGATCCATACCATTACTATCTCACTTACATGTGGGTCCACATGAGTCAATGACATGTGGGGTCCATGGTATATATCTAAAGTTTGGATCTTTTAATGGTATAGATCCAATTGTTCCTTTGAAATAATACCAAAGGCTAACGCCTACAGATTTTTGACCAAGAAATGGTCTCCACCAAAAATCCAAGAATTTTATCTATAGAAAGGAAACATATGTGGGGTGAGATGTACGAGCCTCTGGTCGATGATAAGTGGACCCACAATCCCCATTTTTCTCGAAATTAGCATGAACGACCATTTTCAATAATAACAAAGGCTAACACCTGTAGATTATTGACCAAGATATGGTCACCACCAGAAATGCAAGAATGTGATATCTAGAAAGGAAACATATGTGTGGTGTGGTGTATGAGCCTCTGGTCGATGGTCAATGGCCACACAACCCCCATTCTTGTCAAAAATAGCATGAACGACCATTTTCAATAATACTGAAGGCTAACACCTACGGATTTTTGACAAATAAATTGTCTCCACCAGATATAAGAATGTGATCTATGGGAAGGAAACTTATGTGGGGTGAGGTCTATGAGCCTCTGGTCGATGATCAATGGCCACACAACCCTTATTTTTGCCGAAAATTGCATCAACGACCATTTTCAATAATGCTAAAGGCTAACATTACGGATTTTTGACCAATAAATTGTCTCCACCAAAAATCCAAAAATGTGATCTATGGCATAGAAACATATGTGGGGTGAGGTGTACGAGCCTTTTGTCGATGATCAATGGCCACACAACCACTATTTTTGTCGAAAATAGCATGAACGACCATTTTCAATAATACCGAAGGCTAACACCTATGGATTTTTTACCAAGAAATGGTCTCCACTAGAAATCCAAGAATGTGATCTATGGCAATGAAACATATGTGGGGCCAGGTGTATGAGCAACTGGTCGATGATCAATGGCCACACAACCACCATTTTTGTCGAAAATTGCATGAACGAATATTTTTAATAATACCGAAGGCTAACACCTACTGATTTTTGACCAAGAAATGGTGTCCACCTGAAAACCAAGAATGTGATCAATGGCAAGGAAACATACGTGGGGTGAGATGTACAAGGCTTTGGTCGATGATCAATGGCCACACAACTCCCATTTTTGTTGAAAATAGCATGAAGGACCATTTTCAATAATACCGAAGGCTAACACCAACGGATTTTTGGCCAAAAAATGGTCTCCACCAAAAAACCAAGAATGTGATCTATGGCAAGGAAACATATGTGGGATGATGTGTAGGAGCATCCAATCGATGATCTTTGGCCACACAACCTTCATTTTTGCCGAAAATAGCCATGAACGACCATTTTCAATAATACAGAAGGCTAAACACCTACGGATTTTAACCATGAAACGGTCTCCACGAAAAATCCAAGAATCTGATCTATGGCAAGGAAGCATTTGTGGGGTGAGGTGTACGAGCCTCTGGTCGATGATCAATGGCCACACAACACACATAAACTTAAACTCATTTTGATGTGTTTATGTCCACTCAAGTAAAACATCGCACATCATTATGCCACATCGTTTCTCAAAATAAAAAAAAGAGCATGGAAAATTTAGCCAAATTGCACGAGAGAACTGTCCAAACATAGGTTAAGGTTGTAAGGAATCTTCTTTCCACCAAACAGTTGCTAATAAGTAGGAATATAAAGAATTCAAAACAATAGGTCATCTTTTAAACTAAAAATGACGTTTCCCTGATGTCAAGGGCATTGTATTCGCACGAGAGGATATTAGAGTACAACTAGTGGATGAAGACGTTATAGGGCTAGCTAATGACCTTTTGTGATACCAGGTTTCCTATAATCCCCTCTATTCAAGGCATACCTAGATGGTGTTTATGTCCAACACAAGAAAAAACACATCAATATGCCACATCGTTTCTCAAAATAAAATAATGACCATGGAAAATTTATCCAAATTGAGTGAGAGAACTGTCCAAACATAGTTAAGGTTGTAAGGCATATTTTTTCCACCATAACCATTGCTAAAAAGTTGGAATATAGAGAATTCAAACAATAGATCACCTTTTAAACCGCAAATGACGTTTCTATGATTTTGAGGGCACTATATTCGCATGAGAGGGTATTAGAGTGCAACTAGTGGATGAAGACGTTATTGGGCTAGCTAATGACTTTTGTGATACCAGGTTTCCAATAATCCTCTCTATTCAAGGCATACCTAAAAATGGTGTTCATGTCCACTCAAGTATAACACCATACATCATTATGCCACACCATTCTCAAAATAAAAAAAAGACCATGGGAAATTTAGCCAAATTGCGTGAGAGAACTGTCCAAATATAGGTTAATGTTGTAAGGCACCTTTTTTCCACCGTACAATTGCTAAAAAGTTGGAATATAAAGAATTCAAAACAATAGATCACCTTTTATACCACAAATGACGTTTCCCTGATGTCAAGGGCATTGTAATTGCACGTGAGGGTATCAGAGTACAACTAGTGGATGAAGACATCATTGGGCTAGCAAATGACATTTTGTGATTCCCGGTTTCCTATAATCCCCTCTATTCAAGGCATACCTAGACGGTGTTTATGTCCACTCAAGAAAAACAAAACACATCAATATGCCACATTATTTCTCAAAATAAAATAATGACCTTGGAAAATTTATCCAAATTACGTGAGTGAACTATACAAACAATGGTTAAGGTTGTAAGGCACCTTTTTTCCACCATACAATTGCGAAAAAGTTGGAATATAAAGAATTCAAAACAATAGATCACCTTTTAAACCTCAAATGACGTTTCTATGATATTGAGGGCATTGTATTCACATGAGACGGTATTAGAGTACAACTAGTGGATAAAGACGTTATTGGGCTAGCTAATGACCTTTTGTGATACCAGGTTTCCTATAGTCCCCTCTATTCAAGGCATACCTAGATGGTATTTATGTCCACTCAAGTAAAACTCCGCACATCATTTTGCCACATCGTTTCTCAATAAAATAAAGACCATGGGAAATTTATCCAAATTGCGTGTGAGATCTGTCCAAACATAAGTTACGGTTGTAAGGCACCTTTTTTCCACCATACATATGCTAAAAGGTTGGAATATAAAGAATTCAAAACAATATATCACCTTTTAAACCTCAAATGTCGTTTCTATGATATTGAGGGCATTGTATTCACACGAGAGGGTATTAAAGAACAACAAGTCGATGAAGACATAATTGGGCTAGCTAATGACCTTTTGTGATACCAGGTTTCCTATAATCCCCTCTATTCAAGGCATACCTAGTCGTGTTTATGTCCACTCAAGAAAAACAAAAGACATCAATATGCCACATCGTTTCTCAAAATAAAATAATGACCATGGAAAATTTAGCCAAATTACGTGAGTGAACTGTCCAAACATAGGTTAAGGTTGTAAGGCACCTTTTTTCCACCATACAGTTGCGAAAAAGTTGGAATATAAAGAATTCAAAACAATAGACCACCTTTTAAACCTCAAATGACGTTTCTATAATATTGAGGGCATTGTATTCACACGAGACGGTATTAGAGTAGAACTAGTGGATGAAGATGTTATTGGGCTAGCAAATGACCTTTTGTGATAGCGGGATTCCTATAATCTCCTCTATTTAATGCATACCTAGATGGTATTTGTGTCCACTCAAGTAAAACACCGCACATCAATATGCCACATCGCTTCTCAAAATAAAATAAAAACCGTGGGAAATTTAGCCATTGTGTGTGAGAACTTTCCAAACATATGTTAAGGTTGTAAGGCACTTTTTCCACTATACGGTTGCTAAAAAGCAGGAATATAAAGAATTCAAAACAATAGATCACCTTTTAAACTAAAAATGATGTTTCCCAGATGTCAAGGGCATTGTACTCGCACGAGAGGGTATTAGAGTACAACTAGTGGATAAAGATATTATTGGGCTAGCTAATGACCTTTTGTGATACTAGGTTTCCTATAATCCCCTCTATTCAAGGCATACCTAGACGGTGTTTATGTCTACTCAAATAAAACACAACATATTAATATGCCACATTGTTTCTCAATAAAATAAAGACCATGGAAAATTTAGCCAAATTGAGTGACAGAACTATCCAAACATAGGTTAAAGTTGTAAGACCTATCCCCACATATGTTTACTTGCCATAGATCACATTCTTGGATTTCTATTGGATACCATTTCTTGGTCAAAAATTGTAGGTGTTATCCTTCGGTATTATTGAAAATGGTCGTTCATGCTATTTTCAACAAAAATACGGGTTGTGTGGCCATTAATCATCGACCAAAGGCTCGTACACCTCATACCACATATGTTTTATTGCCATAGATCACATGCTTGGATTTCTGGTGGAGACCGAATCTTAGTAAAAATGCGTAGGTGTTAGCCTTCGGTATTATTGAAAATGGTCGTTCATGCTATTTTCGACAAAAATGGGGGTTGTGTGACCATTGGTCATTGACCAGAGGCTCGTACACCTCACCCCACATATGTTTCCTTGCCATAAAAATTGCAGAAATGGAAAAACCAACTGAAGAAAAGGTACCAGAAATTGTGAGTCCTGCAGCAAATGTCGAGACAACAATAAAAAATCAAAAAGTGGCAGCAATGACTCCAAAAAGAAGGAGAATGGCCAATGTGCTAGATGTACTAGAAACAATTAAATCTTCAAGCACACCTCCGAAGAAGGTTGCTGTCATTCCTGAAATGACAACTGAAACTTCTGATAACAAAACTCCAGAGCAAGGGACTGAAGCCGAAGCTGGGTCCTCAGAGCCCGTAAAGATAAAATCCTTGGAAACTGAGGAGGAAAAAATAACAAAGCCAATTTCTGTTGATATTGTCCCCGAAGCTACCTCCAAAGCTCATGATTACATTGTTCAAAATGCTTCGGGGAAAACACTATCAGAAAAAGAAGAGCAAGAAGCCCAGCACTATGCCCAAAAACTGAAGTATCCAAAGGGGGCGTTAATATTCAATGGTAGTGGAGAAGAAGACTTCTTGTATTGTCTCCCTGACAGTAAGGAAATTTCTGTTTGCCGGGAGATGAGCAAGAGCTTCGGATTCCCCACCCTAGAAGACGGGCTCTCGGTGCTGTCGAAGAACGATCTGGCCGACAGCCTGGCTTACAATAGCTTAAAGGTGCAACAAATGGGATCCTTGCATTCTTTGATGAGACCAAAAAAAAATCTTTTGTTTGTTTAAATTTATTGAAACACACATGTTTTTCCTTGCAGGGCCTGATACTTAGCAATGCCCTTAGGGCACAAAAATATGCTGAAGACGAAGGGTGTACTATAGCCCTGAGCAACCTTCGTTCCGAAGTAATTGAACTGAGGAACGAAGGTCTTGAAAAAGATAAAATATTGCATTCATTGCTAAATAAAATAAAGGAAGACGAAGCTGCTTTCAAGGGTCAAGCTGAAGCTCAAAAGCGCGAGATTGAAGACCTTCGGAAACAACTGGCCAAAGCCAAGGAAGAACGTATACTCGAAGAAACAAGGCGGGAAATCAGCGACCAATGGGCAAACCACTTAGAAGCGACTGTTGAAGAGCTTCGTTCATTCAAGAAGAAATGCTATAACAAATCTATAGAATGTGTTAAAAAGTTGAAAGCTAGCTTCGCCAGAGTCGGCGCCTTCTCGAGTGAAGAAAACTTTATAAGAGGCAATCCCGAAGGTCCCATTGAATGGATCGGCCACGAAGCTGAAGCCTTCGAAGAAATTTTAAATAGCCGTGGGGATATATGTGCTTTCTCTGGGGCCAGAGGAATTGCCACTATTTTAGAGAAGAAAGGCTGCGAACACGTAAAAGTCTTAGCACAATCCGAAGCTGCTTTATCCTTTGAAGACGCAAGAGACCCTTCGGCCGAAGCAAGCATGATTAGTGGAAAGTTTTTCACTGATATCTGGGAAAATGGTGGCCGAGAAATGGTAGGAGAAATTATTCAAAGAAGTGAAAAGGGCATTCACGATGCTAGAGAAGTGGCTAAGACTGCTGAAAAGAGCGCAGAGCCCGAAGGTCAATTAGGTATTAATTAATAGTTTGCATTGTGTTGTAACTTTTGGTTTTAAGCTTCGTTTGCCGTTTGTAATAGCAGCATAGCCGTGTCCTGTCCTTCAGATCCTGCCGAAGCGTCTCCAGGCCCTCAGCCGAAAGGAGACGATGAAATCAAAAAGATGGCCGAAGCAATTATGGACGAAGTCGTCAATCGACTCCTAAATGAGGCTGCAGAAGTTGTTCTAAGAGAAAATTGAACGCTATTGTAAATTAAACCTCTGAATTTTAATATTTTGTAATCCTGAATGTAAAATACCCCTTTTTATTGCTCAATTCTTTACGATGCATGAAACTTTACACGTACCGCTTTTTGAGTCTTTGACGAAAAAACACCTTCCCTTCTTTTCATGCTTCGTGAAGATAGAAAAACTTTTATGCATCACAACAATGTCCGTAGTGCTTTGATGAAGAATATCCAAGTTTCGTGAAAACATTCTCCGAAGCTATATGCCGAAGATCAATATTGTATCCCCTTGTGACTTAGCACGATTTTCACTTTTTCAAATCATACTTCCGAAGATCAGTATTGTGTCCCCTTCTTGTGCCATATGCAACATGATGTATGATGCTTATGCTATGCAAAATGATGTGATGATGTTATGTTATGTAGTTGACATTTGTTCCGAAGATACACACATATCCCCACACAATATTTTTGTATCAGCGCTGACTTTTCGCTGTAAGCTCTGCATTCCCTTAGGAACGACTTTGGAGCTTCTTCACCTTTTACTTAGGCGGTATAAGCTCTGCATTCCCTTAGGAACGTCTTTGGAGCTTCTTCGCCTTTTACTTAGGCGGTATAAGCTCTGCATTCCCTTAGGAACGTCTTTGGAGCTTCTTCGCCTTTTACTTAGGCGGTATCAGCGTTGACTTTTCGCTGTATGCTCTGCATTCCCTTGGGAACGTCTTTGGAGCAAAAAACTTACACTGCGCTCTCTTTGGAACGGCTTTTTGTAACTTCAGCAACTTACTCTGCGTTCCTTAGAACGACTTTTTGTTACTTCGAAGGATTTTTAATGATTCGAAAGTCCTCCGCAAACTTTCAAGCTTCGGCAACTTAAGCCTGTGGAGAAAATAGATTTCCCTTATAACAAACCACGAAACTATTACATGAAAACCGAAATGTACTTCATTACACAGAAAATAGAACTAAATGGAAAAGACTGCTATCAAAGTAGGATATTCGTCAATAGATGTGCTTTGATTCTGGCACAGTGCTATTGACTGTACGAGCTTCGGACTGCTCTCTGAAGTCCCTCTGGTGTGGAGTGTACTGGCTCCCTTCTGGCTGCTGGCCTTGTTGCAATGGAGGTGGAGGCGGAGGCTGTTGCCAGGAAGCTTGAGGCTGACTTGCCGAAGCAACAGAAACTGCAGGATGATTGCCCACATATTCTGGGATGTAGGGCGAATGATACGAAGCTGTATGCATGACCTGCTTCGGCTGAGCTTGTTGTGCTGCTGCTTCAGCTATTTCCTTTTGCTTCTGAATGGTAACATGGCACATCCTGGTAGTATGGCCTTTGTTCTCACCGCAGAATAAGCAAAAGATTCTTCTCGGTTGATCGCCAAATCTTCCTCCGAAGCCCCTGGCGCCTCTGCCTCTTGGAGCTGGTGGTCGGAAGGAGCTTTGTTGTTGCCCCGAAGCTTGTGAGGAGTATTGTGGCCTTTGCTGCTGACTCCCTTTATCATCATTCTGAGTGGAATTGTGAATTGACCTGACATGCCTCGGGTAAAACCTTCCTCCGAAGCCCCTGGTCATTTCAGAAAATCTGAATGCTTCCTCCCTTCTTTGGCGGAAATCATTGTCAGCCCGAATGTATTCGTCCATCTTCTGTAGCAACTTCTCCAACGTCTGTGGTGGCTTCCTGGCAAAATATTGCGCTGAAGGCCTCGGCCGAAGCCCCTTGATCATGGCCTCAATGACTATCTCATTGGGCACCGTTGGCGCCTGTGCCCTCAATCGTAGAAACCTTCGGACATATGCCTGAAGGTACTCTTCATGGTCCTGAGTACACTGGAAGAGAGCCTGAGCAGTGACCGGCTTCGTCTGAAACCCTTGAAAGCTAGTTATCAGCATATCTTTCAATTTCTGCCAAGAAGTGATTGTCCCTGGCCGAAGAGAAGAGTACCAAGTCTGGGCGACGCTCCTGACAGCCATGACAAAAGATTTTGCCATGACTGCCGTATTGCCACCATACGAAGATATAGTTGCTTCATAACTCATGAGGAATTGCTTAGGGTCTGAGTGACCGTCATATACGGGGAGCTGAGGTGGCTTGTAAGTCTGTGGCCAAGGTGTGGCCTGTAACTCTGTTGAAAGAGGAGAAGCATCATCAAAAGCAAAGTTTCCATGATGGAAATCGTCATACCAGTCGTCCTCATTACGGAAGTCTTCCTGGTGAAGCTCTCTGCATGGAGGCCTTCGGTTTTGATCATCTTGAACAAGATGACGAACCTCTTCGGAAGCTTCATCTATTTGTCTCTGAAGATCAGCTAGACGGGCCATCTTCTCCTTCTTGCGTTGAACCTGCTGCTGAAGGATTTCCAGATTTTGAATTTCCTGATCTAGATCATCCTCCGGAGGTGTTGGACTGGCAGCCTTCCTCTTCTGGCTTCGTGCCTCTCTAAGAGAAAGGACGTCTTGATTGGGGTCCATCGGCTGCAGCGTGCCAGCCCCTGCTGCTGAAGCCTTCTTCGGCGGCATGACGAAGGTGATGCTTGCCGAAGGTGTTGAAAAGCTCAAAAAATGGAAGTGAGTTCACCGGAGGTGGGCGCCAATGTTGGGGACTTGCTCTCAAATGCTAAGAGTTAAGAACAAGGCAACATAGAAATTGTTAATCGTTAAAGTCCTTCGTCCTCCGAAGCATTATTTCCCTTAGGATATAATGATTTTCGGACGAAGGTTATGAAAGACGTACCTTCATAAATTCATTAAATAATGACGAAGAATATAAAAGACAATATAGACGATTATTTATTATTATCAAGCATAAACGGAAATATAATTGAATTACAAGTGTACCTTTCATCGAGAAAGAAAGACAGTACAAGCGTGACGCAAAAAGTGAATGCCAAGACAGCGTGAACAGTACGGGGGTACTGTTCACCTATTTATAGGCATGAGGTACAATCCATACAAAATTACATTCATGCCCTTTACATTTGATGGTAATTTTATAATAATCTATCGAGGTCTAAATGGCCTTTTCATCTTTAAGTCGGTTCCCTTTTCTGTGATCATGCCGAAGCTTTCCTGCTCACAGCTTCGGCGCTGTATCAACCTTCGTATCTTTTGAGCTTCTCCCTTTATGGTACCGATACGAATCCGAAGATACCTGTTCACAAATTATACTCCAGAAACACTGTTAAATCATGTTTTTGAGGACCTTCGGATGCCGAAGGTCCCCAACATTGATCATTGACCAGAGGCTCGTACACCTCAACCCACATATGTTTCCTTGCCATAGATCACATTTTGGATTTCTGGTGGAGAACATTTCTTGGTCAAAAATCCGTAGGTGTTAGCCTTCGGTATTATTGAAAATGGTCGTTCATGGCTATTTTCGACAAAAATGGGGGTTGTGTGGCCATTGATCATCGACCAGAGGCTCATACACCACACCCCACGTATGTTTCCTTGCCATAGATCACATTCTTGGATTTCTGGTGGAGACCATTTCTTGATCAAAAATCCATTGGTTTTAGCCTTCGGTATTATTGAAAATGGTCGTTCATGGCTATTTTCGTAAAAAACGGGGGTTGTGTGGCCATTTATCATCGACCAGAGGCTCATACACCTCACCTTACATATGTTTCCTTGCCATAGATCACATTCTTGGATATATGGTGGAGACCATTTCTTGGGCAAAAATCCGTAGGTGTTAGCCTTCCGTGTCATTGAAAATGGTCGTTCATGGCAATTTTCGACAAAATGGGGGTTGTGTGGCCATTGATCATCGACCAGAGGCTCATACACTTTACCCCACATATGTTTTCTTGCCATTGATCACATTCTTGGATTTCTGGTGGAGACCATTTCTTGGTCAAGAATCCGTTGGTGTTAGCCTTCGGTATTATTGAAAATGGTCGTTCATGGCTATTTTCGTCTAAAATGGGGGTTGTGTGGCCATTTATCATCAACCAGAGGCTCGTACACCTCACCCCACATATGTTTCCTAGCCATAGATCACATTCTTGGATTTTTGGTGGAGACCATTTCTGGGTCAAAAATCCGTACGTGTTAGCCTTCGGTATTATTGAAAATGGCCATTCATGTCTATTTTTGACAAAAGTGGGGGTTGTGTGGCCATTGATCATCGACCAGAGGCTCATAAACCTCACTCCACATATGTTTCCTTGCCATAGATCACATTCTTTGATTTCTGGTGGAGACCATTTCTTGGTCAAAAATCAGAATGTGTTAGCTTCGGTACTATTGAAAATGGTCGTTCATGGCTATTTTCGACAGAAACAAGGGTTGTGTGGCCATTGATATTCGACCAGAGGCTCATACACCTCACTACACATATGTTTCCTTACCATAGATCACATTCTTGGATTTATGGTGGAGACCATTTCTTGGTCAAAAATCTGTGAGTGTTAGCCTTCAGTGTCATTGAAAATGGTCGTTCATGGCTATTTTTGACAAAAATGGGGGTTGTGTGGCCATTGATCATCGACCAGAGGCTCGTACACCTCACCCCACATTTGTTTCATTGCCATAGATCACATTCTTGGATTTCTGGTGGAGACCATTTCTTGGGCAAAAATCTGAATGTGTTAGCCTTCGGTATTATTGAAAATGGTCATTCATGGCGATTTTCGACAAAAATGGGTGTTGTGTGGCCATTGATCTTCGACCAGAGGCTCATACACCTCACTACACATATGTTTCCTTGCCATAGATCACATTCTTGGATTTATGGTGGAGACCATTTCTTCGTCAAAATTCCGTAGGTGTTAGCCTTCAGTGTCATTGAAAATGGTCGTTCATGGCTATTTTCGACAAAAATGGGGGTTGTGTGGCCATTGATCATCGACCAGAGGCTCGTACACCTCACCCCACATATGTTTCCTTGTCATATATCACATTATCGGATTTCTGGTGGAGACCATTTCTTGGTCAAAAATCCATACGTGTTAGCCTTCTGTATTATTGAAAATGGTCGTTGATCGCTATTTTCGACAAAAAATGGGCGTTGTGTGGCCATTGATCAACGACCAGAGGCCCATACACCTCACCCCACATATGTTTCCTTGCCATAGATCACATTCTTGGACATATGGTGGAGACCATTTCTTGGACAAAAATCTGTAGGTGTTACCCTGCAGTGTCCTTGAAAATGGTCGTTCATGGCTATTTTCGACAAAAATGGGGGTTATGTGGCCATTGATCATCGACCAAAGGCTCGTACACCTCACCCCACATATGTTTCCTTTCCATATATCACATTTTGGATTTCTGGTGGAGACCATTTCTTGGTCAAAAATCCGTAGGTGTTAGCCTTCGGTATTATTGAAAATGGTCGTTCATGGCTATTTTTCACAAAAATGGGGGTTCTTTGGCCATTGATCATCGACTAGAGGCTCATACACCTCACCCCACATATGTTTCCTTTCCATAGATCACATTCTTGGATTTCTGGTGGAGACCATTTCTTGGTCAAAAATCCGTAGGTGTTAGCCTTCGGTATTATTGAAAATGGTCGTTCATGGCTATTTTCATCAAAAATGGGGGTTGTGTGGCCATTTATCATTGACCAGAGGCTTGTACACCTCACCCCACATATGTTTCCTTGCAATAGATCACATTGTTGGATTTCTGGTGGAGACCATTTCTTGGTCAAAAATTCGTACGTGTTAGCCTTCAGTATTATTGAAAATGATCGTTCATGGCTATTTTCGACAAAATGGGGGTTGTGTGGCCATTGATCATCGACCAGAGTCTCGTACACCTCACCCCACATATGTTTCCTTGCCATAGATCACATTCTTGTATTTCTAGTGGAGACCATTTCTTGGGCAAAAATCCGAATCTGTTAGCCTTCGGTATTATTGAAAATTGTCATTCATGGCTATTTTCGACGAAAATGGGTTTGTGTGGCCATTGATCTTTGACCAGAGGCTCATACATCTCACTACACATATGTTTCCTTGCCATAGATCACATTCTTGGATTTAAGGTGGAGACCAGTTCTTGGTCAAAAATCCGTAGGTGTTAGCCTTCAGTGTCATTGAAAATGGTCGTTCATGGCTATTTCCGACAAAAATGGGGGTTGTGTGGCCATTGATCATCAACCAGAGGCTCGTACACATCACCCCACATAGGTTTTCTTGCCATAGATCACATTCTTGGATTTCTGGTGGAGACCATTTCTTAGTCAAAAATCCGTTGGTGTTAGCCTTCGGTATTATTGAAAATGGTCGTTCATGGCTATTTTCGACTAAAATGGGGGTTGTGTGGCCATTTATCATCGACCAGAGGCTCGTACACCTCACCCCAAATATGTTTCCTTGCCATAGATCACATTCTTGGATTTCTGGTGGAGACCATTTATTGGTCAAAAATCTATACGTGTTAGCCTTCAGTATTATTGAAAATGGTCATTCATGGCTATTTTCGACAAAAATGGGGGTTGTGTGGCCATTGATCATCGACCAGAGGCTCGTAAACCTCACCCCACATATGTTTCCTTGCCATAGATCACATTCTTTGATTTCTGGTGGAGACCATTTCTTGGTCAAAAATCTGAATGTTTTAGCCTTCGGTACTATTGAAAATGGTCGTTCATGGCTATTTTCGACAAAAATGGGGGTTGTGTGGCCATTGATATTCGATCAAAGGCTCATACACCTCACTACACATGTTTCCTTTCGATAGATCACATTCTTGGATTTATGGTGGAGACCATTTCTTGGTCAAAAATCCGTAGGTGTTAGCGTTCAGTGTCATTGAAAAGGTCGTTCATGGCTATTTTCGACAAAAATGGGGTTTGTGTGGCCATTGATCATCGACTAGAGGCTTGTACACTTCATCCCACATATGTTTTCTTGCTATAGATCACATTCTTGGATTTCTGGTGGGGACCATTTCTTGGTCAAAAATCCGTTGGTGTTAGCCTTCGGTATTATTGAAAATGGTCGTTCATGGCTATTTTCAACAAAAATGGGGGTTGTGTGGCCATTTATCATCGACCAGAGGCTCATACACCTCACCCAGATATGTTTCCTTGCGATAGATCACATTCTTGGATTTCTGGTGGAGACCATTTCTTGGTAAAAAATCCGTAGGTGTTAGCCTCTGGTATTATTGAAAATGGTCGTTCATGGCTATTTTCATCAAAAATGGGGGTTGTGTGGCCATTTATCATCGACCAGAGGCTCGTACACCTCACCCCACATATGTTTCCTTGCCATAGATCACATTCTTGGATTTCTGGTGGAGACCATTTCTTGGTCAAAAACTCGTACGTGTTAGCCTTCGGTATTATTGAAAATCGTCGTTCATGGCTATTTTCGGCAAAATGGGGTTTGTGTGGCCATTGATCATCGACCAGAGGCTCGTACACCTCACCCCACATATGTTTCCTTGCCATAGATCACATTCTTGGATTTCTGGTGGAGACCATTTCTTGGGCAAAAATCCGAATGTGTTAGCCTTCGGTATTTTTGAAAATGGTTATTCATGGCTATTTTCGACAAAAATGGGGGTTGTGTGGCCATTGATCTTCGACCAGAGGCTCATACACCTCACTACACATATGTTTCCTTGCCATAGATCACATTCTTGGATTTATGGTGAAGACCATTTCTTGGTCAAAAATCCGTAGGTGTTAGCCTTCAGTGTCATTGAAAATGGTCGTTCATGGCTATTTTTGACAAAAATTAGGGTTGTGTGGCCATTGATCGTCGACCAGAGGCTCATACGCCTCACCCCACATATGTTTCCTTGCCGTAGATCACATTCTTGGATTTCTGGTGGAGACCATTTCTTGGTAAAAAATTGGTAGGTGTTAGACTTCGGTATTATTGAAAATGGTCGTTCATGGCTATTTTCGACAAAAATGGGGGTGTGTGGCCATTGATCATCGGTAGAGGCTCATACACCTCACCCCACATATGTTTCCTTGCCATAGATCACATTCTTGGATTTCTAGTGGAGACCATTTCTTGGTCAAAAATCCGTAGGTGTTAGCCTCTAGTATTATTGAAAATGGTCGCTCATGGCTATTTTCATAAAAAATGGGGGTTGTGTGGCCATTTATCATCGACTAGAGGCTCATAAACCTCACCCTACATATGTTTCCTCGCCATAGATCACATTCTTGGATTTCTGGTGGTGACCATTTCTTGGTCAAAAACTCGTACTTGTTAGCCTTCGGTATTATTGAAAATGGTCGTTCATGGCTATTTTCGGCAAAATGGGGGTTGTGTGGCCATTGATCATCGACCAGAGGCTCGTACACCTCACCCCACATATGTTTCCTTGCCATAGATCACATTCTTGGATTTCTGGTGGAGACCATTTCTTGGACAAAAATCCGAATGTGTTAGCCTTTGGTATTTTTGAAAATGGTCATTCATGGTTATTTTCGACAAAAATGGGGGTTGTATGGCCATTGATCTTCGACCAGAGGCTCATACACCTCACTACACATATGTTTCATTGCCATAGATCACATTCTTGGATTTATGGTGGAGACCATTTCTTGGTCAGAAATCCATAGGTGTTAGCCTTTAGTGTCATTGAAAATGGTCGTTCATGGTTATTTTCGACAAAAATGGGGGTTGTGTGGCCATTGATCATCGACCAGCGGCTCGTACACTTCACCCCATATATGTTTTCTTTCCATAGATCACATTCTTGGATTTTTGGAGGAGACCATTCCTTGGTCAAAAATCTGTTGGAGTTAGCCTTCGGTATTATTGAAAATGGTCGTTCATGGCTATTTTCGACTAAAATGGGGGTTGTGTGGCCATTTATCATTGACCAGAGGCTCGTGCAATTCTCCCCACATATGTTTCCTTGCCATAGATCACATTCTTGGATTTCTGGTGGAGACCATTTCTTGGTCTAAAATCCGTACGTGGTAGCCTTCGGTATTATTGAATATGGTCATTCATGGCTATTTTCGACAAAAATGGGGGTTGTGTGGCCAATGATCATCGACCAGAGCCTCGTACACCTCACCCCACATATGTTTCCTTGCCATAGATCACATTCTTGGATTTGCGGTGGAGACCATTTATTGGTCAAAAATCTGTACGTGTTAGCCTTCAGTATTATTGAAAATGGTCATTCATGGCTATTTTCGACAAAAATGGGGGTTGTGTGGCCATTGATCATCGACCAGAGGCTCGTAAACCTCACCCCACATATGTTTCCTTGCCATAGATCACATTCTTGGATTTCTGGTGGAGACCATTTCTTGGTCAAAAACTCGTACGTGTTAGCCTTCGGTATTATTGAAAATCGTCGTTCATGGCTATTTTCGGCAAAATGGGGTTTGTGTGGCCATTGATCATCGACCAGAGGCTCGTACACCTCACCCCACATATGTTTCCTTGCCATAGATCACATTCTTGGATTTCTGGTGGAGACCATTTCTTGGGCAAAAATCCGAATGTGTTAGCCTTCGGTATTTTTGAAAATGGTTATTCATGGCTATTTTCGACAAAAATGGGGGTTGTGTGGCCATTGATCTTCGACCAGAGGATCATACACCTCACTACACATATGTTTCCTTGCCATAGATCACATTCTTGGATTTATGGTGAAGACCATTTCTTGGTCAAAAATCCGTAGGTGTTAGCCTTCAGTGTCATTGAAAATGGTCGTTCATGGCTATTTTCGACAAAAATTAGGGTTGTGTGGCCATTGATCGTCGACCAGAGGCTCATACGCCTCACCCCACATATGTTTCCTTGCCGTAGATCACATTCTTGGATTTCTGGTGGAGACCATTTCTTGGTAAAAAATTGGTAGGTGTTAGACTTCGGTATTATTGAAAATGGTCGTTCATGGCTATTTTCGACAAAAATGGGGGTGTGTGGCCATTGATCATCGGTAGAGGCTCATACACCTCACCCCACATATGTTTCCTTGCCATAGATCACATTCTTGGATTTCTAGTGGAGACCATTTCTTGGTCAAAAATCCGTAGGTGTTAGCCTCTAGTATTATTGAAAATGGTCGCTCATGGCTATTTTCATAAAAAATGGGGGTTGTGTGGCCATTTATCATCGACTAGAGGCTCATAAACCTCACCCTACATATGTTTCCTCGCCATAGATCACATTCTTGGATTTCTGGTGGAGACCATTTCTTGGTCAAAAACTCGTACTTGTTAGCCTTCGGTATTATTGAAAATGGTCGTTCATGGCTATTTTCGGCAAAATGGGGGTTGTGTGGCCATTGATCATCGACCAGAGGCTCGTACACCTCACCCCACATATGTTTCCTTGCCATAGATCACATTCTTGGATTTCTGGTGGAGACCATTTCTTGGACAAAAATCCGAATGTGTTAGCCTTTGGTATTTTTGAAAATGGTCATTCATGGTTATTTTCGACAAAAATGGGGGTTGTATGGCCATTGATCTTCGACCAGAGGCTCATACACCTCACTACACATATGTTTCATTGCCATAGATCACATTCTTGGATTTATGGTGGAGACCATTTCTTGGTCAGAAATCCATAGGTGTTAGCCTTTAGTGTCATTGAAAATGGTCGTTCATGGTTATTTTCGACAAAAATGGGGGTTGTGTGGCCATTGATCATCGACCAGCGGCTCGTACACTTCACCCCATATATGTTTTATTTCCATAGATCACATTCTTGGATTTTTGGAGGAGACCATTCCTTGGTCAAAAATCTGTTGGAGTTAGCCTTCGGTATTATTGAAAATGGTCGTTCATGGCTATTTTCGACTAAAATGGGGGTTGTGTGGCCATTTATCATCGACCAGAGGCTCGTGCAATTCTCCCCACATATGTTTCCTTGCCATAGATCACATTCTTGGATTTCTGGTGGAGACCATTTCTTGGTCTAAAATCCGTACGTGGTAGCCTTCGGTATTATTGAATATGGTCATTCATGGCTATTTTCGACAAAAATGGGGGTTGTGTGGCCAATGATCATCGACCAGAGGCTCGTACACCTCACCCCACATATGTTTCCTTGCCATAGATCACATTCTTGGATTTCCGGTGGAGACCATTTATTGGTCAAAAATCTGTACGTGTTAGCCTTCAGTATTATTGAAAATGGTCATTCATGGCTATTTTCGACAAAAATGGGGGTTGTGTGGCCATTGATCATCGACCAGAGGCTCGTAAACCTCACCCCACATATGTTTCCTTGCCATAGATCACATTCTTTGATTTCTGCTGGAGACCATTTCTTGGTCAAAAATCTGAATGTTTTAGCCTTCGGTACTATTGAAAATGGTCGTTCATGGCTATTTTCGACAAAAATGGGGGTTGTGTGGCCATTGATATTCGACCAAAGGCTCATACACCTCACTACACATATGTTTCCTTGCCATAGATCACATTCTGGGATTTATTGTGGAGACCATTTCTTGGTCGAAAATCCGTAGGTGTTAGCCTTCAGTTTCATTGAAAATGGTCGTTCATGGCTATTTTCGACAAAAATGGGGTTTGTGTGGCCATTGATCATCGACCAGAGGCTCGTAGACTTCACCCCACATATGTTTTCATGCCAGAGATCACATTCTAGGATTTCTGGTGGAGACCATTTCTTAGTCAAAAATCCGTTGGTGTTAGCCTTCGGTATTATTGAAAATGGTCGTTCATGGCTATTTTCGACTAAAATGGGGGTTGTGTGGCCATTTATCATCGACCAGAGGCCCATACACCTCACCCCACATATGTTTCCTTGCCATAGATCACATTCTTGGATTTCTGGTGGAGACCATTTCTTAGTCAAAAATCTGTACGTGTTAGCCTTCGGTATTATTGAAAATGGTCATTCATGGCTATTTTCAACAAAAATGGGGGTTGTGTGGCCAATGATCATCAACCAGAGGCTCGTAAACCTCACCCCACATATGTTTCCTTGCCATAGATCACATTCTGGGATTTCTGGTGGTGACCATTTCTTGGTCAAAAATCCGTAGGTGTTAGCCTTCGGTATTATTGAAAATGGTCGTTCATAGCTATTTTCGACAAAAATGGGGGTTGTGTGGCCATTGATCATCGACCAAAGGCTCATACACCTCACCCCACATATGTTTCCTTGCCATAGACCACATTCTTGGATTTCTGGTGGAGACCATTTGTTGGTCAAAAATCCGTAGGTGTTAGCCTTCGGTATTATTGAAAATGGTCGTTCATGGCTATTTTCATCAAAAATGGGGGTTGTGTGGCCATTTATCATCAACCAGAAGCTCGTACACCTTACCCCACATATGTTTCCTTGCCATAGATCACATTCTTGGATTTCCGGTGGAGACCATTTATTGGTCAAAAATCTGTACGTGTTAGCCTTCAGTATTATTGAAAATGGTCATTCATGGTTATTTTCGACAAAAATGGGGGTTGTGTGGCCATTGATCATCGACCAGAGGCTCGTAAACCTCACCCCACATATGTTTCCTTGCCATAGATCACATTCTTTGATTTCTGGTGGAGACCATTTCTTGGTCAAAAATCTAAATGTTTTAGCCTTCAGTACTATTGAAAATGGTCGTTCATGGCTATTTTCGACAAAAATGGGGGTTGTGTGGCCATTGATATTCGACCAAAGGCTCATACACCTCACTACACATATGTTTCCTTGCCATAGATCACATTCTTGGATTTATTGTGGAGACCATTTCTTGGTCAAAAATCCGTAGGTGTTAGCCTTCAGTGTCATTGAAAATGGTCGTTCATGGCTATTTTCGACAAAAATGGGGTTTGTGTGGCCATTGGTCGTCGACCAGAGGCTCGTACACTTCACCCCACATATGTTTTCTTGCCAGAGATCACATTCTAGGATTTCTGGTGGAGACCATTTCTTGGTCAAAAATCCGTTGGTGTTAGCCTTCGGTATTATTGAAAATGGTCGTTCATGGCTATTTTCGACTAAAATGGGGGTTGTGTGGCCATTTATCATCGACCAGAGGCTCATACACCTCACCCCACATATGTTTCCTTGCCATAGATCACATTCTTGGATTTCTGGTGGAGACCATTTATTGGTCAAAAATCCGTACGTGTTAGCCTTCGGTATTATTGAAAATGGTCATTCATGGCTATTTTCAACAAAAATGGGGGTTGTGTGGCCAATGATCATCAACCAGAGGCTCGTAAACCTCACCCCACATATGTTTCCTTGCCATAGATCACATTCTGGGATTTCTGGTGGTGACCATTTCTTGGTCAAAAATCTGTAGGTGTTAGCCTTCGGTATTATTGAAAATGGTCGTTCATAGCTATTTTCGACAAAAATGGGGGTTGTGTGGCCATTGATCATCGACCAAAGGCTCATACACCTCACCTCACATATGTTTCCTTGCCATAGACCACATTCTTGGATTTCTGGTGGAGACCATTTGTTGGTCAAAAATCCGTAGGTGTTAGCCTTCGGTATTATCGAAAATGGTCGTTCATGGCTATTTTCATCAAAAATGGGGGTTGTGTGGCCATTTATCATCAACCAGAGGCTCGTACACCTCACCCCACATATGTTTCCTTGCCATAGATCACATTCTTGGATTTCCGGTGGAGACCATTTATTGGTCAAAAATCTGTAAGTGTTAGCCTTCAGTATTATTGAAAATGGTCATTCATGGCTATTTTCGACAAAAATGGGGGTTGTGTGGCCATTGATCATCGACCAGAGGCTCGTAAACCTCACCCCACATATGTTTCCTTGCCATAGATCACATTCTTTGATTTCTGGTGGAGACCATTTCTTGGTCAAAAATCTGAATGTTTTAGCCTTCGGTACTATTGAAAATGGTCGTTCATGGCTATTTTCGACAAAAATGGGGGTTGTGTGGCCATTGATATTCGACCAAAGGCTCATAACCTCACTACACATATGTTTCCTTGCCATAGATCACATTCTTGGATTTATTGTGGAGACCATTTCTTGGTCAAAAATCCGTAGGTGTTAGCCTTCAGTGTCATTGAAAATGGTCGTTCATGGCTATTTTCGACAAAAATGGGGTTTGTGTGGCCATTGATCATCGACCAGAGGCTCGTACACTTCACCCCACATATGTTTTCTTGCCAGAGATCACATTCTAGGATTTCTGGTGGAGACCATTTCTTGGTCAAAAATCCGTTGGTGTTAGCCTTCGGTATTATTGAAAATGGTCGTTCATGGCTATTTTCGACTAAAATGGGGGTTGTGTGGCCATTTATCATCGACCAGAGGCTCATACACCTCACCCCACATATGTTTCCTTGCCATAGATCACATTCTTGGATTTCTGGTGGAGACCATTTATTGGTCAAAAATCCGTACGTGTTAGCCTTCGGTATTATTGAAAATGGTCATTCATGGCTATTTTCAACAAAAATGGGGGTTGTGTGGCCAATGATCATCAACCAGAGGCTCGTAAACCTCACCCCACATATGTTTCCTTGCCATAGATCACATTCTGGGATTTCTGGTGGTGACCATTTCTTGGTCAAAAATCTGTAGGTGTTAGCCTTCGGTATTATTGAAAATGGTCGTTCATAGCTATTTTCGACAAAAATGGGGGTTGTGTGGCCATTGATCATCGACCAAAGGCTCATACACCTCACCTCACATATGTTTCCTTGCCATAGACCACATTCTTGGATTTCTGGTGGAGACCATTTGTTGGTCAAAAATCCGTAGGTGTTAGCCTTCGGTATTATCGAAAATGGTCGTTCATGGCTATTTTCATCAAAAATGGGGGTTGTGTGGCCATTTATCATCAACCAGAGGCTCGTACACCTCACCCCACATATGTTTCCTTGCCATAGATCACATTCTTGGATTTCCGGTGGAGACCATTTATTGGTCAAAAATCTGTAAGTGTTAGCCTTCAGTATTATTGAAAATGGTCATTCATGGCTATTTTCGACAAAAATGGGGGTTGTGTGGCCATTGATCATCGACCAGAGGCTCGTAAACCTCACCCCACATATGTTTCCTTGCCATAGATCACATTCTTTGATTTCTGGTGGAGACCATTTCTTGGTCAAAAATCTGAATGTTTTAGCCTTCGGTACTATTGAAAATGGTCGTTCATGGCTATTTTCGACAAAAATGGGGGTTGTGTGGCCATTGATATTCGACCAAAGGCTCATACACCTCACTACACATATGTTTCCTTGCCATAGATCACATTCTTGGATTTATTGTGGAGACCATTTCTTGGTCAAAATTCCGTAGGTGTTAGCCTTCAGTGTCATTGAAAATGGTCGTTCATGGCTATTTTCGACAAAAATGGGGTTTGTGTGGCCATTGATCATCGACCAGAGGCTCGTACACTTCACCCCACATATGTTTTCTTGCCAGAGATCACATTCTAGGATTTCTGGTGGAGACCATTTCTTGGTCAAAAATCCGTTGGTGTTATCCTTCGGTATTATTGAAAATGGTCGTTCATGGCTATTTTCTACTAAAATGGGGGTTGTGTGGCCATTTATCATCGACCAGAGGCTCATACACCTCACCCCACATATGTTTCCTTGCCATAGAACACATTCTTGGATTTCTGGTGGAGACCATTTCTTGGTCAAAAATCCGTACGTGTTAGACTTCAGTATTATTGAAAATGGTCATTCATGGCTATTTTCAACAAAAATGGGGGTTGTGTGGCCAATGATCATCAACCAGAGGCTCGTAAACCTCACCCCACATATGTTTCCTTGCCATAGATCACATTCTTGGATTTCTGGTGGTGACCATTTCTTGGTCAAAAATCCGTAGGTGTTAGCCTTCGGTATTATTGAAAATGGTCGTTCATAGCTATTTTCGACAAAAATGGGGGTTGTGTGGCCATTGATCATCGACAAAAGGCTCATACACCTCACCCCACATATGTTTCCTTGCCATAGACCACATTCTTGGATTTCTGGTGGAGACCATTTGTTGGTCAAAAATCCGTAGGTGTTAGCCTTCGGTATTATTGAAAATGGTCGTTCATGGCTATTTTCATCAAAAATGGGGGTTGTGTGGCCATTTATCATCAACCATAGGCTCGTACACCTCACCCCACATATGTTTCCTTGCCATAGATCACATTCTTGGATTTCTAGTGGAGACCATTTCTTGGTCAAAAATTCGTACGTGTTAGCCTTCGGTATTATTGAATATGGTCGTGGTCGTTCATGGCTATTTTGGACAAAATGGGGGTTGTGTGGCCATTGATCATCGACCAGAGGCTCGTACACCTCACCCACATATGTTTCCTTGCTGTAGATCACATTCTTGGATTTCTGGTGGAGACCATTTCTTGGTAAAAAATACGTACGTGTTAGCCTTCGGTATTATTGAAAATGGTCGTTCATGGCTATTTTCGACAAAAATGGGGGTTGTGTGGCCATTGATATTCGACCAAAGGCTCATACACCTCACTACACATATGTTTCCTTGCCATAGATCACATTCTTGGATTTATTGTGGAGACCATTTCTTGGTCAAAAATCTGTAGGTGTTAGCCTTCAGTGTCATTGAAAATGGTCGTTCATGGCTATTTTCGACAAAAATGGGGTTTGTGTGGCCATTGATCATCGACCAGAGGCTCGTACACTTCACCCCACATATGTTTTCTTGCCAGAGATCACATTCTAGGATTTCTGGTGGAGACCATTTCTTGGTCAAAAATAAGTTGGTGTTAGCCTTCGGTATTATTGAAAATGGTCGTTCATGGCTATTTTCGACTAAAATGGGGGTTGTGTGGCCATTCATCATCGACCAGAGGCTCATACACCTCACCCCACATATGTTTCCTTGCCATAGATCACATTCTGGGATTTCTGGTGGTGACCATTTCTTGGTCAAAAATCCGTAGGTGTTAGCCTTCGGTATTATTGAAAATGGTCGTTCATAGCTATTTTCGACAAAAATGGGGGTTGTGTGGCCATTGATCATCGACCAAAGGCTCATACACCTCACCCCACATATGTTTCCTTGCCATAGACCACATTCTTGGATTTCTGGTGGAGACCATTTGTTGGTCAAAAATCCGTAGGTGTTAGCCTTCGGTATTATTGAAAATGGTCGTTCATGGCTATTTTCATCAAAAATGGGGGTTGTGTGGCCATTTATCATCAACCAGAGGCTCGTACACCTTACCCCACATATGTTTCCTTGCCATAGATCACATTCTTGGATTTCCGGTGGAGACCATTTATTGGTCAAAAATCTGTACGTGTTAGCCTTCAGTATTATTGAAAATGGTCATTCATGGTTATTTTCGACAAAAATGGGGGTTGTGTGGCCATTGATCATCGACCAGAGGCTCGTAAACCTCACCCCACATATGTTTCCTTGCCATAGATCACATTCTTTGATTTCTGGTGGAGACCATTTCTTGGTCAAAAATCTAAATGTTTTAGCCTTCAGTACTATTGAAAATGGTCGTTCATGGCTATTTTCGACAAAAATGGGGGTTGTGTGGCCATTGATATTAGACCAAAGGCTCATACACCTCACTACACATATGTTTCCTTGCCATAGATCACATTCTTGGATTTATTGTGGAGACCATTTCTTGGTCAAAAATCCGTAGGTGTTAGCCTTCAGTGTCATTGAAAATGGTCGTTCATGGCTATTTTCGACAAAAATGGGGTTTGTGTGGCCATTGGTCGTCGACCAGAGGCTCGTACACTTCACCCCACATATGTTTTCTTGCCAGAGATCACATTCTAGGATTTCTGGTGGAGACCATTTCTTGGTCAAAAATCCGTTGGTGTTAGCCTTCGGTATTATTGAAAATGGTCGTTCATGGCTATTTTCGACTAAAATGGGGGTTGTGTGGCCATTTATCATCGACCAGAGGCTCATACACCTCACCCCACATATGTTTCCTTGCCATAGATCACATTCTTGGATTTCTGGTGGAGACCATTTATTGGTCAAAAATCTATACGTGTTAGCCTTCGGTATTATTGAAAATGGTCATTCATGGCTATTTTCAACAAAAATGGGGGTTGTGTGGCTAATGATCATCAACCAGAGGCTCGTAAACCTCACCCCACATATGTTTCCTTGCCATAGATCACATTCTGGGATTTCTGGTGGTGACCATTTCTTGGTCAAAAATCCGTAGGTGTTAGCCTTCGGTATTATTGAAAATGGTCGTTCATAGCTATTTTCGACAAAAATGGGGGTTGTGTGGCCATTGATCATCGACCAAAGGCTCATACACCTCAACCCACATATGTTTCCTTGCCATAGACCACATTCTTGGATTTCTGGTGGAGACCATTTGTTGGTCAAAAATCCGTAGGTGTTAGCCTTCGGTATTATTGAAAATGGTCGTTCATGGCTATTTTCATCAAAAATGGGGCTTGTGTGGCCATTTATCATCAACCAGAGGCTCGTACACCTCACCCCACATATGTTTCCTTGCCATAGATCACATTCTTGGATTTCCGGTGGAGACCATTTATTGGTCAAAAATCTGTAAGTGTTAGCCTTCAGTATTATTGAAAATGGTCATTCATGGCTATTTTCGACAAAAATGGGGGTTGTGTGGCCATTGATCATCGACCAGAGGCTCGTAAACCTCACCCCACATATGTTTCCTTGCCATAGATCACATTCTTTGATTTCTGGTGGAGACCATTTCTTGGTCAAAAATCTGAATGTTTTAGCCTTCGGTACTATTGAAAATGGTCGTTCATGGCTATTTTCGACAAAAATGGGGGTTGTGTGGCCATTGATATTCGACAAAAGGCTCATACACCTCACTACACATATGTTTCCTTGCCATAGATCACATTCTTGGATTTATTGTGGAGACCATTTCTTGGTCAAAATTCCGTAGGTGTTAGCCTTCAGTGTCATTGAAAATGGTCGTTCATGGCTATTTTTGACAAAAATGGGGTTTGTGTGGCCATTGATCATCGACCAGAGGCTCGTACACTTCACCCCACATATGTTTTCTTGCCAGAGATCACATTCTAGGATTTCTGGTGGAGACCATTTCTTGGTCAAAAATCTGTTGGTGTTATCCTTCGGTATTATTGAAAATGGTCGTTCATGGCTATTTTCTACTAAAATGGGGGTTGTGTGGCCATTTATCATCGAGCAGAGGCTCATACACCTCACCGACATATGTTTCCTTGCCATAGATCACATTCTTGGATTTCTGGTGGAGACCATTTCTTGGTCAAAAATCCGTACGTGTTAGACTTCAGTATTATTGAAAATGGTCATTCATGGCTATTTTCAACAAAAATGGGGGTTGTGTGGCCAATGATCATCAACCAGAGGCTCGTATACCTCACCCCACATATGTTTCCTTGCCATAGATCACATTCTTGGATTTCTGGTGGTGACCATTTCTTGGTCAAAAATCCGTAGGTGTTAGCCTTCGGTATTATTGAAAATGGTCGTTCATAGCTATTTTCGACAAAAATGGGGGTTGTGTGGCCATTGATCATCGACAAAAGGCTCATACACCTCACCCCACATATGTTTCCTTGCCATAGACCACATTCTTGGATTTCTGGTGGAGACCATTTGTTGGTCAAAAATCCGTAGGTGTTAGCCTTCGGTATTATTGAAAATGGTCGTTCATGGCTATTTTCATCAAAAATGGGGGTTGTGTGGCCATTTATCATCAACCATAGGCTCGTACACCTCACCCCACATATGTTTCCTTGCCATAGATCACATTCTTGGATTTCTAGTGGAGACCATTTCTTGGTCAAAAATTCGTACGTGTTAGCCTTCGGTATTATTGAATATGGTCGTGGTCGTTCATGGCTATTTTCGACAAAATGGGGGTTGTGTGGCCATTGATCATCGACCAGATGCTCGTACACCTCACCCACATATGTTTCCTTGCTGTAGATCACATTCTTGGATTTCTGATGGAGACCATTTCTTGGTAAAAAATACGTACGTGTTAGCCTTCGGTATTATTGAAAATGGTCGTTCATGGCTATTTTCGACAAAAATGGGGGTTGTGTGGCCATTGATATTCGACCAAAGGCTCATACACCTCACTACACATATGTTTCCTTGCCATAGATCGCATTCTTGGATTTATTGTGGAGACCATTTCTTGGTCAAAAATCTGTAGGTGTTAGCCTTCAGTGTCATTGAAAATGGTCGTTCATGGCTATTTTCGACAAAAATGGGGTTTGTGTGGCCATTGATCATCGACCAGAGGCTCGTACACTTCACCCCACATATGTTTTCTTGCCAGAGATCACATTCTAGGATTTCTGGTGGAGACCATTTCTTGGTCAAAAATACGTTGGTGTTAGCCTTCGGTATTATTGAAAATGGTCGTTCATGGCTATTTTCGACTAAAATGGGGGTTGTGTGGCCATTCATCATCGACCAGAGGCTCATACACCTCACCCACATATGTTTCCTTGCCATAGATCACATTCTTGGATTTCTGGTGGAGACCATTTCTTGGTCAAAAATCTGTACGTGTTAGCCTTCGGTATTATTGAAAATGGTCATTCATGGCTATTTTCAACAAAAATGGGGGTTGTGTGGCCAGTGATCATAAACCAGAGGCTCGTAAACCTCACCCCACATATGTTTCCTTGCCATAGATCACATTCTTGGATTTCTGGTGGTGACCATTTCTTGGTCAAAAATCCGTAGGTGTTAGCCTTCGGTATTATTGAAAATGGTCGTTCATAGCTATTTTCGACAAAAATGGGGGTTGTGTGGCCATTGATCATCGACCAAAGGCTCATACACCTCACCCCACATATGTTTCCTTGCCATAGACCACATTCTTGTATTTCTGGTGGAGACCATTTGTTGGTCAAAAATCCGTAGGTGTTAGCCTTCGGTATTATTGAAAATGGTCGTTCATGGCTATTTTCATCAAAAATGGGGGTTGTGTGGCCATTTATCATCAACCAGAGGCTCGTACACCTCACCCCACATATGTTTCCTTGCCATAGATCACATTCTTGGATTTCTAGTGGAGACCATTTCTTGGTCAAAAATTCGTACGTATTAGCCTTCGGTATTATTGAAAATGGTCGTGGTCGTTCATGGCTATTTTCGACAAAATGGGAGTTGTGTGGCCATTGATCATCGACCAGAGGCTCGTACACCTCACCCACATATGTTTCCTTGCCGTAGATCACATTCTTGGATTTCTGGTGGAGACCATTTCTTGGTCAAAAATCCGTACGTGTTAGCCTTCGGTATTATTGAAAATGGTCGTTCATGGCAATTTTCGACAAAATAGAGGTTCTGTGGCCATTGATCATCGACCAGAGGCTCATACACCTCACCCACATATGTTTCCTTGCCGTAGATCACATTCTTGGATTTCTGGTGGAGACCATTTCTTGGGCAAAAATCCGAATGTGTTAGCTTTCGGTATTATTGAAAATGGTTATTCATGGCTATTTTCGACAAAAATGGGGGTTGTGTGGCCATTTATCTTCAACCAGAGGCTCATACACCTCACTACACATATGATTTCTTGCCATAGATCACATTCTTGGATCTATGGTGGAGACCAGTTCTTGGGCAAAAATCCGAATGTGTTAGCCTTCAGTGTCATTGAAAATAGTCGTTCATGGCTATTTTCGACAATAATGGGGGTTGTGTGGCCATTGATAATCGACCAGAGGCTCATACACCTCACCCCACATATGTTTCCTTGCCATAGATCACATTCTTGGATTTCTGGTGGAGACCATTTCTTGGTCAAAAATCCGTAGGTGTTAGCCTTCGGTATTATTGAAAATGGTCGTTCATGGCTATTTTCGACAAAAATGGGGGTTGTGTGGCCATTGATCATCGACCAGAGGCTCGTACACCTCACCCCACATATGTTTTATTTCCATAGATCAAAATCTTGGATTTCTCATGGAGACCATTTCTTGGTCAAAAATTTGTACGTGTTAGCCTTCGGTATTATTGAAAATGGTCGTTCATGGCTATTTTCGACAAAAATGGGGGTTGTGTGGCCATTGATCATCGACCAGAGGCTCGTACACCTCACCCGACATATAATTCCTTGCCATAGATCATATTCTCGGATTTCTGGTGGAGACGATTTCTTGGTCAAAAATCCGTAGGTGTTAGCCTTCGGTATTATTGAAAATGGTCGTTCATGGCTATTTTCGACAAAAATGGGGGTTCTGTGGCCATTGATCATCGACCAGAGGCTCGTACACCTCACCCCACATATGTTTCCTTGCCATAGATCAATTTTTTGGATTTTTGGTGGAGACCATTTCTTGGTCAAAAATTCGTAGGTGTTAGCCTTCGATATTATTGAAAATGGTCGTTCATGGCTATTTTCGATAAAAATGGGGGTTGTGTGGCCATTGATCATCGACCAGAGGCTCATACACCTCACCCCACATATGTTTCCTTGCCATAGATCATATTCTTGGATTTCTGGTGGAGACCATTTCTTGGTCAAAAATCTGTAGGTGTTAGCCTCTGATATTATTGAAAATGGTTGTTCATGGCTATTTTGATAAAAAAAATGGGGGTTGTATGGCCATTTATCATTGACCAGAGGCTCGTACACCTCACTCCACATGTGTTTGTTGACATAGATCACATTCTTGGATTTCTGGTGGAGACCATTTCTTGGTCAAAAATTCGTACGTGTTAGCCTTTAGTATTATTGAAAATGGTCGTTCATGGCTATTTTCGACAAAAATGGGGGTTGTGTGGCCATTGATCATTGACCAGAGGCTCGTACACCTCACCCCACATATGTTTCCTTGCCATAGATCAATTTCTTGGATTTCTGGTGGAGACCATTTCTTGGTCAAAAATCCGTAGGTGTTAGCCTTCGGTATTATTGTAAATGGTCGTTCATGGCTATTTTCGATAAAAATGGGGGTTGTTTCTCCATTGATCTTCGACCAGAGGCTCATACACCTCACTACACATATGTTTCCTTGCCATATATCACAATCTTGGATTTATGGTGGAGACCAATTCTTGGTCAAAAATCCATAGATGTTAGCCTTCAGTGTCATTGAAAATGGTCGTTCATGGCTATTTTCGACAAAATAGAGGTTCTGTAGCCATTGATCATCGACCAGAGGCTCATACACCTCACCCCACATATGTTTCCTTGCCATAGATCACATTCTTGGATTTCTGGTGGAGACCATTTCTTGCTCAAAAATCCGTAGGTGTTAGCCTTCGGTATTATTGAAAATGGTCGTGGTCGTTCATGGCTATTTTCGACAAAAATGGGGGTTGTGTGGCCATTTATCTTCAACCAGAGGCTCATACACCTCACTACACATATGTTTTCTTGCCATATATCACATTTTTGGATCTATGGTGGAGACCAGTTCTTGGTCAAAAATCCGTAGGTGTTAGCCTTCAGTGTCATTGAAAATAGTCGTTCATGGCTATTTTCGACAAAAATGGGGGTTGTGTGGCCATTGATAATCGACCAGAGGCTCGTACACCTCACCCCACAAATGTTTCCTTGCCATAGATCACATTCTTGGATTTCTGGTGGAGAGCATTTCTTGGTCCAAAATGAACGACCATTTTCAATAATACCAGAGGCTAAGACCTACGGATTTTTGACAAAGAAATGGTCTCCACCAGAAATCCAAGAATGTGATCTATGGCAAGGAAACATATGTGGGGTGAGGTGTGTGAGCCTCTGGTCGATGATCAATGGCCACACAACCCCCATTTTTGTCGAAAATAGCCATGAATGACCATTTTCAATAATACCGATGGCTCACACCTACAGATTTTTGACCAAGAAACGGTCTCCACCATAAATCCAAGAATGTGATCTATGGCAAGGAAACATATGTGGGGTGAGGTGTATGAGCCTCTGGTCGATGATCAATGTCCACACAACCCCCATTTTTGTCGAAAATATCCATGAACGACCATTTTCAATGACACTGAAGGCTAACATCTATGGATTTTTGACCATTTTGAATAATACAGAAGGCTAACACCTACGGATTTTTGACCAAGAAATCGTCTCCACCAGAAATCCAAGAATATTATCTATGGCAAGGAAACATATGTGGGGTGAGGTGTACGAGCCTCTGGTCGATGATCAATTGCCACACAACCCCCATTTTTGTCGAAACTAGCCACGAACGACCATTTTCAATAATACAGAAGGCTAACACGTACGGATTTTTGACCAAGAAATGGTCTCCACGAGAAATCCAAGATTGTGATCTATGGTAATGAAACATATGTGGGGTGAGGTGTACGAGCCTCTGGTCGAAGATAAATGGCCACACAACCCCCATTTTTGTCGAAAATAGCCATGAACGACCATTTCCAATAATACCGAAGGCTAACACATACAGATTTTTGACCAAGAAATGGTCTCCACCAGAAATTCAAGAATGTGATCTATGGCAAGGAAACATTTGTGGGGTGAGGTGTACGAGCCTCTGGTCGATTATCAATGGCCACACAACCCCCATTTTTGTCGAAAATAGCCATGAACGACTATTTTCAATGACACTGAAGGCTAACACCTACGGATTTTTGACCAAGAACTGGTCTCCACCATAGATCCAAGAATGTGATATATGGCAAGAAAAATATGTGTAGTGCGGTGTATGAGCCTCTGGTTGAAGATAAATGGCCACACAACCCCCATTTTTGTCGAAAATAGCCATGAATGACCATTTTCAATAATACCGAAGGCTAACACCTACGGATTTTTGACCAAGAAATGGTCTCCACCAGAAATTCAAGAATGTGATCTATGGCAAGGAAACATATGTGGGGTGAGGTGTATGAGCCTCTGGTCGATGATCAATGGCCATAGAACCTCTATTTTGTCGAAAATAGCCATGAACGACCATTTTCAATGACACTGAAGGCTAACACCTATGGATTTTTGACCAAGAAATTGTCTCCACCATAAATCCAAGAATATGATATATGGCAAGGAAACATATGTGTAGTGAGGTGTATGAGCCTCTGGTCGATGATCAATGGCCACACAACCCCCATTTTTGTCGAAAATAGCCATGAACGACCATTTTCAATAATACCGAAGGCTAACACCTACGGATTTTTGACCAAGAAATCGTTTCCTCCAGAAATCCAAGAATATGATCTATGGCAAGGAATTATATGTCGGGTGAGGTGTACGAGCCTCTTGTCGATGATCAATGGCCACACAACCCCCATTTTTGTCGAAAATAGCCATGAACGACCTTTTTCAATAATACCGAAGGCTAACACGTACGGATTTTTGACCAAGAAATGGTCTCCACGAGAAATCCAAGATTTTGATCTATGGCAATAAACATATGTGGGGTGAGGTGTACGAGCCTCTGGTCGATGATCAATGGCCACACAACCCCCATTTTTGTCGAAAATAGCCATGAACGACCATTTTCAATGATACCGAAGGCTAACACCTACGGATTTTTGACCAAGAAATGGACTCCACCAGAAATCCAAGAATGTGATCTATGGCAAGGAAACATATGTGGGGTGAGGTGTACGAGCCTCAGGTCGATTATCAATGCCCACACAACCCCCATTATTGTCGAAAATAGCCATCAACGACTATTTTCAATGACACTGAAGGCTAACACCTATGGATTTTTGACCAAGAACTGGTCTCCACCATAGATCCAAGAATGTGATATATGGCATGAAAACATATGTGTAGTGAGGTGTATGAGCCTCTGGTTGAAGATAAATGGCCACACAACCCCCATTTTTGTCGAAAATAGCCATGAATAACCATTTTCAATAATACCGAAGGCTAACACATTCGGATTTTTGCGCAAGAAATGGTCTGCACCAGAAATCCAAGAATGTGATCTACGACAAGGAAACATATGTGGGTGAGGTGTATGAGCCTCTAGTCGATGATCAATGGCCACAGAACCTCTATTTTGTCGAAAATAGCCATGAACGACCATTTTCAATAATACCGAAGGCTAACACGTACGGATTTTTGACCAAGAAATGGTCTCCACCAGAAATCCAAGAATGTGATCTACGGCAAGGAAACATATGTGGGTGAGGTGTACGAGTGTCTGGTCGATGATCAATGGCCACACAACCCCCATTTTGTCGAAAATAGCCATGAACGACCACGACCATTTTCAATAATACCGAAGGCTAACACGTACGAATTTTTGACCAAGAAATGGTCTCCAATAGAAATCCAAGAATGTGATCTATGGCAAGGAAACATATGTGGGGTGAGGTGTACGAGCCTCTGGTTGATAATAAATGGCCACACAACCCCCATTTTTGATGAAAATAGCCATGAACGACCATTTTCAATAATACCGAAGGCTAACACCTACGGATTTTTGACCAACAAATGGTCTCCACCAAAAATCCAAGAATGTGGTCTATGACAAGGAAACATATGTGGGGTGAGGTGTATGAGCCTTTGGTCGATGATCAATGGCCACACAACTCCCATTTTTGTCGAAAATAGCTATGAACGACCATTTTCAATAATACCGAAGGCTAACACCTACGGATTTTTGACCAAGAAATGGTCACCACCAGAAATCCAAGAATGTGATCTATGGCAAGGAAACATATGTGGGGTGAGGTGTACGAGCCTCTGGTCGATAATCAATGGCCATTTTCAATAATACCGAAGGCTGACACGTACGGATTTTTAACCAAGAAATGGTCTCCACCAGAAATCCAAGAATGTGATCTATGGCAAGTAAACATATGTGGGGTGAGGTGTACGAGCCTCTGGTCGATGATAAATGGCCACACAACCCCCATTTTAGTCGAAAATAGCCATGAACGACCATTTTCAATAATACCGAAGGCTAACACCAACAGATTTTTGACCAAGAAATGGTCTCCACCAGAAATCCAAGAATGTGATCTATAGCAAGAAAACATATGTGGGGTGAAGTGTACGAGCCTCTGGTCGATGATCAATGGCCACACAACCCCATTTTGGTCGAAAATAGCCATGAACGACCATTTTCAATGACACTGAAGGCTAACACCTATGGATTTTTGACCAAGAAATGGTCTCCACCAGAAATCCAAGATGTGTTCTATGGCAAGGAAACATATGTGGGGTGAGGTGTATGAGCCTTTGGTCGATGATCAATTGCCACACAACCCCCATTTTTGTCGAAAATAGCCATGAACGACCATTTTCAATAATACCGAAGGCTAACACCTACGGATTTTTGACCAAGAAATGGTCTCCACCAGAAATCCAAGAATGTGATCTATGGCAAGGAAACTTATGTGGGGTGAGGTGTATGAGCCTCTGGTCGATGATCAATGGCGACACAACCCCCATTTTTGTCGAAAATAGACATGAATGACCATTTTCAAAGACACTGAAGGCTAACACCAACGAATTTTTGACCAACAAATGGTCTCCACGAGAAATTCAAGATTGTGATCTATGGCAAGAAAACATTTGTGGGGTGAAGTGTACGAGCCTCTGGTCGATGATCAATGGCCACACAACCCCCATTTTTGTCAAAAATAGCCATGACCGACCATTTTCAATGACACTGAAGGCTAACACCTATGGATTTTTGACCAAGAAATGGTATCCACCATAAATCCAAGAATGTGATCTATGGCAAGGAAATATATGTGTAGTGAGGTGTATGAGCCTCTGGTCGAAGATCAATGGCCACACAACCCCCATTTTTGTTGAAAATAGCCATGAACGACCATTTACAATAATACCGAAGGCTAACACCTACAGATTTTTTATCATGAAATGGTCTCCACCAGAAATCCAAGAATGTGATCTATGGCAAGGAAACATATGTGGGGTGAGGTGTACGAGCCTTTGATCGATGATCAATGGCCACACAACCCCCATTTTTGTCGAAAATAGCCATGAACGACCATTTTCAATAATTCCGAAGGCTAACACCTACGGATTTTTGACCAAGAAATCGTCTCCACCAGAAATCCAAGAATATGATCTATGGCAAGGAAACATATTTGGGGTGAGGTGTACGAGCCTCTGGTCGATGATCAATGGCCACACAACCCCCATTTTTGTCGAAAACATCCATGAACGACCATTTTCAATAATACTGAAGGCTAACACGTACGAATTTTTGACCAAGTAATGGTCTCCACCAGAAATCCAAGAATGTGATCTACGGCAAGGAAACATATGTGGGTGAGGTGTACGAGCCTCTGGTCGATGATCATTGGCCACATAACCCCCATTTTTGTCGAAAATAGCCATGAATGACCATATTCAATAATACCGAAGGCTAACACGTACCGATTTTTGACCAAGAAATGGTCTCCACCGGAAATCCAAGAATGTGATCTATGGCAAGGAAACATATGTGGGGTGAATTGCACGAGCCTCTGGTCGATGATAAATGGCCACACAACCCCATTTTAGTCGAAAATAGCCATGAACGACCATTTTCAATAATACCGAAGGCTAACACCAACAGATTTTTGACCAAGGAATGGTCTCCTCCAGAAATCCAAGAATGTGATCTATGGCAAGAAAACATATGTGGGGTGAAGTGTAAGAGCCTCTGGTCGATGATCAATGGCCACACAACCCCCATTTTTGTCGAAAATAACCATGAACGACCATTTTCAATGACACTAAACGCAAACACCTATGGATTTCTGACCAAGAAATGGTCTCCACCATAAATCCAAGAATGTGATCTATGGCAAGGAAACATATGTGTAGTGAGGTGTATGAGCCTCTGGTCAAAGATCAATGGCCACACAACCCCCATTTTTGTCGAAAATAGCCATGAATGACCATTTTCAAAAATACCAAAGCCTAACACATTCGGATTTTTGCCCAAGAAATGGTCTCCACCAGAAATCCAAGAATATGAGCTATGGCAAGGAAACATATGTGGGGTGAGGTGTACGAGCCTCTGGTCGATGATCAATGGCCACACAACCCCCATTTTGCCGAAAATAGCCATGAACGACCATTTTCAATGACACTGAAGGCTAACACCTATGGATTTTTGACCAAGAAATGGTCTCCACCATAAATCCAAGAATGTGATCTATGGCAAGGAATCATATGTGTAGTGAGGTGTATGAGCCTCTGGTCGAAGATCAATGGCCACACAACCCCCATTTGTGTCGAAAATAGCCATGAATGACCATTTTCAATAATACCGAAGGCTAACACGTACGGATTATTGACCAAGAAATGGTCTCCACCAGAAATCCAAGAATGTGATCTATGGCAAGGAAACATATGTGGGGTGAATTGTACGAGCCTCCAGTCGATGATAAATGGCCACACAACCCCCATTTTAGTCAAAAATAGCCATGAACGACCATTTTCAATAATACCGAAGGCTAACACCAATAGATTTTTGACCAAGAAATGGTCTCCTCTAGAAATCCAAGAATGTGATCTATGGCAAGAAAACATATGTGGGGTGAAGTGTACGAGCCTTTGGTCGATGATCAATGGCCACACAACCCCCATTTTTGTCAAAAATAGCCATGAACGACCATTTTCAATGACACTGAAGGCTAACACCTATGGATTTTTGACCAAGAAATGGTCTCCACCATAAATCCAAGAATGTGATCTATGGCAAGGAAACATAAGTGTAGTGAGGTGTATGAGCCTCTGGTCAAAGATCAATGGCCACACAACCCCCATTTTTGTCGAAAATAGCCATGAATGACCATTTTCAATAATACCGAAGGCTAACACGTACAGATTTTTGACCAAGAAATGGTCTCCACCAGAAATCCAAGAATGTGATCTATGGCAAGGAAACATATGTGGGGTGAATTGTACGAGCCTCTGGTTAATGATAAATGGACACACAACCCCCATATTAGTCGAAAATAGCCATGAACGACCATTTTCAATAATACCGAAGGCTAACACCAACAGATTTTTGACCAAGAAATGGTCTCCTCCAGAAATCCAAGAATGTGATCTATGGCAAGAAAACATATGTGGGGTGAAGTGTATGAGCCTCTGGTCGATGATCAATGGCCACACAACCCCCATTTTTGTCGAAAATAGCCATGAACGACCATTTTCAATGACACTAAAGGCTAACACCTATGGATTTCTGACCAAGAAATGGTCTCCACCATAAATCCAAGAATGTGATCTATGGCAAGGAAACATATGTGTAGTGAGGTGTATGAGCCTCTGGTCTAAGATCAATGGCCACACAACCCCCATTTTTGTCGAAAATAGCCATGAATGACCATTTTCAAAAATACCGAAGGCTAACACATTCGAATTTTTTTTCCAAGAAATGGTCTCCACCAGAAATCCAAGAATGTGATCTATGGCAAGGAAACATATGTGGGGTGAGGTGTATGAGCCTCTGGTCGATGATCAAGGGCCACACAACCCCCATTTTGTCAAAAATAGCCATGAACGACCATTTTCAATAATACCGAAGGCTAACACGTACGAATTTTTGACCAAGAAATGGTCTCCACCAGAAATCCAAGAATGTGATCTATGGCAAGGAAACATATGTGGGTGAGGTTTACGAGCCTCTAGTCGATGATAGATGGCCACACAACCCCCATTTTTTATGAAAATAGCCATGAGCGACCATTTTCAATAATACTAGAGGCTAACACCTACAGATTTTTGACTAAGAAATGGTCTCCACCAGAAATCCAAGAATGTGATCTATGGCAAGGAAACATATGTGGGGTGAGGTGTATGAGCCTCTGGTCGATGATCAATGGCCACACAACCCCCATTTTTGTCGAAAATAGCCATGAACGACCATTTTCAATAATACCGAAGGCTAACACCTACGGATTTTTGACCAAGGAATGGTCTCCACCAGAAGTCCAAGAATGTGATCTACGACAAAGAAACATATATGGGGTGAGGTGTACGAGCCTCTAGTCGATGATCAATGGCCACACAACCCCTATTTTTGTCGAAAATAGCCATGAACAACCATTTTCAATGACAATGAAGGCTAACAACTATGGATTTTTGACCAAAAAATGGTCTCCACCATAAATCCAAGAATGTGATCTATGGCAAGGAAACATATGTGGGTTGAGGTGTACGAGCCTCTGGTCGATGATCAATGGCCACACAACCCTAATTTTTGTCAAAAATAGCCATGAACGACCATTTTCAATGACACTGAAGGCTAACACATTCGGATTTTTGACCAAAAAATGGTCTCCACCAGAAATCAAAGAATGTGATCTATGGCAAGGAAACATATGTGGGGTGAGGTTTACGAGCCTCTGGTTGATGATCATTGGCCACACAACCCCCATTTTTGTCGAAAATAGCCATGAATGACCATTTTCAATAATACCGAAGGCTAACACGTACGGATTTTTGACCAAGAAATGGTCTCCACCAGAAATCCAAGAATGTGATCTATGGCAAGGAAACATATGTGGGTGAGGTTTACGAGCCTGTAGTCGATGATAGATGGCCACACAACCCCCATTTTTGATGAAAATAGCCATGAGCGACCATTTTCAATAATACTAGAGGTTAACACCTACGGATTTTTGACTAAGAAATGGTCTCCACCAGAAATCCAAGAATGTGATCTATGGCAAGGAAACATATGTGGGGTGAGGTGTATGAGCCTCTGGTCGATGATCAATGGCCACACAACCCCCATTTTTGTCGAAAATAGCCATGAACGACCATTTTCAATAATACCGAAGGCTAACACCTACGGATTTTTGACCAAGGAATGGTCTCCACCAGAAATCCAAGAATGTGATCTACGGCAAAGAAACATATGTGGGGTGAGGTGTACGAGCCTCTAGTCGATGATCAATGGCCACACAACCCCTATTTTTGTCGAAAATAGCCATGAACAACCATTTTCAATGACACTGAAGGCTAACAACTACGGATTTTTGACCAAAAAATGGTCTCCACCATAAATCCAAGAATGTGATCTATGGCAAGGAAACATATGTGGGTTGAGGTGTACGAGCCTCTGGTCGATGATCAATGGCCACACAACCCTAATTTTTGTCAAAAATAGCCATGAACGACCATTTTCAATGACACTGAAGGCTAACACATTCGGATTTTTGACCAAAAAATGGTCTCCACCAGAAATCAAAGAATGTGATCTATGGCAAGGAAACATATGTGGGGTGAGGTTTACGAGCCTCTGGTTGATGATCATTGGCCACACAACCACCATTTTTGTCGAAAATAGCCATGAATGACCATTTTCAATAATACCGAAGGCTAACACGTACGGATTTTTGACCAAGAAATGGTCTCCACCAGAAATCCAAGAATGTGATCTATGGCAAGGAAACATATGTGGGGCGAGGTGTATGAGCCTCTGGTCGATGATAAATGGCCACACAACCCCCATTTTAGTCGAAAATAGCCATGAACGACCATTTTCAATAATACCGAAGGCTAACATAAACGGATTTTTGACCAAGAAATGGTCTCCACCAGAAATCCTAGATTGTGATCTCTGGCAAGAAAACATATGTGGGGTGAAGTGTATGAGCCTTTGGTCGATGATCAATGGCCACACAAACCCCATTTTTGTCGAAACTAGCCATGAACGACCATTTTCAATGACACTGAAGGCTAACACCTACGGATTTTTGACCAAGAAATGGTCTCCACAATAAATCCAAGAATGTGATCTATGGCAAGGAAACATATGTGTAGTGAGGTGTATGAGCCTTTGGTCGAATATCAATGGCAACACAACCCCCATTTTTGTCGAAAATAGCCATGAACGACCATTTTCAATAGTACCGAAGGCTAAAACATTCAGATTTTTGACCAAGAAATGGTCTCCACCAGAAATCAAAGAATGTGATCTATGGCTAGGAAACATATGTGGGGTGAGGTTTACGAGCCTCTGGTCGATGATCAATGGCCACACAACCCCCATTTTTGTCGAAAATAGCCATGAATGACCATTTTCAGTAATACTGAAGGCTAACACGTACAGATTTTTGGCCAATAAATGGTCTCCACCGAAAATCCAAGAATGTGATCTATGGCAAGGAAACATGTGGGGTGAGGTGTACGAGCCTCTGGTCGATGATCATTGACCACATAACCCCCATTTTTGTCGAAAATAGCCATGAATGACTATATTCAATAATACCGAAGGCTAACACGTACCGATTTTTGACCAAGAAATGGTCTCCACCGGAAATCCAAGAATGTGATCTATGGCAAGGAAACATATGTGGGGTGAATTGCACGAGCCTCTGGTCGATGATAAATGGCCACACAACCCCCATTTTAGTCGAAAATAGCCATGAACGACCATTTTCAATAATACCGAAGGCTAACACCAACAGATTTTTGACCAAGGAATGGTCTCCTCCTGAAATCCAAGAATGTGATCTATGGAAAGAAAACATATGTGGGGTGAAGTGTAAGAGCCTCTGGTCGATGATCAATGGCCACACAACCCCCATTTTTGTCGAAAATAACCATGAACGACCATTTTCAATGACACTAAACGCTAACACCTATGGATTTCTGACCAAGAAATGGTCTCCACCATAAATCCAAGAATGTGATCTATGGCAAGGAAACATATGTGTAGTGAGGTGTATGAGCCTCTGGACAAAGATCAATGGCCACACAACCCCCATTTTTGTCGAAAATAGCCATGAATGACCATTTTCAAAAATACCAAAGGCTAACACATTCGGATTTTTGCCCAAGAAATGGTCTCCACCAGAAATCCAAGAATATGAGCTATGGCAACGAAACATATGTGGGGTGAGGAGTACGAGCCTCTGGTCGATGATCAATGGCCACACAACCCCCATTTTGCCGAAAATAGCCATGAACGACCATTTTCAATAATACCGAAGGCTAACACGTACGAGTTTTTGACCAAGAAATGGTCTCCACCAGAAATCCAAGAATGTGATCTATGGCAAGGAAACATATGTGGGGTGAGGTTTATGAGCCTCTAGTCGATGATAAATGGCCACACAACCTCCATTTTTTATGAAAATAGCCATGAGCGACCATTTTCAATAATACTAGAGGCTAACACCTACGGATTTTTGACCAAGAAATGGTCTCCACCGGAAATCCAAGAATGTGATCTATGGCAAGAAAACATATGTGGGGTGAGGTGTATGAGCCTCTGGTCGATGATCAATGGCCACACAACCCTTATTTTTGTCGAAAATAGCCATGAACGACCATTTTCAATAATACCGAAGGCTAACACCTACGGATTTTTGACCAAGAAATGGTCTCCACCAGAAATCCAAGAATGTGATCTACGGCAAGGAAACATATGTGCGGTGAGGTGTATGAGCCTCTGGTCGACGATCAATGGCCACACAACCCTAATTTTGTCGAAAATAGCCATGAACGACCATTTTCAATGACACTGAAGGCTAACACCTACGGATTTTTGACCAAGAAATGGTCTCCACCATAAATCCAAGAATGTGATCTATGGCAAGGAAACATATGTGTAGTGAGGTGTATGAGCCTCTGGTCGAAGATCAATGGCCACACAACCCCCATTTTTGTCGAAAATAGCCATGAATGACCATTTTCAAAAATATCAAAGGCTAACACATTCGGATTTTTGCCCAAGAAATGGTCACCACCAGAAATCCAAGAATGTGATCTATGGCAAGGAAACATATGTGGGGTGAGGTGTACGAGCCTCTGGTCGATGATCAATGGCCACACAACCCCCATTTTGCCGAAAATAGCCATGAACGACCATTTTCAATAATACCGAAGGCTAACACGTACGAGTTTTTGACCAAGAAATGGTCTCCGCCAGAAATCCAAGAATGTGATCTATGGCAAGGAAACATATGTGGGGTGAGGTTTATGAGCCTCTAGTCGATGATAAATGGCCACACAACCCCCATTTTTTATGAAAATAGCCATGAGCGACCATTTTCAATAATACTAGAGGCTAACACCTACGGATTTTTGACCAAGAAATGGTCTCCACTGGAAATCCAAGAATGTGATCTATGGCAAGGAAACATATGTGGGGTGAGGTGTATGAGCCTCTGGTCGATGATCAATGGCCACACAACCCTTATTTTTGTCGAAAATAGCCATGAACGAACATTTTCAATAATACCGAAGGCTAACACCTACGGATTTTTGACCAAGAAATGGTCTCCACCAGAAATCCAAGAATGTGATCTACGGCAAGGAAACATATGTGGGGTGAGGTGTATGAGCCTCTGGTCGACGATCAATGGCCACACAACCCTAATTTTTGTCGAAAATAGCAATGAACGACCATTTTCAATGACACTGAAGGCTAACACCTACGGATTTTTGACCAAGAAATGGTCTCCACCATAAATCCAAGAATGTGATCTATGGCAAGGAAACATATGTGTAGTGAGGTGTATGATCCTCTTGTCGAAGATCAATGGCCACACAACCCCCATTTTTGTCGAAAATAGCCATGAATGACCATTTTCAAAAATACCAAAGGCTAACACATTCAGATTTTTGCCCAAGAAATGGTCTCCACCAGAAATCCAAGAATGTGATCTATGGCAAAGAAACATATGTGGGGTGAGGTGTACGAGCCTCTGGTCGATGATCAATGGCCACACAACCCCCATTTTGCCGAAAATAGCCATAAAACGACCATTTTCAATAATACTGAAGGCTAACACGTACGAGTTTTTGACCAAGAAATGGTCTCCGCCAAAAATCCAAGAATGTGATCTATGGCAAGGAAACATATGTGGGGTGAGGTTTATGAGCCTCTAGTCGATGATAAATGGCCACACAACCCCCATTTTTTATGAAAATAGCCATGAGCGACCATTTTCAATAATACTAGAGGCTAACACCTACGGATTTTTGACCAAGAAATGGTCTCCACCGGAAATCCAAGAATATGATCTATGGCAAGGAAACATATGTGGGGTGAGGTGTATGAGCCTCTGGTCGATGATCAATGGCCACACAACCCTTATTTTTGTCGAAAATAGCCATGAACGACCATTTTCAATAATACCGAAGGCTAACACCTACGGATTTTTGACCAAGAAATGGTCTCCACCAGAAATCCAAGAATGTGATCTACGGCAAGGAAACATATGTGGGGTGAGGTGTATGAGCCTCTGGTCGACGATCAATGGCCACACAACCCTAATTTTGTCGAAAATAGCCATGAACGACCATTTTCAATGACACTGAAGGCTAACACCTACGGATTTTTGACCAAGAAATGGTCTCCACCATAAATCCAAGAATGTGATCTATGGCAAGGAAACATATGTGTAGTGAGGTGTATGAGCCTCTGGTCGAAGATCAATGGCCACACAACCCCCATTTTTGTCGAAAATAGCCATGAATGACCATTTTCAAAAATATCAAAGGCTAACACATTCGGATTTTTGCCCAAGAAATGGTCACCACCAGAAATCCAAGAATGTGATCTATGGCAAGGAAACATATGTGGGGTGAGGTGTACGAGCCTCTGGTCGATGATCAATGGCCACACAACCCCCATTTTGCCGAAAATAGCCATGAACGACCATTTTCAATAATACCGAAGGCTAACACGTACGAGTTTTTGACCAAGAAATGGTCTCCGCCAAAAATCCAAGAATGTGATCTATGGCAAGGAAACATATGTGGGGTGAGGTTTATGAGCCTCTAGTCGATGATAAATGGCCACACAACCCCCATTTTTTATGAAAATAGCCATGAGCGACCATTTTCAATAATACTAGAGGCTAACACCTACGGATTTTTGACCAAGAAATGGTCTCCACTGGAAATCCAAGAATGTGATCTATGGCAAGGAAACATATGTGGGGTGAGGTGTATGAGCCTCTGGTCGATGATCAATGGCCACACAACCCTTATTTTTGTCGAAAATAGCCATGAACGAACATTTTCAATAATACCGAAGGCTAACACCTACGGATTTTTGACCAAGAAATGGTCTCCACCAGAAATCCATGAATGTGATCTACGGCAAGGAAACATATGTGGGGTGAGGTGTATGAGCCTCTGGTCGATGATCAATGGCCACACAACCCTAATTTTGTCGAAAATAGCCATGAACGACCATTTTCAATGACACTGAAGGCTAACACCTACGGATTTTTGACCAAGAAATGGTCTCCACCATAAATCCAAGAATGTGATCTATGGCAAGGAAACATATGTGTAGTGAGGTGTATGAGCCTCTGGTCGAAGATCAATGGCCACACAACCCCCATTTTTGTCGAAAATAGCCATGAATGACCATTTTCAAAAATACCAAAGGCTAACACATTTGGATTTTTGCCCAAGAAATGGTCACCACCAGAAATCCAAGAATGTGATCTATGGCAAGGAAACATATGTGGGGTGAGGTGTACGAGCCTCTGGTCGATGATCAATGGCCACACAACCCCCATTTTGCCGAAAATAGCCATGAACGACCATTTTCAATAATACCGAAGGCTAACACGTACGAGTTTTTGACCAAGAAATGGTCTTCACCAGAAATCCAAGAATGTGATCTATGGCAAGGAAACATATGCGGGGTGAGGTTTATGAGAATCTAGTCGATGATAAATGGCCACACAACCCCCATTTTTTATGAAAATTGCCATGAGCGACCATTTTCAATAATACTAGAGGCTAACACCTACATATTTTTGACCAAGAAATGGTCTCCACCAGAAATCCAAGAATGGGATCTATGGCAAGGAAACATATGTGGGGTGAGGTGTATGAGCCTCTGGTCGATGATCAATGGCCACACAACCCCCATTTTTGTCGAAAATAGCCATGAATGACCATTTTCAATAATACCGAAGGCTAACACCTACGGATTTTTGACCAAGAAATGGTCTCCACTAGAAATCCAAGAATGTGATCTACGGCAAGGAAACATATGTGGGGTGAGGTGTATGAGCCTCTAGTCGACGATCAATGGCCACAAAACCCTAATTTTTGTCGAAAATAGCCATGAACGACCATTTTCAATGACACTGAAGGCTAACACCTACGGATTTTTGACCAAGAAATGGTCTCCACCATAAATCCAAGAATGTGATCTATGGCAAGGAAACATATGTGTAGTGAGGTGTATGAGCCTCTGGTCCAATATCAATGGTGTAATATCCCAAAAAAATGTTGCCAAAGGTTGATCTTCGGTGCGTGGATGTAGGAAAAGGGTTGTGGGCCGTTGGATGCTAAGTCAGAGTCATCTGTGGCGTCGCTTCTTTTCTCCCGCAAAGAAAACCCTAGTGGTGGTCTTTTCCCCCTTTTGCCCCTACTTGGCCGCCACCCCTTTCCCCCCCTCCCACACTTGGCCGCCCCTCTCTTCTTTTCCCTTGGGCTGGCTGTCCTCTCCTCCCATGGCAGCCCCTCTCCACGGCTTCCTCCTCCCTCTAGATCTCCCCCCGCGCAGCAAGGATCGAGAAGAGGAGGAGCACATTGAGTTCAAGGGGAAGAGAGGATCAAGGAGATGTTCTTCCCCATCTCTTCTTGCAGAATTTCTTAGGGAAACCCTAGGTATGGATGAGAACCTTGTTCCTCCCTGTAATTATGTGCTTTTGGAGGTTGTGGATCATGGGAATTAAAGGATTAGAGGTTGGATTAGATGTGGGGTTATGTTTTGATCTCGAATTTAGTTTTCTGCAGAATGGCAGATACGACAGGTTCTGTTAATCCCAGTTTTCCGTGGTCTTAGAAGCCTCAAAAAAATAAAACGTCTATATATAAGTCGTAGATAATTTGTATATCTTTCCGTGGCCGCGAAGAACACCTCAATCGGACATCAGATCAGAGAGTTATTGCAGTTTGATTATAGCAGTTTTTCAGTCTCTTAATTCTGTGCAGAATCTGTTCTCTTAAGATTTAGGCAATTTTATCAACAGAATTAAACCTTGGGTTTGTAAGAAAAGATGTAGATAATTTCATAAGCTTTCCAGATTGTTAAAGAGTGCATTCATATGAATTATGAAACTCCAGTTATGTTTGTTTTACTGTGGCTGTTTCTGTTAGCCTGACAGAAATGAGCGGGTCTGTTCACTGGTAGGTTTCATCAAGTAAATGGCCGAATTGGGTGTCCCAGCTATGGAGACTTTTGTAGAGGGATAAACGTTCTTACTTTCAGAAGAATTTCATTATTTTTGGTTGAGTAGTTTGTGAGATATCGAATTTTGAAAGTTGACTATGCTGCTGTCTAAAACAGATTCAGTCAGTTATATTGTTAGATGTTTTAGAACTTATAGATGTCAGAATTTAATTATCCATCGAATACCGAAGTTGTAGAATATTTTGTGTAGATACTCATGGAGTATTTGTTTGATATCACCACTGTTATAATTTTAAAGATACAAAATTAACAAACAACATTGCTGTTGTATGGCATGTGGTTCAGAGTGGGAGGTTTTCCACCAGGTCTTGGTTTTAGGTGTAGGATCGATTTGTTGATTGTTGGCAAATGTTTGTGAAATATTTGTACTAAGTTTTATGCCCGCTAGCAGGTGGCTACACTCCAGATCATGCCTAGTACATTTTTCTTCTTCGATGAAGGCAAGTGAATGTAGCGGTGGTTGCTTCCGTTCTTGCCTGTTATTTCTATTGCCTGCACTCTAATATTCAGAAGTATTGGATTCTTTCATAATTGGACTCTATGGTGATGCTTTACTTGCTTGCATTATACTGATGCTCAATCATATATTGATGATGATTATGATTCGAGTATGACTCATGAGATTAATTCACACCCCTGAAGGTAAATGAAGTATTATTTGAGGTTGGTATTGTATCTGAAGGTAAATGAAGTATTATTTGAGGTTGTATTGTATGTGAAGGAAGTGAAGTATATTGATAAATGCAGCATGCCATATACATTGCATGATTCACTTGCATCTTAAGTTGGGTCGTGACCTATGGTCCGACCGTACCGGTACAACTTAGCATCGTACGTTGCCCGAGGAGGGGTACGATGCGGCTTCATACCCTTAGAGGTATGAAGGCAGAGGACATATGCATTGCATTCATATGCATTCATTGAAGTGATATTTGCATATGATGTGGTTTTATACCCTCAGAGGTATGAAGACAGAGTACCTACACTTTGTGTTCCTATGCATACATTGAAGTGATATTTGCAGGTATTGTTGACGCAGAGAAGTGTTATACAAACTATTGTGGTTGTTTAAGGAAATGAGATGGTATTGGTTATATTGAGACTACTGAGTTCTATATCTACAGGAATTTCTGATCTTAATTGTGATTCTTTTAAAATGTTGATTAATTCAATTTGTGGTTTAAATATCTTGTCAAAACAATTCGCTTGCTGAGATGTTTCATCTCACTCTTGCATTACTCAATGCAGGTGCTTGTTGCTCATCAAGGGAAGTGGGTAGTAGTAGCACATCCACCTTCACTCTCATAATAACGCTGCTTAGGCGCAATCATGATTTAATTAGAAACTTCTTGTCAAAGGATGTTGTTTCTAACTAGTTGTGCGCACTGGTTGATTTAGTTCATGCCGTTAAGGTTGTCTTTCCATTGCTAGCAGATTATTAATGTCTATTATGTTCTCATATCATGATATCTATTTATATTTTGTTGCTTCCCCGTTTATGTAATTTTCAAAGGGGATGCTGTCGAAATTTTATATATGAATGTTAGATGTGTGGTCTAGTAGCATTCTGGGTGTTTGAGGATCCTGGGGTGTTACAGTTGGTATCAAAGCATAGGCTTTAGATTCTTGGCAATTTGAAGATAAATTTGACACACTCGCACATATAGGAAGGGTATGGGTTTAAATATCTTTGATATATGTTATTGTCTTTGAAGTGCAGATGACAATAACCTCACCCCTCCCTATTCCTTTACGGTGATGTGGTAAGTTGTTTTTGGCTTAATGCTTGATATAATTTATTTCTGAAATTTTAATATTGTTTGTTTAATGCTGTAGATATCGCTGGTCATTTGTGAGAATGAAGTTGTTATTATGCTTGTGATATACAAGTATGCCTATCTTGTTTTCACCATGTTTTTCATGGTTGAGTTTTATTACAATAATATTGTTATATATGCCTTATTGAGGATGTTTCTAAGAGGAGTGTGAATTGCGTGTTTTGGGGTACAAGGTAATCATCAATTTGAATTTAAGTTGTTGAGCGGTTGGTGGATAGCTCCAACTATCTTTGCAAAGAATGATTGTTTATGTTGAGAGACCAGTTCTCAAAGAAATGAATATTGGTACTTTTATATGGATTTTTGGGGGAAGTCTTTACATAGCCAGAATGGCTTACATGTCTCTCTCTTCTATCGTGTGTTTTAGTAGCCACAAAGCCTAGATGTGGTTTAAAGTGGTTGCATGTTAGTCATGCTAATTGTAGAATAAATCTTTGATTTTTCTTGATCCATTGATTATGTATTAATACGTTGAGGATTTGATGGTTCTCTTCCCGATGCATGTTTGTGGAGCCATTGTCGGACCACTTATCTATTGGTTTGAATGAAGTCATTTCCTAGCCTAGAGTTGGTTGTGTGTGGTTAGTCACCTATTCCTAGATGATGTGGTTTTAACATCAGCTTGGGATGTTTTCCAAATGTGTGAAGGATTACGGGGCTAGTATTGACCTTTTATGTCTGGTACTCGGAGTGCATCATATGATAGAATGAAATGTAAGTTTCTGAACTACAGTAGATGAAGACTTATATTATGTGTAGGTTAACCTTACTAGTTTGGATATTTTTCTTAGTTGAGTTGTTGGATGAAGTATAGTGACATGTGTTAAGCAAGCATTGTGTTGTCGTTGGGCTGTCAGTGCTCTATGTGGAGTTTTTGGCATTTCTTCGATGAACTGTGCCGCGCATAATGTTATTGGCTTCTTGTCGGTTTTATTGCTCCATTAGTTCTGTAGATTTTCTCCCTTTCGGTGGGGTGCAAAGAAAGTTAGATTACATGATTATCTTTTCATTATGGCAAGAACAAGGTTTAGGAAGATTAGGAGTTTTGTTTCAATAGAACTAATTGTTTCGTGGTGTTGTGAGGTGAGGTGTTTGATCTTCTTATACATTCATCTGGTGTGGATGTTTCACCATTAAATTAAAATGAATTGTTGAAGTTGGTAAAGGTTGTGCTTAGTGCATATTACCCCTTCATCAAAGAGTGTCGTTTTAAGACATTGATGCGGATGTATGGCTGCATCCAAATTCGATGTTGTGAAATCGTAGTGTTGATTGCATCTATGACTTGGTTTGAGCTTCATTACATGTTGGTTCATGCTTGATGTCAGGTGGTGTAGTTTCCTTAGACATTTAGTCTGAGGTCGAAGTTCTTGTGTTAATTAAGACAAATAATGGACCCATGTTTTGGAATGGTGGTGTTATATGGGGTACCATGGATGTTTTGTTTGGAGTGGACGAATTCGAGGACGAATTCTTTTTAAGGGGGGTAGAGTGTAATATCCCAAAAAAATGTTGCCAAAGGTTGATCTTCGGTGCGTGGATGTAGGAAAAGGGTTGTGGGCCGTTGGATGCTAAGTCGGAGTCATCTGTGGCGTCGCTTCTTTTCTCCCGCAAAGAAAACCCTAGTGGTGGTCTTTTCCCCCTTTTGCCCCTACTTGGCCGCCACCCCTTTCCCCCCCTCCCACACTTGGCCGCCCCTCTCTTCTTTTCCCTTGGGCTGGCTGTCCTCTCCTCCCATGGCAGCCCCTCTCCACGGCTTCCTCCTCCCTCTAGATCTCCCCCCCCCGTGCAGCAAGGATCGAGAAGAGGAGGAGCACATTGAGTTCAAGGGGAAGAGAGGATCAAGGAGATGTTCTTCCCCATCTCTTCTTGCAGAATTTCTTAGGGAAACCCTAGGTATGGATGAGATCCTTGTTCCTCCCTGTAATTATGTGCTTTTGGAGGTTGTGGATCATGGGAATTAAAGGATTAGAGGTTGGATTAGATGTGGGGTTATGTTTTGATCTCGAATTTAGTTTTCTGCAGAATGGCAGATTCGACAGTTTCTGTTAATCCCAGTTTTCCGTGGTCTTAGAGGCCTCAAAAAATAAAATGTCTATATATAAGTCGTAGATAATTTGTATATCTTTCCGTGGCCGCGAAGAACACCTCAATCGGACATCAGATCAGAGAGTTATTGTAGTTTGATTATAGCAGTTTTTCAGTCTCTTAATTCTGTGCAGAATCTGTTCTCTTAAGATTTAGGCAATTTTATCAACAGAATTAAACCTTGGGTTTGTAAGAAAAGATGTAGATAATTTCATAAGCTTTCCAGATTGTTAAAGAGTGCATTCATATGAATTATGAAACTCCAGTTATGTTTGTTTTACTGTGGCTGTTTCTGTTAGCCTGACAGAAATGAGCGGGTCCGTTCACTGGTAGGTTTCATCAAGTAAATGGCCGAATTAGCTGTCCCAGCTATGGAGACTTTTGTAGAGGGATAAAAGTTCTTACTTTCAGCAGAATTTCATGATTTTTGGTTGAGTAGTTTGTGAGATATCGAATTTTGAAAGTTAACTATGCTGCTGTCTAAAACAGATTCAGTCAGTTATCTTGTTAGATGTTTTAGAACTTATAGATGTCAGAATTTAATTATCCATCGAATACCGAAGTTGTAGAATATTTTGTGTAGATACTCATGGAGTATTTGTTTGATATCACCACTGTTATAATTTTAAAGATACAAAATTAACAAACAACATTGCTGTTGTATGGCATGTGGTTCAGAGTGGGAGGTTTTCCACCAGGTCTTGGTTTTAGGTGTAGGATCGATTTGTTGATTGTTGGCAAATGTTTGTGAAATATTTGTACTAAGTTTTATGCCCGCTAGCAGGTGGCTACACTCCAGATCATGCCTAGTACATTTTTCTTCTTCGATGAAGGCAAGTGAATGTAGCGGTGGTTGCTTCCGTTCTGACCTGTTATTTCTATTGCCTGCACTCTAATATTCAGAAGTATTGGATTCTTTCATAATTGGACTCTATGGTGATGCTTTACTTGCTTGCATTATACTGATGCTCAATCATATATTGATGATGATTATGATTCGAGTATGACTCATGAGATTAATTCACACCCCTGAAGGTAAATGAAGTATTATTTGAGGTTGGTATTGTATCTGAAGGTAAATGAAGTATTATTTGAGGTTGTATTGTATGTGAAGGAAGTGAAGTATATTGATAAATGCAGCATGCCATATACATTGCATGATTCACTTGCATCTTAAGTTGGGTCGTGACCTATGGTCCGACCGTACCGGTACAACTTAGCATCGTACGTTGCCCGAGGAGGGGTACGATGCGGCTTCATACCCTTAGAGGTATGAAGGCAGAGGACATATGCATTGCATTCATATGCATTCATTGAAGTGATATTTGCATATGATGTGGTTTTATACCCTCAGAGGTATGAAGACAGAGTACCTACACTTTGTGTTCCTATGCATACATTGAAGTGATATTTGCAGGTATTGTTGACGCAGAGAAGTGTTATACAAACTATTGTGGTTGTTTAAGGAAATGAGATGGTATTGGTTATATTGAGACTACTGAGTTCTATATCTACAGGAATTTCTGATCTTAATTGTGATTCTTTTAAAATGTTGATTAATTCAATTTGTGGTTTAAATATCTTGTCAAAACAATTCGCTTGCTGAGATGTTTCATCTCACTCTTGCATTACTCAATGCAGGTGCTTGTTGCTCATCAAGGGAAGTGGGAAGTAGTAGCACATCCACCTTCACTCTCATAATAACGCTGCTTAGGCGCAATCATGATTTAATTAGAAACTTCTTGTCAAAGGATGTTGTTTCTAACTAGTTGTGCGCACTGGTTGATTTAGTTCATGCCGTTAAGGTTGTCTTTCCATTGCTAGCAGATTATTAATGTCTATTATGTTCTCATATCATGATATCTATTTATATTTTGTTGCTTCCCCGTTTATGTAATTTTCAAAGGGGATGCTGTCAAAATTTTATATATGAATGTTAGATGTGTGGTCTAGTAGCATTCTGGGTGTTTGAGGATCCCGGGGTGTTACAAATGGCCACACAACCCCCATTTTTATCGAAAATAGCCATGAACGACCATTTTCAATAGTTCCGAAGGCTAACACATTCGGATTTTTGACCAAGAAATGGTCTCCACCAGAAATCAAAGAATGTGATCTATGGCAAGGAAACATATGTGGGGTGAGGTGTACGAGCCCTTGGTCGATGATCAATGGCCACACAACCCCCATTTTTGTCGAAAATAGCCATGAATGACCATTTTCAATAATACCGAAGGCTAACACGTACGGATTTTTGACTAAGAAATGGTCTCCACCAGATATCCAAGAATGTGATCTATGGCAAGGAAACATATGTGGGGTGAGGTGTATGAGCCTCTGGTCGATGATAAATGGCCACACAACCCCCATTTCAGTCGAAAATAGCCATGAATGACCATTTTCAATAATACCGAAGGCTAACACCAACAGATTTTTGACCAAGAAATGGTCTCCACTAGAAATCCAAGAATGTGATCTATGGCAAGAAAACATATGTGGGGTGAAGTGTACGAGCCTCTGGACGATGATCAATGGCCACACAACCCCCATTTTTGTCGAAAATAGCCATGAACGACCATTTTCAATGACACTGAAGGCTAACACCTATGGATTTTTGACCAAGAAATGGTCTCCACCATAAATCCAAGAATTTGATCTATGGAAAGGAAACATATGTGTAGTGAGGTGTATGAGCCTCTGGTCGAAGATCAATGGCCACAAAACCCCCATTTTTGTCGAAAATAGCCATGAATGACCATTTTCAAAAATACCGAAGGCTAACACATTCAGATTTTTGCCCAAGAAATGGTCTCCACCAGAAATCCAAGAATGTGATCTATGGCAAGGAAACATATGTGGGGTGAGGTGTACGAGCCTCTGGTCGATGATCAATGGCCACACAACCCCCATTTTGTCGAAAATAGCCATGAACGACCATTTTCAATAATACCGAAGGCTAACACGTACGAATTTTTGACCAAGAAATGGTCTCCACCAAAAATCCAAGAATGTGATCTATGGCAAGGAAACATATGTGGGGTGAGGTGTAGGAGCCTTTGGTCGATGATAAATGGCCACACAACCCCCATTTTTGATGAAAATAGCCATGAACGACCATTTTCAATAATACTAGAGGCTAACACCTACGGATTTTTTACCAAGAAATGGTCTCCACCAGAAATCCAAGAATGTGATCTATGGCAAGGGAACATATGTGGGGTGAGGTGTATGAGCCTCTGGTCGATGATAAATGGCCACACAACCCCCATTTTTGTCAAAAATAGCCATGAACGACCATTTTCAATAATACCGAAGGCTAACATCAACGAATTTTTGACCAAGAAATGGTCCCCACCAGAAATCCAAGAATTTGATCTATGGCAAGAAAACATATGTGGGGTGAAGTGTACGAGCCTCTGGTCGATGATCAATGGCCACACAAACCCCATTTTTGTCGAAAATAGCCATGAACAACCATTTTCATTGACACTGAATGCTAACACCTACGGATTTTTAACCAAGAAATGGTCTCCACCATAAATCCAAGAATGTGATCTATGGAAAGGAAACATGTGTATTGAGGTGTATCAGCCTTTGGTCGAATATCAATGGCCACACAACCCCCATTTTGTCGAAAATAGCCATTAACGACCATTTTCAATAGTACCAAAGGCTAAAACATTCAGATTTTTGACCAAGAAATGGTCTCCACCAGAAATCAAATAATGTGATCTATGGCAAGGAAACATATGTGGGGTGAGGTTTACGAGCCTCTGGTCGACGATCAATGGCCACACAACCCCCATTTTTGTCGAAAATAGCCATGAACGACCATTTTCAATAATACCGAAGGCTAACACCAACGGATTTTTGACTAAGAAATGGTCTCCACCAGAAATCCAAGAATGTGATCTATGGCAAGAAAACCTATGTGGGGTGAAGTGTACGAGCCTCTGGTCGATGATCAATGGCCACACAACCCCCATTTTTGTCGGAAATAGCCATGAACGACCATTTTCAATGACACTGAAGGCTAACACCTACGGATTTTTGACCAAAAATGGTCTCCACCATAAATCCAAGAATGTGATCTATGGCAAGGAAACATATGTGTAGTGAGGTGTATGAGCCTCTGGTCAAAGATCAATGGCCACACAACCCCCATTTTTGTCGAAAATAGCCATGAATGACAATTTTCAATAATACCGAAGGCTAACACATTTGGATTTTTGCCCAAGAAATGGTCTCCACTAGAAATCCAAGAATGTGATATATGGCAAGGAAACATATGTGGGGTGAGGTGTACGAGCCTCTGATCGATGATCAATGGCCACACAACCCCCATTTTGTCAAAAATAGCCATGAACGACCATTTTCAATAATATCGAAGGCTAACACCTACGGATTTTTGACCAAGAAATGGTCTCCACCAGAATTCCAAAATGTGATCTATGGCAAGGAAACATATGTGGGGTGAGGTGTACGAGCCATTGGTCGATGATCAATGGCCACATAACCCCCATTTTTGTCGAAAATAGCCATGAACGACCATTTTCAATGACAATGAAGGGTAACACCTACAGATTTTTGACCAAGAAATGGTCTCCACCATAAGTCCAAGAATGTGATCTATGGCAAGGAAACATATGTGGGCAGAGGTGTATGGGCCTCTTGTCATTGATCAATGGCCACACAACGCCCATTTTTTGTCGAAAATAGCGATCAACGACCATTTTCAATAATACAGAAGGCTAACACGTATGGATCTTTGACCAGGAAATGGTCTCCACCAGAAATCCGAGAATGTGATATATGGCAAGGAAACATATGTGGGGTGAGGTGTATGAGCCTCTGGTTGATGATCAATGGCCACACAACCCCCATTTTTGTCGAAAATAGCCATGAACGACCATTTTCAATGACACAGAAGGCTAACACCTACGGAAATTTGACGAAGAAATGGTCTCCACCATAAATCCAAGAATGTGATCTATGGCAAGGAAACATATGTGTAGTGAGGTGTATGAGCCTCTGGTCGAAGATCAATGGCCACACAACCCCCATTTTGTCGAAAATAGCCATGAACGATCATTTTCAATAATACTGAAAATGGTCATTCATGGCGATTTTCGACAAAAATGGGTGTTGTGTGGCCATTGATCTTCGACCAGAGGCTCATACACCTCACTACACATATGTTTCCTTGCCATAGATCACATTCTTGGATTTATGGTGGAGACCATTTCTTCGTCAAATTTCCGTAGGTGTTAGCCTTCTGTGTCATTGAAAATGGTCGTTCATGGCTATTTTCGACAAAAATGGGGGTTGTGTGGCCATTGATCATCAACCAGAGGCTCATACACCTCACCCCACATATGTTTCCTTGCCATATATCACATTCTCGGATTTCTGCTGGAGACCATTTCCTGGTCAAAGATCCATACGTGTTAGCCTTCTGTATTATTGAAAATGGTCGTTGATCGCTATTTTCGACAAAAAATGGGCGTTGTGTGGCCATTGATCAATGACCAGAGGCCCATACACCTCTGCCCACATATGTTTCCTTGCCATAGATCACATTCTTGGACTTATGGTGGAGACCATTTCTTGGTCAAAAATCTGTAGGTGTTACCCTTCATTGTCATTGAAAATGGTCGTTCATGGCTATTTTCGACAAAAATGGGGGTTATGTGGCCATTGATCATCGACCAATGGCTCGTACACCTCACCCCACATATGTTTCCTTGCCATAGATCACATTTTGGAATTCTGGTGGAGACCATTTCTTGGTCAAAAATCCGTAGGTGTTAGCCTTCGATATTATTGAAAATGGTCGTTCATGGCTATTTTTGACAAAAATGGGGGTTCTTTGGCCATTGATCATCGACCAGAGGCTCATACACCTCACCCCACATATGTTTCCTTTCCATAGATCACATTCTTGGATATCTGGTGGAGACCATTTCTTGGTCAAAAATCCGTAGGTGTTAGCCTTCGGTATTATTGAAAATGGTCGTTCATGGCTATTTTCATCAAAAATGGGGGTTGTGTGGCCATTTATCATCGACCAGAGGCTCGTACACCTCACCCCACATATGTTTCCTTGCTATAGATCACATTCTTGGATTTCTGGTGGAGACCATTTCTTGGTCAAAAATTCGTACGTGTTAGCCTTCAGTATTATTGAAAATGATCGTTCATGGCTATTTTCGACATAATGGGGGTTGTGTGGCCATTGTTCATCGACCAGAGGCTCGTACACCTCACCCCAGATATGTTTCCTTGCCAAAGATCACAATCATGGATTTCTAATGGAGACCATTTCTTGGGCAAAAATCCGAATGTGTTAGCCTTCGGTATTATTGAAAATTGTCATTCATGGCTATTTTCGATAAAAATGGGGGTTGTGTGGCCATTGATCTTTGACCAGAGGCTCATACACCTCACTACACATATGTTTCCTTGCCATAGATCACATTCTTGGATTTATGGTGGAGACCATTTCTTGGTCAAAAATCCGTAGGTGTTAGCCTTCAGTGCCATTGGAAATGGTCGTACATGGCTATTTCCGACAAAAATGGGGGTTGTTGGGGACTTGTTCTCAAATGCTATGAATCAAGAACAAGGCAACATAAAATGTTAAATATCAAAGCCCTTCGTCCTTTGGATCATTATTTCCCTTCGGATATAATGAATCTAGGACGAAGGTCATGAAGGACATACCTTCACGATCATGATAAAAGATGGAGAACATTCATACAAAGTACAGAAAGTAACATAATTTTTGTAAACATTATTATTAATCTATTTCCATTTATATTACTTTTATAAACAATGGTAAAATTACAAATGTACCTTCGGCTTGAAGGAAAGAGAATACAGGCGTGACGCAAAAGTGAATGCCAAGTCAGCGTGAACAGTACGGGAATACTGTTCACCTATTTATAGGCACGGGTCGCAGCCCATGCAAAATTACATTAATGCCCTTTACATTTATCAATAACTCTATAGTAATTCTTCGAGGTCTAATTTGGCTTTTCATCTTTAAGTCGGTTTCCCTTTCCCGCCGTTATGCCGAAGCTCTTCTGCACATAGCTTCGTGATCGTCTTATCCTTCGTCGTGATCGCCGTCCCAGTCAAGCTTCGTCTTGACCATGCTTCTGTATACCCGCAACCTGATTCCGAAGATACCTGCTCGCATACTTAGAAAACATTGTCAAATCACGTTTTGAGGACCTTCGGAAGTCGAAGGCCCCCAATAGTAGCCCCTCGCAATATTAATTTGCTTTAATGATAAATTCATATTGTGATATGGACGAAGGCCTTAAGCCGAAGGTCCGAAAAAACACCTTCTCTTTGCTAGAATAGCAACAGTCTTTGACAAGCGGGACCCTCCAGTTTTCAACGCACTAGGTGTATAAATAAGAGCTCATGCCGAGTTTATTTGGCACACTCTCTTGCCAACTGCTCTTCCTCAACCAACTTTTAGCCTGTGCGCAACAACACTTGCTTTGGTTTTTTTATATTTTTAAGCTTCGGTTTCGGGAGCACTTTCTCAGCGCTTGCGAAGATGTCTGAAGATAAGAAAACTGTTGCTGAAACGAAGCTGAGCCTTTCTGAGGAGATGCATCTCGGCTTTCTTCAGTCAATAGCAAAAACCAATACGGAGAAGATCACTAGGGAAACCTTGGAGGGTTTATCTGAAGATACTGGTGACAGTGACAGTTATGATGTAGAAAGTGGGGGTGAAAACTCCGAAGATCGACCGTGGCGACCAAGTCACACAGTCTTCGGTAAGTCGAGCATTAAACAGAGTCATCTTGATACCATCAAGGGAAGGTATTTTCGAGACATGTCTATTGTGAGGGCGGTTATTGGGGAGAAAACTGTGCCTACTCCTGAAGAAGATGAAGTCGTGGTATTCCGAAGCTTCTTGAAAGCTGGACTACGATTTCCCTTAAGCAGTTTTGTTGTGGAAGTTCTGAAGGTTTTTGAAGTATACCTTCACCAACTCACTCCTGAATCAATCATAAGGATGGGCATCTTCGTCTGGGCCGTGAGAAGCCAGGGTTTGGAACCAAATGCTAAAAGCTTTTGCAACATACATGAGTTGTTGTACGAGACGAAACCTTGGGGCAAAGAGCAGTATCACAACAATTTTGGCTGCTACAGCTTCGGCGCCCGATCTGGGTCAAGCTGCCCCGTGCCAACCTTTCGGAAAAGATGGCCCGACAACTGGATGACAGAATGGTTTTATGTGAAGAATGACTTAAAAATCCGGGAAGATATTAAAGGCATCATTATGCGCCCTATTTGGCAACGCTTCGGCCTTCGGAGGCCGAAGGTGGTGATGGATGAAAGAGCTGAAGAATGCCAAAGAGCCTTCGGCGCAGTGTGCTATTTTATTGGGACAAGGGATTTAATGCAAGAACATATTGCCTTCAGAGTATGGCCCCTTGCAGATAACTGGGAAATGCCGGAGGAAACCGTTAAAGACCTGACGAAGGTGGACTAGTCAGGCTAAAATACACATTCAAATACGGAGATAAATTCGTTGAGCCAGATGATGACTGGCTAAAAAGCATTGAGACTGTAAGTGATGAACTGCTTGGGGTGTATTCGAAGGCCGAAGATACTGCATTATCAGCGGCCTTCGGAGGCTGAAAGAAGAAGAGGCTCAATCGAGTATTTGACGCAATTAGGTTTGTCTACCCTGACTACCATTATCCAGTGCGGGGTCAAAAAAGAAAAAATACTTCCTCTGCGGAGGAAACTACTTCAGCCGCTCCTAGTGAGCCGGCGCCGAAGAGAAAAAGGGTAAAGGTTCTCACACACCGTCCACACTATATTGAACCGGCCACAGTGCCTGAGTTCGCCGGTGAGACCTCTTCGGCCACCGAAGCTAAAAAATCAACGCTGCTGCCAGAAATCGAATAGTTGGCCGAAGTGCCAGCAACAGAAAAGATAGAAGAACCAAAGACTGAAGAAGCAACAATATTAGAAGTTTTAAGTCCTTCAGTAAAAATTGAGACAGGAAAAAGCCAGAAGGGTCCAATAGTGACTCCAAAAAGAAAAAGGATGGTTAATGTGTTAGATGTTTTGGAGACAATTAAATCTTCGAGCATAACTCCAAAGAAAACCATTGGAACTTCTGAAGTGTCTACTGAAGCCTTTGTTTGCTGAAACTTCGAAGCAAAAACTTGAAGCTGAAGCTGGGCCTTCAGAGCCCTCCAAGGAACAACCTTTGGAAACCGAAGAAATAAAAATGTCAGAGCCAATTTCGGTTGAAGAAATTGACACTGTTGCCCCCGAAGCACCTTCCAACATACGCGATTACATTGTACGACATGCTTCGGGGAAAAAATTATCCGAAGAAGAAGTTTTTGAAGCTAATCACTATGCCAAAGAATTGAAATATCCGAAGGGGGCACTAGTGTTCAATGGGACAAACGAAGATGACTTCCTATACTGCCTCCCAGACAACAAAGAATTATCCGTCTGTCAGGAGATGGCTAGAAGTATGGGGTTTCCGAAGCTTGAAGCTGGACTCTGTGCTATGACGAAGGACGATCTTGCAGATAGTCTTGCATATAATAGCCTGAAGGTATGAGAACTGCGTGTTTGGAAATTTTATAATTTGCAAATCATTCTTTTATTCTTATACCAACTCTTTTACATATAGGGTTTAATACTAAGCAACGCGTTGAGAGCGCAAAAGAATGCCGAAGATGAGAGCTACGATATTGCTTTCAACAACCTACGATCAGAGGTTATTAAGCTGAGAAACGAAGCTCTGGAAAAGGATAAAATTCTGCTTACATTGGTGGACAAGATAAAAGAGGACGAAGCTGCCTCAAAGGCCCAGGCTGAAGCCCAAAAACGCGAAATTAAAGATCTTCAGAAACAACTAGCTAGAGCTAAAGAAGAACGTATACTTGAAGAGACAAAACGAGAGCTTAGTGATCAATGGGCCAATCATTTAGAAATAAATGTTAAAGAGCTTCGTGCATCCCAGAGAAGATGCTATGTTAAATCCATAGAGTGTGCTAAAAAGTTAAAATCCAGCTTTGCCAACGTTGGCGCATTCTCTAGTGAAGAGAATTTCTCAAGGGGCAATCCTGAAGGTCCGATTGAATGGATCAGTCACGAAGCTGAGGCCTTCGAGGAAATCCTGAATAGCTGCGGAGACATATGTGCTTTTTCGGGTGCTAGAGGAATTGCTACTATTTTGTAGAGGAAAGGTTGCGAGCATGTAAAATCTTTAGCGCAGTCCGAAGCTACTTTGTCCTTGGAAGACATTAAAGACCCCTCAGCCGAAGCAAGCATGGTCGGCGGAAAATTTTTCACCGATATTTGGGACAACGGCGGACGAGAAATGACTCAAGAAATTATTCAAAAGAGCGAAAAAGGCATCCACGATGCTAGAAAAATAGCAGAGGCTGCTGAGAAAAGTACAGAGCCCGAAGGGCAAATAGGTACTAATTAGTAGTTTTTATTATGTTGTAATTTTTAATTCCAGACTTTGTTCGCGGTTTATAATAGTAATATAGCCGTATCTTCTCCTCCCTCAGAACCTGATGAGGCATCTCCGGGCCCCCACCCGAAGGGGGACGATGAAATTAGAAAAATGGCCGAAGCCATTATGGACAAGGTTGTCGACCAGCTACTGAACGAAGCTGCAGAAATAGTTCTTAAGGAGGATTAAATGCTATTGTAGAAACATTTGGAACGTAACATGTGTAATACATTGTAACTTTGAATGTAATATATAATCTATTTATAGTTTAATTCTTTACGATGCATGAAATTTTGCATACATACCATTTTTTGAGCCTTCGGCGAAAAAACACCTTCCCTTCTTTTCATGCTTCGTGAAGAAAATCTTTTATATATCACAAGAATTTGCATACTTCTCTGATGGAGAATATCCAAGCTTCGTGAAATATTCTCCGAAGCTATAAAACAGTTTTATGTTGCCCCTCTAATGAAGCTACACTTCTTCTCGATTTATCTTGTGCCTTAGCACAATTTTCTCTTTTCCAAAATATTCTCTGAAAATCAATACTGTATCCCCTTCTTGTTCCACATGCAATATGCTGTATGATGCTTATGTTATGCAGAATGATGTGATGATGTTATCTTATGCAAAATGATATTTGTGCCGCAGATACATATCCCTGTAATAGAGCACACACACTTTTTATATCAGCGCTAACTTTTCGCTGTAAGCCTCCCTTAGGAGCTTCTTCGCCTTTTACTTTCAGCGGAATCAGCGTTTATTTTTCGCTGTAAGCCTCCCTTAGGAGCTTCTTCGCCTTTTACTTTCAACGAAATCAGCGTTTATTTTTCGCTGTAAGCCTCCCTTAGGAGCTTCTTCGCCTTTTACTTTCGGCGGAATCAGCGCTGACTTTTCGCTGTAGGCTCAGAAAACTTACACTGCGCTCCCTTAGGAACGACTTTTTACTGTTTCGAATAAATTGCACTGTGTCCGTTAGAACAAATTTTTGATAATACAAAGGTCCTTCATGCCACCATAAATTCGTATGCTTCGGCAACTCAAGCCTATGGAAAAGACATATTTTTATTATGGTAAAAGACGAAAGTGTTACAAAAAATTGAAAGGTGATAAAAGACATTAAAACTACCCTTAATTGTTCCTTGTTAAAAAGAAAGTAATAGTGAATATGAAAATGCGAAAGAGCTGCTGCTGAGGTAGGATATTTGTCAGTAAATGTGCTTCGACTCTGGCACAGTGCTATTGACTGTGCGAGCTTCGGACTCCTCTCTGAATTCCCGCTGAAGGTTAATGCGCTGACTCCCTTCTGTCTGCTGACCTCTTTGTGTTGGTGGTGGCGGTGGAGGCTGCTGCCAAGATGCTTGGGGTTGGCTTGCCGAAGCAACAAAAGCTGCAGGGTGGTTGCCTACATATTCTGGAATATAAGGTGAATGATACGAAGCAGTATGCATGACCTGCTTCGGCTGACTTTGTTGCGCTGCTGCTTCTGCTATCTCCTTCTACTTCTGGATGGTAACGTGGCACATCCTGGTGGTATGGCCCTTGTCTTCACCACAGAATAGGCAGTAAATTTTTCTTGGCTGATCTCCAAACCTTCCCTCGAAGCCCCTGGTGCCTCTGCCCCTTGGCGCTGACGGCCGAAAAGAACTTTGCTGCTGCCCCGAAGCTTGTGAAGAGTATTGTGGCCTTTGCTGCTGACTCCCTCGATCATCACTTTGAGTAGAGTTATGAATTGACCTAACGTGCCTCGGGTGAAATCTTCCTCCGAAGCCCCTGGTCATTTCAGAGAACCTGAATGCTTCCTCCCTTCTTTGGCGGAAGTCATTGTCAGCTCGAATATACTCGTCCATCTTCTGGAGCAGCTTCTCCAAAGTTTGTGGTGGCTTCCTGGCAAAGTATTGCGCTGAAGGTCCCGGCCGAAGCCCCTTAATCATGGCCTCAATGACAATTTCATTGGGCACTGTTGGCGCCTGTGCCCTCAGACGCAGAAACCTTCGAACATACGCCTGAAGGTATTCTTCGTGGTCCTGGGTACACTGGAATAGAGCCTGAGCGGTGACTGGCTTTGTCTGAAATCCTTGGAAGCTGGTTATCAACATATCCTTCAGCTTTTGCCATGAGGTGAGTGTCCCTGGCCGAAGAGAAGAGTACCAAGTCTGAGCGACACTCTTGGCGGCCATGACAAAAGACTTTGCCATGACTGCCGTATTGCCACCATACGAAGATATGGTTGCCTCATAGCTCATCAAAAATTGCTTCGGGTCTGAATGACCGTCATACATGGGGAGCTGAGGTGGCTTGTAAGACTGGGGCCATGGTGTAGCCTGTAATTCTGTTGACAAAGGAGAAGCATCATCAAAAGCAAAATTTCCATGATGGAAATCTTCATACCAGTCTTCCTCATTGTAGAAACCCTCCTGATGGAGCTCTCTGCGCTGAGGCCTTCGGCTCTGGTCATCTTGAACAAGATGACGAACCTCTTCCGACGCTTCATCTATCTGCCTCTGAAGGTCAGCTAGACGAGCCATCTTCTCCTTCTTCCGTTGAACCTGTTGCTGAAGCATTTCCAGGTTTTGGATCTCCTGGTCCAAGTCATCCTCCGGAGGCGTTGGACTAGTAGCCTTCCTCTTTTGACTTTGGGCCTCCCTGAGAGAAAGGACGTCCTAATTTGGATCCAGCGGCTGTAGAGTACCAGCCCCTGTCGCTGAAGCTTTTTTCGGCGGCATGACGAAGGTGATGCTTGCCGAAGGTGTTCAAGGCTCAAAAAATGGAAGTGAGTTCACCGGAGGTGGGCGCCAATGTTGGGGACTTGTTCTCAAATGCTATGAATCAAGAACAAGGCAACATAAAATGTTAAATATCAAAGCCCTTCGTCCTTCGGATCATTATTTCCCTTAGGATATAATGAATCTAGGACGAAGGTCATGAAGGACATACCTTCACGATCATGATAAAAGATGGAGAACATTCATACAAAGTACAGAAAGTAACATAATTTTTGTAAACATTATTATTAATCAATTTCCATTTATATTACTTGTATAAACAATGGTAAAATTACAAATGTACCTTCGGCTTGAAGGAAAGAGAATACAGGCGTGACGCAAAAGTGAATGCCAAGTCAGCGTGAACAGTACGGGAATACTGTTCACCTATTTATAGGCACGGGTCGTAGCCCATGCAAAATTACATTAATGCCCTTTACATTTATCAATAACTCTATAGTAATTCTTCGAGGTCTAATTTGGCTTTTCATCTTTAAGTCGGTTTCCCTTTCCCGCCGTTATGCCGAAGCTCTTCTGCACATAGCTTCGTGATCGTCTTATACTTTGTCGTGATCGCCGTCCCAGTCAAGCTTCGTCTTGACCATGCTTCTGTATACCCGCAACCTGATTCCGAAGATACCTGCTCGCATACCTAGAAAACATTGTCAAATCACGTTTTTGAGGACCTTCGGAAGTTGAAGGCCCCCAACAGGGGTTGTGTGGCCATTGATCATCGACCAGAGGCTCGTACACTTCACCCCACATAGGTTTTCTTGCCATAGATCACATTCTTGGATTTCTGGTGGAGACCATTTCTTAGTCAAAAATCCGTTGGTGTTAGCCTTTGGTATTATTGAAAATGGTCGTTCATGGCTATTTTCGACTAAAATGGGGGTTGTGTGGCCATTTATCATCGACCAGAGGCTCATACACCTCACCCCACATATGTTTCCTTGCCATAGATCACATTCTTTGATTTCTGGTGGAGACCATTTCTTGGTCAAAAATCCGAATGTGTTAGCCTTCGGAACCATTGAAAATGGTCGTTCATGGCTATTTTCGACAAAAATGGGGGTTGTGTGGCCATTGATATTGGACCAGAGGCTCATACACCTCACTACACATATGTTTCCTTGCCAAGATCATATTCTTGGATTTATGGTGGAGACCATTTCTTGGTCAAAAATCCGTAGGTGTTAGCCTTCAGTGTCATTGAAAATGGTCGTTCATGGCTATTTTCGTCAAAAATTAGGGTTGTGTGTCCATTGATCGTCGACCAGAGGCTCATACACCTCACCCCACATATGTTTCCTTGTCGTAGATCACATTCATTGGTTTCTGGTGGAGACCATTTCTTGGTCAAAAATCCGTAGGTGTTAGCCTTCGGTATTATTGAAAATGGTCGTTCATGGCTATTTTCGACAAAAATGGGGGTTGTGTGGCCATTGATCATCGACCAGAGGCTCAAACACCTAACCCCACATATGTTTCCTTGCCATAGATCACATTCTTGGATTTCTGGTGGAGACCATTTCTTGGTCAAAAATCCGTAGGTGTTAGCCTCTAGTATTATTGATTCGCTCATGGCTATTTTCATAAAAAATGGGGGTTGTGTGGCCATTTATCATCGACTAGAGGCTCATAAACCTCACCCCACATATGTTTCCTTGCCATAGATCACATTCTTGGATTTCTGGTGGAGACCATTTCTTGGTTAAAAACTTGTACGTGTTAGCCTTCGGTATTATTGAAAATGGTCGTTCATGGCTATTTTTGGCAAAATTGGGGTTGTGTGGCCATTGATCATCGACCAGAGGCTCGTACACCTCACCCCACATATGTTTCCTTGCCATAGATCACATTCTTGGATTTCTGGTGGAGACCATTTCTTGGGCAAAAATCCGAATGTGTTAGCCTTTGGTATTTTTGAAAATGGTCATTCATGGCTATTTTCGACAAAAATGGGGGTTGTGTGGCCATTGATCTTCAACCAGAGGCTCATACACCTCACTACACATATGTTTCCTTGCCATAGATCACATTCTTGGATTTATGGTGGAGACCATTTCTTGGTCAAAAATCCGTAGGTGTTAGCCTTCAGTGTCATTGAAAATGGTCGTTCATGGCTATTTTCAACAAAAAATAGGGTTGTGTGGCCATTGATCGTCGACCAGAGGCTCATACACCTCACCCCACATATGTTTCCTTGCCGTAGATCACATTCTTAGATCCATTTCTTGGTCAAAAATCCGTAGGTGTTAGCCTTCGGTATTATTGAAAATGGTCGTTCATGGCTATTTTCGACAAAAATGGGGGTTGTGTGGCCATTGATCACCGACCAGAGGCTCATACACCTCACCCCACATATGTTTCCTTGCCATAGATCACATTCTTGGATTTCTGGTGGAGACCATTTCATGGTAAAAAATCCGTAGGTGTTAGCCTCTAGTATTATTGAAAATGGTCGCTCATGGCTATTTTCATAAAAATGGGGGTTGTGTGGCCATTTATCATCGACTAGATGCTCATAAACCTCACCCCACATATGTTTCCTTGCCATAGATCACATTCTTGGATTTCTGGTGGAGACCATTTCTTGGTCAAAAACTCGTACGTGTTAGCCTTCGGTATTATTGAAAATGGTCGTTCATGGCTATTTTCGGCAAAATGGGGGTTGTGTGGCCATTGATCGTCGACCAGAGGCTCGTACACCTCACCCCACATATGTTTCCTTGCCATAGATCACATTCTTGGATTTCTGGTGGAGACCATTTCTTGGGCAAAAATCCGAATGTGTTAGCCTTTGGTATTTTTGAAAATGGTCATTCATGGCTATTTTCGACAAAAATGGGGGTTGTGTGGCCATTGATCTTCGACCAGAGGCTCATACACCTCACTACACATATGTTTCCTTGCCATAGATCACATTCTTGGATTTATGGTGGAGACCATTTCTTGGTCAGAAATCCATAGGTGTTAGCCTTTAGTGTCATTGAAAATGGTCGTTCATGGCTATTTTCGACAAAAATGGGGGTTGTGTGGCCATTGATCATCGACCAGAGGCTCGTACACTTCACCCCACATATGTTTTCTTTCCATAGATCACATTCTTGGATTTCTGGAGGAGACCATTCCTTGGTCAAAAATCTGTTGGTGTTAGCCTTCGGTATTATTGAAAATGGTCGTTCATGGCTATTTTCGACTAAAATGGGGGTTGTGTGGCCATTTATCATCGACCAGAGGCTCGTGCAATTCACCCCACATATGTTTCCTTGCCATAGATCACATTCTTGGATTTCTGGTGGAGACCATTTCTTGGTCAAAAATCCGTAGGTGTTAGCCTTTAGTGTCATTGAAAATGGTCGTTCATGGTTATTTTCGACAAAAATGGGGTTTGTGAGCCTCTGGTCGATAAATAGCCATGAACGACCATTTTCAATAGTACCGAAGGCTAAAACATTCAGATTTTTGACCAAGAAATTGTCTCCACCAGAAAAATCAAAGAATGTGATCTATGGCAAGGAAACATATGTGGGGTGAGGTTTACGAGCCTCTGGTCGATGATCAATGGCCACACAACCCCCATTTTTGTCGAAAATAGCCATGAATGACCATTTTCAATAATACTGAAGGCTAACACGTACAGATTTTTGACCAATAAATGGTCTTCACCGGAAATCCAAGAATGTGATCTATGGCAAGGAAACATATATGGGGTGAGGTGTACGAGCCTCTGGTCGATGATCATTGGCCACACAACCCCCATTTATGTCGAAAATAGCCATGAACGACCATTTTCAATAATACCGAAGGCTAACACGTACGGATTTTTGACCAAGAAATGGTCTCCACCAGAAATCCAAGAATGTGATCTATGGCAAGGAAACATATGTGGGGTGAATTGCACGAGCCTCTGGTCGATGATGAATGGCCACACAACCCCCATTTTAGTCGAAAATAGCCATGAACCACCATTTTCAATAATACCGAAGGCTAACACCAACAGATTTTTGACCAAGGAATGGTCTCCTCCAGAAATCCAAGAATGTGATCTATGGAAAGAAAACATATGTGGGGTGAAGTGTACGAGCCTCTGGTCGATGATCAATGGCCACACAACCCCCATTTTTGTCGAAAATAGCCATGAACGACCATTTTCAATGACACTAAAGGCTAACACCTATGGATTTCTGACCAAGAAATGGTCTCCACCATAAATCCAAGAATGTGATCTATGGCAAGGAAACATATGTGTAGGTGTATGAGCCTCTGGTCGAAGATCAATGGCCACACAACCCCCATTTTTGTCGAAAATAGCCATGAATGACCATTTTCAAAAATACCAAAGGCTAACACATTCGGATTTTTGCCCGAGAAATGGTCTCCACCAGAAATCCAAGAATGTGATCTATGGCAAGGAAACATATGTGGGGTGAGGTGTACGAGCCTCTGGTCGATGATTAATGGCCACACAACCCCCATTTTGCCGAAAATAGCCATGAACGACCATTTTCAATAATACCGAAGGCTAACACGTACGAGTTTTTGACCAAGAAATGGTCTCCACCAGAAATCCAAGAATGTGATCTATGGCAAGGAAACATATGTGGGGTGAGGTTTATGAGCCTCTAGTCGATGATAAATGGCCACACAACCCCCATTTTTTAATGAAAATAGCCATGTGCGACCATTTTCAATAATACTAGAGGCTAACACCTACGGATTTTTGACCAAGAAATGGTCTCCACCAGAAATCCAAAATGTGATCTATGGAAAGGAAACATATGTAGGGTGAGGTGTAATAGCCTTTGGTCGATGATCAATGGCCACATAACCCCCATTTTTGTCGAAAATAGCCATGAACGACCATTTTCAATAATACCGAAGGATAACACCTATGGATTTTTGACCAAGAAATGGTCTCCACCAGAAATCCAAGAATGTGCTCTACGGCAAGGAAACATATGTGGGGTGAGGTGTATGAGCCTCTGGTCGATGATCAATGGCCACACAACCCTAATTTTTGTCGAAAATAGCCATGAACGACCATTTTCAATGACACTCAAGGCTAACACCTACGGATTTTTGACCAAGAAATGGTCTCCACCATAAATACAAGAATGTGATCTATGGCAAGGAAACATATGTTTAGTGAGGTGTATGAGCCTCTAGTCGAAGATCAATGGCCACACAACCCCCATTTTTGTCGAAAATAGCCATGAATGAACATTTTCAAAAATACCAAAGGCTAACACATTCGGATTTTTGCCCAAGAAATGGTCTCCACCAGAAATCCAAGAATGTGATCTATGGCAAGGAAACATATGTGGGGTGAGGTGTACGAGCCTCTAGTCGATGATCAATGGCCACACAACCCCCATTTTGCCGAAAATAGCCATGAACGACCATTTTCAATAATACCGAAGGCTAACACGTACGAGTTTTTGACCAAGAAATGGTCTCCACCAGAAATCCAAGAATGTGATCTATGTCAAGGAAACATATGTGGGGTGAGGTTTATGAGCCTCTAGTCGATGATAAATGGCCACACAACCCCCATTTTTTATGAAAATAGCCATGAGCGACCATTTTCAATAATACTAGAGGCTAACACCTACGGATTTTTGACCAAGAAATGGTCTCCACCAGAAATCCAAGAATATGATCTATGGCAAGGAAACATATGTGGGGTGAGGTGTATGAACCTCTGGTCGATGATCAATGGCCACACAACCCCCATTTTTGTCGAAAATAGCCATGAACGACCATTTTCAATAATACCGAAGGCTAAGACCTACAGATTTTTGACCAAGAAATGGTCTCCACCAGAAATCCAAGAATGTGATCTACGGCAAGGAAACATATGTGGGGTGAGGTGTATGAGCCTCTGGTCGACGATCAATGGCCACACAACCCTAATTTTTATCGAAAATAGCCATGAAGGACCATTTTTAATGACACTGAAGGCTAACACCTACAGATTTTTGACCAAGAAATGTTCTCCACCATAAATCCAAGAATGTGATCTATGGCAAGGAAACATATGTGTAGGTGTATGAGCCTCTGGTCGAAGATCAATGGCCACACAACCCCCATTTTTGTCGAAAATAGCCATGAATGACCATTTTCAAAAATACCAAAGGCTAACACATTCGGATTTTTGCCCGAGAAATGGTCTCCACCAGAAATCCAAGAATGTGATCTATGGCAAGGAAACATATGTGGGGTGAGGTGTACGAGCCTCTGGTCGATGATTAATGGCCACACAACCCCCATTTTGCTAAAAATAGCCATGAACGACCATTTTCAATAATACCGAAGGCTAACACGTACGAGTTTTTGACCAAGAAATGGTCTCCACCAGAAATCCAAGAATGTGATCTATGGCAAGGAAACATATGTGGGGTGAGGTTTATGAGCCTCTAGTCGATGATAAATGGCCACACAACCCCCATTTTTTAATGAAAATAGCCATGTGCGACCATTTTCAATAATACTAGAGGCTAACACCTACGGATTTTTGACCAAGAAATGGTCTCCACCAGAAATCCAAAATGTGATCTATGGAAAGGAAACATATGTAGGGTGAGGTGTACTAGCCTTTGGTCGATGATCAATGGCCACATAACCCCCATTTTTGTCGAAAATAGCCATGAACGACCATTTTCAATAATACCGAAGGATAACACCTATGGATTTTTGACCAAGAAATGGTCTCCACTAGAAATCCAAGAATGTGCTCTACGACAAGGAAACATATGTGGGGTGAGGTGTATGAGCCTCTGGTCGACGATCAATGGCCACACAACCCTATTTTTTGTCGAAAATAGCCATGAACGACCATTTTCAATGACACTCAAGGCTAACACCTACGGATTTTTGACCAAGAAATGGTCTCCACCATAAATACAAGAATGTGATCTATGGCAAGGAAACATATGTTTAGTGAGGTGTATGAGCCTCTAGTCGAAGATCAATGGCCACACAACCCCCATTTTTGTCGAAAATAGCCATGAATGAACATTTTCAAAAATACCAAAGGCTAACACATTCGGATTTTTGCCCAAGAAATGGTCTCCACCAGAAATCCAAGAATGTGATCTATGGCAAGGAAACATATGTGGGGTGAGGTGTACGAGCCTCTAGTCGATGATCAATGGCCACACAACCCCCATTTTGCCGAAAATAGCCATGAACGACCATTTTCAATAATACCGAAGGCTAACACGTACGAGTTTTTGACCAAGAAATGGTCTCCACCAGAAATCCAAGAATGTGATCTATGTCAAGGAAACATATGTGGGGTGAGGTTTATGAGCCTCTAGTCGATGATAAATGGCCACACAACCCCCATTTTTTATGAAAATAGCCATGAGCGACCATTTTCAATAATACTAGAGGCTAACACCTACGGATTTTTGACCAAGAAATGGTCTCCACCAGAAATCCAAGAATATGATCTATGGCAAGGAAACATATGTGGGGTGAGGTGTATGAACCTCTGGTCGATGATCAATGGCCACACAACCCCCATTTTTGTCGAAAATAGCCATGAACGACCATTTTCAATAATACCGAAGGCTAAGACCTACGGATTTTTGACCAAGAAATGGTCTCCACCAGAAATCCAAGAATGTGATCTACGGCAAGGAAACATATGTGGGGTGAGGTGTATGAGCCTCTGGTCGACGATCAATGGCCACACAACCCTAATTTTTATCGAAAATAGCCATGAAGGACCATTTTCAATGACACTGAAGGCTAACACCTACGGATTTTTGACCAAGAAATGGTCTCCACCATAAATCCAAGAATGTGATCTATGGCAAGGAAACATATGTGTAGTGAGGTGTATGAGCCTCTTGTCCAATATCAATGGCCACACAACCCCCATTTTTGTCGAAAATAGCCATGAACGACCATTTTCAATAGTTCCGAAGGCTAACACATTCGGATTTTTGACCAAGAAATCGTCTCCACCAGAAATCAAAGAATGTGATCTATCGCAAGAAAACATATGTGGGGTGAGGTGTACAAGCCTTTGGTCGATGATCAATGGCCACACAACCCGCATTTTTGTCGAAAATAGCCATGAATGACCATTTTCAATAATACCGAAGGCTAACACGTACGGATTTTTGACCAAGAAATGGTCTCCACCAGATATCCAAGAATGTGATCTATGGCAAGGAAACATATGTGGGGTGAGGTGTTTGAGCCTCTGGTCGATGATAAATGGCCACACAACCCCCATTTCAGTCGAAAATAGCCATGAACGACCATTTTCAATAATACCGAAGGCTAACACCAACATATTTTTGACCAAGAAATGGTCTCCACCAGAAATCCAAGAATGTGATCTACGGCAAGAAAACATATGTGGGGTGAAGTGTACGAGCCTCTGGTCGATGATCAATGGCCACACAACCCCCATTTTTGTCGAAAATAGCCATGAACGACCATTTTCAATGACACTGAAGGCTAACACCTATGGATTTTTGACCAAGAAATGGTCTCCACTATAAATCCAAGAATTTGATCTATGGCAAGGAAACATATGTGTAGTGAGGTGTATGAGCCTCTGGTCGAAGATCAATGGCCACACAACCCCCATTTTTGTCGAAAATAGCCATGAATGACCATTTTCCAAAATACCGAAGGCTAACACATTCGGATTTTTGCCCAAGAAATGGTCTCCACCAGAAATCCAAGAATGTGATCTATGGCAAGGAAACATATTTGGGGTGAGGTGTACGAGCCTCTGGTCGATGATTAATGGCCACACAACCCCCATTTTGTCGAAAATAGCCATGAACGACCATTTTCAATAATATCGAAGGCTAACACGTACGAATTTTTAACCAAGAAATGGTCTCCACCAGAAATCCAAGAATGTGATCTATGGCAAGGAAACATATGTGGGGTGAGGTATACGAGCCTCTGGTCGATGATAAATGGCCACACAACCCCCATTTTTGATGAAAATAGCCATGAACGACCATTTTAATTAATACCAGAGGCTAACACCTACGGATTTTTTACCAAGAAATGGTCTCCACCAGAAATCCAAGAATGTGATCTATGGCAAGGAAACATATGTGGGTTGAGGTGTATGAGCCTCTGGTCGATGATAAATGGCCACACAACCCCTATTTTTGTCGAAAATAGCCATGAACGACCATTTTCAATAATACCAAAGGCTAACACCAACAGATTTTTGACCAAGAAATGGTCCCCACCAGAAATCCAAGAATGTGATCTATGGCAAGAAAACATATGTGGGGTGAAGTGTACAAGCCTCTGGTCGATGATCAATGGCCACACAAACCCCATTTTTTGTCGAAAATAGCCATGAACGACCATTTTCAATGACACTGAACGCTAACACCTACGGATTTTTGACCAAGAAATGGTCTCCACCATAAATCCAAGAATGTGATCTATGGAAAGGAACATGTGTAGTGAGGTGTATGAGCCTTTGGTCGAATATTAATAGCCACACAACCCCCATTTTTTGTCGAAAATAGCCATGAACGACCATTTTCAATAGTACCGAAGGCTAAAACATTCAGATTTTTGACCAAGAAAAGGTCTCCACCAGAAATCAAAGAATGTGATCTATGGCAAGGAAACATATGTGGGGTGAGGTTTACGAGCCTCTGGTCGATGATCAATGGCCACACAACCCCCATTTTTGTCGAAAATAGCCATGAATGACCATTTTCAATAATACTGAAGGCTAACACGTACATATTTTTGACCAATAAATGGTCTCCACAAAAAATCCAAGAATGTGATCTATGGCAAGGAAACATATGTGGGGTGAGGTGTACGAGCCTCTGGTCGATGATAAATGGCCACACAACACCCATTTTAGTCGAAAATAGCCATGAACGACCATTTTCAATAATACCGAAGGCTAACACCAACGGATTTTTGACTAAGAAATGGTCTCCACCAGAAATACAAGCCTCTGGTCGATGATCTATGGCCACACAACCCCCATTTTTGTCGGAAATAGCCATGAACGACCATTTTCAATGACACTGAAGGCTAACACCTACAGATTTTTTACCAAGAAATGGTCTCCACCATAAATCCAAGAATGTGATATATGGCAAGGAAACATATGTGTAGTGAGGTGTATGAGCCTCTGGACAAAGATCAATGGCCACACAACCCCCGTTTTTGTCGAAAATAGCCATGAATGACAATTTTCAATAATACCGAAGGCTAACACATTCGGATTTTTGCCCAAGAAATGGTCTCCACTAGAAATCCAAGAATGTGATCTATGGCAAGGAAACGTATGTGGGGTGAGGTGTACGTGCCTCTGGTCGATGATCAATGGCCACACAACCCTCATTTTGTCGAAAATAGCCATGAACGATCATTTTCAATAATACTGAAGGCTAACACGTACGAATTTTTGACCAAAAAATGGTCTCCACCAGAAATCCAAGAATGTGATCTATAGCAAGGAAACATATGTGGGGTGAGGTGTACGAGCCTCTGGTCGATGACAAATGGCCACACTACCCCCATTTTTGATGAAAATAGCCATGAACGACCATTTTCAATAATACCGAAGGCTAACACCTACGGATTTTTGACCAAGAAATGGTCTCCACCAGAAATCCAAGAATGTGATCTATGGAAAGGAAACATATGTGGGGTGAGGTGTATGAGCCTCTGGTCGATCATCAATGGCCAAAGAACCCCCATTTTTGTCAAAAATAGCCATGAACGACCATTTTCAATAATACCGAAGGCTAACACCTACGGATTTTTGACCAAGAAATGGTCTCCACCAGAAATCCAAAATGTGATCTATGGAAAGGAAACATATGTAGGGTGAGGTGTACGAGCCTTTGGTCGATGATCAATGGCTACATAACCCCCATTTTTGTCGAAAATAGCCATGAACGACCATTTTCAATGACACTGAAGGGTAACACCTATGGATTTTTGACCAAGAAATGGTCTCCACCAGAAATCCAAGAATGTGCTCTACAGCAAGGAAACATATGTGGGGTGAGGTGTATGAGCCTCTGGTCGACGATCAATGGCCACACAACCCTAATTTTTGTCGAAAATAGCCATGAACGACCATTTTCAATGACACTCAAGGCTAACACCTACGGATTTTTGACCAAGAAATGGTCTCCACCATAAATACAAGAATGTGATCTATGGCAAGGAAACATATGTTTAGTGAGGTGTATGAGCCTCTAGTCGAAGATCAATGGCCACACAACCCCCATTTTTGTCGAAAATAGCCATGAATGAACATTTTCAATGACACTGAAGGCTAACACCTACAGATTTTTTACCAAGAAATGGTCTCCACCATAAATCCAAGAATGTGATATATGGCAAGGAAACATATGTGTAGTGAGGTGTATGAGCCTCTGGACAAAGATCAATGGCCACACAACCCCCGTTTTTGTCGAAAATAGCCATGAATGACAATTTTCAATAATACCGAAGGCTAACACATTCGGATTTTTGCCCAAGAAATGGTCTCCACTAGAAATCCAAGAATGTGATCTATGGCAAGGAAACGTATGTGGGGTGAGGTGTACGTGCCTCTGGTCGATGATCAATGGCCACACAACCCTCATTTTGTCGAAAATAGCCATGAACGATCATTTTCAATAATACTGAAGGCTAACACGTACGAATTTTTGACCAAAAAATGGTCTCCACCAGAAATCCAAGAATGTGATCTATAGCAAGGAAACATATGTGGGGTGAGGTGTACGAGCCACTGGTCGATGATAAATGGCCACACTACCCCCATTTTTGATGAAAATAGCCATGAACGACCATTTTCAATAATACCGAAGGCTAACACCTACGGATTTTTGACCAAGAAATGGTCTCCACCAGAAATCCAAGAATGTGATCTATGGAAAGGAAACATATGTGGGGTGAGGTGTATGAGCCTCTGGTCGATCATCAATGGCCAAAGAACCCCCATTTTTGTCAAAAATAGCCATGAACGACCATTTTCAATAATACCGAAGGCTAACACCTACGGATTTTTGACCAAGAAATGGTCTCCACCAGAAATCCAAAATGTGATCTATGGAAAGGAAACATATGTAGGGTGAGGTGTACGAGCCTTTGGTCGATGATCAATGGCTACATAACCCCCATTTTTGTCGAAAATAGCCATGAACGACCATTTTCAATGACACTGAAGGGTAACACCTATGGATTTTTGACCAAGAAATGGTCTCCACCAGAAATCCAAGAATGTGCTCTACAGCAAGGAAACATATGTGGGGTGAGGTGTATGAGCCTCTGGTCGACGATCAATGGCCACACAACCCTAATTTTTGTCGAAAATAGCCATGAACGACCATTTTCAATGACACTCAAGGCTAACACCTACGGATTTTTGACCAAGAAATGGTCTCCACCATAAATACAAGAATGTGATCTATGGCAAGGAAACATATGTTTAGTGAGGTGTATGAGCCTCTAGTCGAAGATCAATGGCCACACAACCCCCATTTTTGTCGAAAATAGCCATGAATGAACATTTTCAATGACACTGAAGGCTAACACCTACAGATTTTTTACCAAGAAATGGTCTCCACCATAAATCCAAGAATGTGATATATGGCAAGGAAACATATGTGTAGTGAGGTGTATGAGCCTCTGGACAAAGATCAATGGCCACACAACACCCGTTTTTGTCGAAAATAGCCATGAATGACAATTTTCAATAATACCGAAGGCTAACACATTCGGATTTTTGCCCAAGAAATGGTCTCCACTAGAAATCCAAGAATGTGATCTATGGCAAGGAAACGTATGTGGGGTGAGGTGTACGTGCCTCTGGTCGATGATCAATGGCCACACAACCCCCATTTTGTCGAAAATAGCCATGAACGATCATTTTCAATAATACTGAAGGCTAACCCGTACGAATTTTTGACCAAAAAATGGTCTCCACCAGAAATCCAAGAATGTGATCTATAACAAGGAAACATATGTGGGGTGAGGTGTAGGAGCCTCTGGTCGATGATAAATGGCCACACTACCCCCATTTTTGATGAAAATAGCCATGAACGACCATTTTCAATAATACCGAAGGCTAACACCTACGGATTTTTGACCAAGAAATGGTCTCCACCAGAAATCCAAGAATGTGATCTATGGAAAGGAAACATATGTGGGGTGAGGTGTATGAGCCTCTGGTCGATCATCAATGGCCAAAGAACCCCCATTTTTGTCAAAAATAGCCATGAACGACCATTTTCAATAATACCGAAGGCTAACACCTACGGATTTTTGACCAAGAAATGGTCTCCACCAGAAATCCAAAATGTGATCTATGGAAAGGAAACATATGTAGGGTGAGGTGTACGAGCCTTTGGTCGATGATCAATGGCCACATAACCCCCATTTTTGTCGAAAATAGCCATGAACGACCATTTTCAATGACACTGAGGGGTAACACCTATGGATTTTTGACCAAGAAATGGTCTCCACCATAAGTCCAAGAATGTGATCTATGGCAAGGAAACATATGTGGGGTGAGGTGTATGGGCCTCTTGTCGTTGATCAATGGCCACACAACGCCCATTTTTTGTCGAAAATAGCGATCAACGACCATTTTCAATAATACAGAAGGCTAACACGTATGGATTTTTGACCAAGAAATGGTCTCCACCAGAAATCCGAGAATGTGATATATGGCAAGGAAACATATGTGGGGTGAGGTGTACGAGCCGCTAGTCGATGATCAATGGCCACACAACCCCCATTTTTGTGGAAAATAGCCATGAACGACCATTTCAATGACACTGAAGGATAACACCTACGGAATTTTGACGAAGAAATGGTCTCCACCATAAATCCAAGAATGTGATCTATGGCAAGGAAACATATGTGTAGTGAGGTGTACGAGCCTCTGGTCGATGATCAATGGCCACATAACCCCCATTTTTGTTGAAAATAACCATGAACGACCATTTTCAATAATACCGAAGGTTAACACCTACGGATTTTTGACCAAGAAACGGTCTCCACTGGAAATCCAAGAATGTGATATATGGCAAGAAAACATATGTGGGGTGAGGTGTAGGAGCCTCTGGTCGATGATCAATGGCCACACAACCCCCATTTTTGTCGAAAATAGCCATGAACGACCATTTTCAATAATTCCGACCAGAGGCTCATACACCTCACCCCACATATGTTTCCTTTCCATAGATCACATTCTTGGATTTCTGGTGGAGACCATTTCTTGGTCAAAAATCCGTAGGTGTTAGCCTTCGGTATTATTGAAAATGGTCGTTCATGGCTATTTTCATCAAAAATGGGGGTTGTGTGGCCATTTATCATCGACCAGAGGCTCGTACACCTCACCCCACATATGTTTCCTTGCTATAGATCACATTCTTGGATTTCTAGTGGAGACCATTTCTTGGTCAAAAATTCGTACGTGTTAGCCTTCAGTATTATTGAAAATGATCGTTCATGGCTATTTTCGACAAAATGGGGGTTGTGTGGCCATTGATCTTTGACTAGAGGCTCGTACACCTCACTACACATATGTTTCCTTGCCATAGATTACATTCTTGGATTTATGGTGGAGACCATTTCTTAGTCAAAAATCCGTTGGTGTTAGCCTTCGGTATTATTCAAAATGGTCGTTCATGGCTATTTTCGACTAAAATGGGGGGTTGTGTGGCCATTTATCATCGACCAGAGGCTCGTACACCTCACCCCACATATGTTTCCTTGCCATAGATCACATTCTTGGATTTCTGGTGGAGACCATTTATTGGTCAAAAATCTGTACGTGTTAGCCTTTAGTATTATTGAAAATGGTCATTCATGGCTATTTTCGACAACAATGGGGGTTGTGTGGCCATTGATCATCGACCAGAGGCTCGTAAACCTCACCTCACATATGTTTCCTTGCCATAGATCACATTCTTTGATTTCTGGTGGAGACCATTTCTTGGTCAAAAATCTGAATGTTTTAGCCTTCGATACTATTGAAAATGGTCGTTCATGGCTATTTTCGACAAAAATGGGGGTTGTGTGGCCATTGATATTCGACCAAAGGCTCATACACCTCACTACACATGTTTCCTTTCCATAGATCACTTTCTTGGATTTATGGTGGAGACCATTTCTTGGTCAAAAATCCGTAGGTGTTAGCGTTCAGTGTCATTGAAAATGGTCGTTCATGGCTATTTTCGACAAAAACGGGGTTTGTGTGGCCATTGATCATCGACCAGAGGCTCGTACACTTCACCCCACATATATTTTCTTGCCATAGATCACATTCTTGGATTTCTGGTGGGGACCATTTCTTGGTCAAAAATCCGTTGGTGTTAGCCTTCGGTATTATTGAAAATGGTCGTTCATGGCTATTTTCGACAAAAATGGGGGTTGTGTGGCCATTTATCATCGACCAGAGGCTCATACACCTCACCCCACATATGTTTCCTTGCCATAGATCACATTCTTGGATTTCTGGTGGTGACCATTTCTTGGTAAAAAAATCCGTAGGTGTTAGCCTCTGGTATTATTGAAAATGGTCGTTCATGGCTATTTTCATCAAAAATGGGGGTTGTGTGGCCATTAATCATCGACCAGAGACTCGTACACCTCACCCCACATATGTTTCCTTGACATAGATCAAATTCTTGGATTTCTAGTGGAGACCATTTCTTGGTCAAAAATTCGTACGTGTTAGCCTTCGGTATTATTGAAAATGGTCGTTCATGGCTATTTTCGACAAAATGGGGGTTGTGTGGCCATTGATCATCGACCAGAGGATCGTACACCTCACCCCACATATGTTTCCTTGCCATAGATCACATTCTTGGATTTCTGGTGGAGACCATTTCTTGGGCAAAAATCTGAATGTGTTAGCCTTCGGTATTTTTGAAAATGATCATTCATGGCTATTTTCGACAAAAATGGGGGTTGTGTGGCCATTGATCTTCGACCAGAGCTCATACACCTCACTACACATATGTTTCCTTGCCATATATCAAATTCTTGGATTTATGGTGGATACCATTTCTTGGTCAAAAATCCATAGGTGTTAGCCTTCAGTGTCATTGAAAATGGTCATTCATGGCTATTTTCGACAAAAATGGGGGTTGTGTGGCCATTGATCATTGACCAGAGGCTCGTACACTTCACCCCACATATGTTTTCTTGCCATAGATCACATTCTTGGATTTCTGGTGGAGACCATTTCTTGGTCAAAAATCCGTTGGTGTTAGCCTTCGGTATTATTGAAAATGGTCATTCATGGCTATTTTCGACAAAAATGGGGGTTGTGTGGCCATTTATCATCGACCAGAGGCTCATACACCTCACCCCACATATGTTTCCTTGCCACAGATCACATTCTTGGATTTCTGGTGGTGACCATTTCTTGGTAAAAAAATCCGTAGGTGTTAGCCTCTCGTATTATTGAAAATGGTCGTTCATGGCTATTTTCATCAAAAATGGGGGTTGTGTGGCCATTTATCATCGACCAGAGACTCGTACACCTCACCCCACATATGTTTCCTTGCCATAGATCAAATTCTTGGATTTCTAGTGGAGACCATTTCTTGGTCAAAAATTCGTACGTGTTAGCCTTCGGTATTATTGAAAATGGTCGTTCATGGCTATTTTCGACAAAATGGGGGTTGTGTGGCCATTGATCATCGACCAGAGGATCATACACCTCACCCCACATATGTTTCCTTGCCATAGATCACATTCTTGGATTTCTGGTGGAGACCATTTCTTGGGCAAAAATCTGAATGTGTTAGCCTTCGGTATTTTTGAAAATGATCATTCATGGCTATTTTCGACAAAAATGGGGGTTGTGTGGCCATTGATCTTGGACCAGAGCTCATACACCTCACTACACATATGTTTCCTTGCCATATATCAAATTCTTGGATTTATGGTGGAGACCATTTCTTGGTCAAAAATCCAAAGGTGTTAGCCTTCAGTGTCATTGAAAATGGTCGTTCATGGCTATTTTCGACAAAAATGGGGGTTGTATGGCCATTGACCATTGACCAGAGGCTCGTACACTTCACCCACTTATGTTTTCTTGCCATAGATCACATTCTTGGATTTTTGGTGGAGACCATTTCTTGGTCAAAAATCTGTTGGTGTTAGCCTTCGGTATTATTGAAAATGGTCGTTCATGGTTATTTTCGACTGAAATGGGGGTTGTGTGGCCATTTATCATCGACCAGAGGCTCATACACCTCACCCCACATATGTTTCATTGCCATAGAAAACATTCTTGGATATCTGGTGGAGACCATTTCTTGGTCAAAAATCCGTACGTGTTAGCCTTCGGTATTATTGAAAATAGTCATTCATGGCTATTTTCGACAAAAATGTGGGTTGTGTGGCCATTGATCATCGACCAAAGGCTCGTACACCTCACCCCACATATGTTTCCTTGCCATAGATCACATTCGTTGATTTCTGGTGGAGACCATTTCTTGGTCAAAAATCCGAATGTGTTAGCCTTTGGAACTATTGAAAATGGTCGTTCATGGCTATTTTCGACAAAAATGGGGGTTGTGTGGCCATTGATATTGGACCAGAGGCTCATACACCTCACTACACATATGTTTCCTTGCCATAGATCACATTGTTGGATTTATGGTGGAGACCATTTCTTGGTCAAAAATCCGTAGGTGTTAGCCTTCGGTATTATTGAAAATGGTCGTTCATGGCTATTTTCGACAAAAATGGGGGTTGTGTGGCCATTGACCATCGACCAGGGGCTCATACACCTCACCCCACATATGTTTCCTTGCCATAGATCACATTCTTGGATTTCTGGTGGAGACCATTTCTTGGTCAAAAATCCGTAGGTGTTAGCCTCTAGTATTATTAAAAATGGTCGCTCATGGCTATTTTCATAAAAATGGGGGTTGTGTGGCCATTTATCATCGACTAGAGGCTCATAAACCTCACCCCACATATGTTTCCTTGCCATAGATCACATTCTTGGATTTCTGGTGGAGACCATTTCTTGGTCAAAAACTCATACGTGTTAGCCTTCGGTATTATTGATAATGGTCGTTCATGGCTATTTTCGGCAAAATGGGGGTTGTGTGGCCATTGATCATCGACCAGAGGCTCGTACACCTCACCCCACATATGTTTCCTTGCCATAGATCACATTCTTGGATTTCTGGTGGAGACCATTTCTTGGGCAAAAATCCGAATGTGTTAGCCTTTGGTATTTTTAAAATGGTCATTCATGGCTATTTTCGACAAAAATGGGGGTTGTGTGGCCATTGATCTTCGATCAGAGGCTCATACACCTCACTACACATATGTTTCCTTGACATAGATCACATTCTTGGATTTATGGTGGAGACCATTTCTTGGTCAAAAATAAGTAGGTGTTAGCCTTCAGTGTCATTGAAAATGGTCGTTCATGGCTATTTTCGACAAAAATTAGGGTTGTGTGGCCATTGATCGTCGACCAGAGGCTCATACACCTCACCCCACATATGTTTCCTTGTCGTAGATCACATTCTTGGATTTCTGGTGGAGACCATTTCTTGGACAAAAATCCGTAGGTGTTAGCCTTCGGTATTATTGAAAATGGTCGTTCATGGCTATTTTCGACAAAATGGGGGTTGTGTGGCCATTGATCATCGACCAGAGGATCATACACCTCACCCCACATATGTTTCCTTGCCATAGATCACATTCTTGGATTTCTGGTGGAGACCATTTCTTGGGCAAAAATCTGAATGTGTTAGCCTTCGGTATTTTTGAAAATGATCATTCATGGCTATTTTCGACAAAAATGGGGGTTGTGTGGCCATTGATCTTGGACCAGAGCTCATACACCTCACTACACATATGTTTCCTTGCCATATATCAAATTCTTGGATTTATGGTGGAGACCATTTCTTGGTCAAAAATCCAAAGGTGTTAGCCTTCAGTGTCATTGAAAATGGTCGTTCATGGCTATTTTCGACAAAAATGGGGGTTGTATGGCCATTGATCATTGACCAGAGGCTCGTACACTTCACCCACTTATGTTTTCTTGCCATAGATCACATTCTTGGATTTCTGGTGGAGACCATTTCTTGGTCAAAAATTTGTTGGTGTTAGCCTTCGGTATTATTGAAAATGGTCGTTCATGGTTATTTTCGACTGAAATGGGGGTTGTGTGGCCATTTATCATCGACCAGAGGCTCATACACCTCACCCCACATATGTTTCATTGCCATAGAAAACATTCTTGGATATCTGGTGGAGACCATTTCTTGGTCAAAAATCCGTACGTGTTAGCCTTCGGTATTATTGAAAATAGTCATTCATGGCTATTTTCGACAAAAATGTGGGTTGTGTGGCCATTGATCATCGACCAAAGGCTCGTACACCTCACCCCACATATGTTTCCTTGCCATAGATCACATTCGTTGATTTCTGGTGGAGACCATTTCTTGGTCAAAAATCCGAATGTGTTAGCCTTTGGAACTATTGAAAATGGTCGTTCATGGCTATTTTCGACAAAAATGGGGGTTGTGTGGCCATTGATATTGGACCAGAGGCTCATACACCTCACTACACATATGTTTCCTTGCCATAGATCACATTGTTGGATTTATGGTGGAGACCATTTCTTGGTCAAAAATCCGTAGGTGTTAGCCTTCGGTATTATTGAAAATGGTCGTTCATGGCTATTTTCGACAAAAATGGGGGTTGTGTGGCCATTGACCATCGACCAGGGGCTCATACACCTCACCCCACATATGTTTCCTTGCCATAGATCACATTCTTGGATTTCTGGTGGAGACCATTTCTTGGTCAAAAATCCGTAGGTGTTAGCCTCTAGTATTATTAAAAATGGTCGCTCATGGCTATTTTCAAAAAAATGGGGGTTGTGTGGCCATTTATCATCGACTAGAGGCTCATAAACCTCACCCCACATATGTTTCCTTGCCATAGATCACATTCTTGGATTTCTGGTGGAGACCATTTCTTGGTCAAAAACTCATACGTGTTAGCCTTCGGTATTATTGATAATGGTCGTTCATGGCTATTTTCGGCAAAATGGGGGTTGTGTGGCCATTGATCATCGACCAGAGGCTCGTACACCTCACCCCACATATGTTTCCTTGCCATAGATCACATTCTTGGATTTCTGGTGGAGACCATTTCTTGGGCAAAAATCCGAATGTGTTAGCCTTTGGTATTTTTGAAAATGGTCATTCATGGCTATTTTCGACAAAAATGGGGGTTGTGTGGCCATTGATCTTCGATCAGAGGCTCATACACCTCACTACACATATGTTTCCTTGCCATAGATCACATTCTTGGATTTATGGTGGAGACCATTTCTTGGTCAAAAATAAGTAGGTGTTAGCCTTCAGTGTCATTGAAAATGGTCGTTCATGGCTATTTTCGACAAAAATTAGGGTTGTGTGGCCATTGATCGTCGACCAGAGGCTCATACACCTCACCCCACATATGTTTCCTTGTCGTAGATCACATTCTTGGATTTCTGGTGGAGACCATTTCTTGGACAAAAATCCGTAGGTGTTAGCCTTCGGTATTATTGAAAATGGTCGTTCATGGCTATTTTTGACAAAACTGGGGGTTGTGTGGCTATTGATCATCGACCAGAGGCTCATACACCTCACCCCACATATGTTTCCTTGCCATAGATCACATTCTTGGATTTCTGGTGGAGACCATTTCTTGGTCAAAAATCCGTAGGTGTTAGCTTCTAGTATTATTGAAAATGGTCGCTCATGGCTATTTTCATAAAAAATGGGGGTTGTGTGGCCATTTATCATTGACTAGAGGCTCATAAACCTCACCCCACATATGTTTCCTTGCGATAGATCACATTCTTGGATTTCTGGTGGAGACCATTTCTTGGTCAAAAACTCGTACGTGTTAGGCTTCGGTATTATTGAAAATGGTCGTTCATTGCTATTTTCGGCAAAATGGGGGTTTTGTGGCCATTGATCATCGACCAGAGGCTCGTACACCTCACCCCACATATGTTTCCTTGCCATAGATCACATTCTTGGATTTCTGGTGGAGACCATTTCTTGGGCAAAAATCCGAATGTGTTAGCCTTTGGTATTTTTGAAAATGGTCATTCATGGCTATTTTCGACAAAATGGGGGTTGTCTGGCCATTGATCTTCGACCAGAGGCCCATACACCTCACTACACATATGTTTCCTTTCCATAGATCACATTCTTGGATTTATGGTGGAGACCATTTCTTGGTCAGAAATCCATAGGTGTTAGCCTTTAGTGTCATTGAAAATGGTCGTTCATGGCTATTTTTGACAAAAATGGGGGTTGTGTGGCCATTGATCATCGACCAGAGGCTCGTACACATCACCCCACATATGTTTTCTTTCCATAGATCACATTCTTGGATTTCGGGAGTAGACCATTCCTTGGTCAAAAATTTGTTGGTGTTAGCCTTCGGTATTATTGAAAATGGTCGTTCATGGCTATTTTCGACTAAAATGGGGGTTGTCTGGCCATTTATCATCGACCAGAGGTTCGTGCAATTCACCCCACATATGTTTCCTTGCCATAGATCACATTCTTGGATTTCTGGTGGAGACCATTTCTTGGTCAAAAATCCGTACGTGTTAGCCTTCGGTATTATTGAATATGGTCATTCATGGCTATTTTCGACAAAAATGGGGGTTGTGTGGCCAATGATCATCGACCAGAGGCTCGTACACCTCACCCCACATATGTTTCCTTGCCATAGATCACATTCTTGGATTTCCGGTGGAGACCATTTATTGGTCAAAAATCTGTACGTGTTAGCCTTTAGTATTATTGAAAATGGTCATTCATGGCTATTTTCGACAAAAATGGGGGTTGTGTGGCCATTGATCATCGACCAGAGGCTCGTAAACCTCACCCCATATAAGTTTCCTTGCCATAGATCACATTCTTTGATTTCTGGTGGAGACCATTTCTTGGTCAAAAATCTGAATGTTTTAGCATTCGGTACTATTGAAAATGGTCGTTCATGGCTATTTTTGACAAAAATGGGGATTGTGTGGCCATTGATATTCGACCAAAGGCTCATACACCTCACTACACATATGTTTCCTTGCCATAGATCATATTCTTGGATTTATTGTGGAGACCATTTCTTGGTCAAAAATCCGTAGGTGTTAGCCTTCAGTGACATTGAAAATGGTCGTTCATGGCTATTTTCGACAAAAATGGGGTTTGTGTGGCCATTGATCATCGACCAGAGGCTCGTACACTTCACCCCACATATGTTTTCTTGCCAGAGATCACATTCTAGGATTTCTGGTGGAGACCATTTCTTCGTCAAAAATCCGTTGGTGTTAGCCTTCGGTATTATTGAAAATGGTCGTTCATGGCTATTTTAGACTAAAATGGGGGTTGTGTGGCCATTTATCATCGACCAGAGGCTCATACACCTCACCCCACATATGTTTCCTTGCCATAGATCACATTCTTGGATTTCTGGTGGAGACCATTTCTTGGTCAAAAATCCGTACGTGTTAGCCTTCGGTATTATTGAAAATGGCCATTCATGGCTATTTTCGACAAAAATGGGGGTTGTGTGGCCAATGATCATCAACCAGAGGCTCGTAAACCTCACCCCACATATGTTTCCTTGCCATAGATCACATTCTTGGATTTCTGGTGGAGACCATTTATTGGTCAAAAATCTGTACGTGTTAGCCTTTAGTATTATTGAAAATGGTCATTCATGGCTATTTTCGACAAAAATGGGGGTTGTGTGGCCATTGATCATCGACCAGAGGCTCGTAAACCTCACCCCATATAAGTTTCCTTGCCATAGATCACATTCTTTAATTTCTGGTGGAGACCATTTCTTGGTCAAAAATCTGAATGTTTTAGCATTCGGTACTATTGAAAATGGTCGTTCATGGCTATTTTCGACAAAAATGGGGACTGTGTGGCCATTGATATTCGACCAAAGGCTCATACACCTCACTACACATATGTTTCCTTGCCATAGATCACATTCTTGGATTTATTGTGGAGACCATTTCTTGGTCAAAAATCCGTAGGTGTTAGCCTTTAGTGTCATTGAAAATGGTCGTTCATGGCTATTTTCGACAAAAATGGGGTTTGTGTGGCCATTGATCATCGACCAGAGGCTCGTACACTTCACCCCACATATGTTTTCTTGCCAGAGATCACATTCTAGGATTTCTGGTGGAGTCCATTTCTTGGTCTAAAATCCGTTGGTGTTAGCCTTCGGTATTATTGAAAATGGTCGTTCATGGCTATTTTCGACTAAAATGGGGGTTGTGTGGCCATTTATCATCGACCAGAGGCTCATACACCTCACCCCACATATGTTTCCTTGCCATAGATCACATTCTTGGATTTCTGGTGGAGACCATTTCTTGGTCAAAAATCCGTACGTGTTAGCCTTCGGTATTATTGAAAATGGCCATTCATGGCTATTTTCGACATAAATGGGGGTTGTGTGGCCAATCATCATCAACCAGAGGCTCGTAAACCTCACCCCACATATGTTTCCTTGCCATAGATCACATTCTTTGATTTCTGGTGGAGACCATTTTTTGGTCAAAAATCCGATTGTGTTAGCCTTCGGTACTATTGAAAATGGTCGTTCATGGCTATTTTCGACGAAAATGGGTGTTGTGTGGCCATTGATATTCGACCAGAGGCTCATAGACCTCACTACACATATGTTTCCTTGCCATAGATCACATTCTTGGATTTCTGGTGGAGACCATTTCTTGGTCAAAAATCCGTAGGTGTTAGCCTTAAGTGTCATTGAAAATGGTTGTTCATGGCTATTTTCGACAAAAATAGGGGTTGTGTGGCCATTGATCATCGACCAGAGGCTCGTACACCTCACCCCACATATGTTTCCTTGCCATAGATCATATTCTTGGATTTCTAGTGGAGACCATTTCTTGGTCAAAAATCCGTAGGTGTTAGCCTTCGGTACTATTGAAAATGGTCGTTCATGGCTATTTTCGACAAAAATGGGGTTGTGTGCCCATTGATCTTCAACCAGAGGCTCATACACCTCACCCCACATATGTTTCCTTGCCATAGATCACATTCTTGGATTTCTGGTGGAGACCATTTCTTGGTAAAAAATCCGTAGGTGTTAGCCTCTAGTATTATTGAAAATGGTCGTTCATGGCTATTTTCATCAAAAATGGGGGTTGTGTGGCCATTTATCATCGACCAGAGGCTCGTACACCTCACCCCACATATGTTTTCTTGCCATAGATCACATTCTTGGATTTCTGGTGGAGACCATTTCTTGGTCAAAAATTCGTACGTGTTAGCCTTCGGTATTATTGAAAATGGTCGTTCATGGCTATTTTCGACAAAAATGGGGGTTGTGTGGCCATTGATCATCGACCAGAGGCTCGTACACCTCGCCCCACATATGTTTCCTTGCCATAGATCACATTCTTGGATTTCTGGTGGAGACCATTTCTTGGGCAAAAATCCGAATGTGTTAGCCTTTGGTATTTTTGAAAATGGTCATTCATGGCTATTTTCAACAAAAATGGGGGTTGTGTGGCCATTGATCTTCGACCAGAGGCTCATACACCTCACTACAGATATGTTTCCTTGTCATAGATCACATTCTTGGATTTATGGTGGAGACCATTTCTTGGTCAGAAATCCATAGGTGTTAGCCTTTAGTGTCATTGAAAATGGTCGTTCATGGCTATTTTCGACAAAAATGGGGGTTGTGTGGCCATTGATCATCAACCAGAGGCTCGTACACTTCACCCCACATATGATTTCTTGCCATAGATCATATTCTTGGATTTTTGGAGGAGACCATTTCTTGGTCAAAAATCTGTTGGTGTTAGCCTTTGGTATTATTGAAAATGGTCGTTCATGGCTATTTTCGACTAAAATGGGGGTTGTGTGGCCATTTATCATCGACCAGAGGCTCGTACAATTCACCCCACATATGTTTCCTTGCCATAGATCACATTCTTGGATTTCTGGTGGAGACCATTTCTTGGTCAAAAATCCGTACGTGTTAGCCTTCGGTTTTATTGAAAATGGTCATTCATGGCTATTTTCGACAAAAATGGGGGTTGTGTGGCCATTGATCTTCAACCAGAGGTTCATACACCTCACCCCACATATGTTTCCTTGCCATAGATCACATTCTTGGATTTATGGTGGAGACCATTTCTTGGTCAAAAATCCATAGGTGTTAGCCTTCAGTGTCATTGAAAATGGTCGTTCATGGCTATTTTCGACAAAAATGGGGGTTGTGTGGCCATTGATCATCGACCAGAGGCTCGTACACTTCACCCCACATATGTTTTCTTGCCATAGATCACATTCTTGGATTTCTAGAGGAGACCATTTCTTGGTCAAAAATCTGTTGGTGTTAGCCTTCGGTATTATTGAAAATGGTCGTTCATGGCTATTTTTGACTAAAACGGGGGTTGTGTGGCCATTTATCATCGACCGGAGGCTCGTACAATTCACCCCACATATGTTTCCTTGCCATAGATCACATTCTTGGATTTCTGGTGGAGACGATTTCTTGGTCAAAAATCCGTACGTGTTAGCCTTCGGTATTATTGAAAATGGTCATTCATGGCTATTTTCGACATAAATGGGGGTTGTGTGGCCGTTGATCTTCGACTAGAGGCTCATACACCTCACTACACATATGTTTTCTTGCCATAGATCACATTCTTGGATTTATGGTGGAGACCATTTCTTGGTCAAAAATCCATAGGTGTTAGCCTTCAGTGTCATTGAAAATGGTCATTCATGGCTATTTTCGACAAAAATGGGGGTTGTGTGGCCATTGATCATCGACCAGAGGCTCGTACACTTCACCCCACATATGTTTTCTTGCCATAGAATAGAATCTTGGATTTCTCGTGGAGACCATTTGTTGGTCAAAAATTCGTAGGTGTTAGCCTTCAGTGTCATTGAAAATGGTCATTCATGGCTATTTTCGACAAAAATGGGGGTTGTGTCGCCATTGATCATCGACCAGAGGATCGTACACCTCACCCCACATAAGTTTCCTTGCCATATATCACATTCTTGGATTTCTGGTGGAGACCATTTCTTGGTCAAAAATCCGTAGGTGTTAGCCTTCGGTATTATTGAAAATCGTCGTTCATGGCTATTTTCGGCAAAATGGGGGTTGTGTGGCCATTGATCATTGACCAAAGGCTCGTACACCTCACCCCACATATGTTTCCTTGCCATAGATCACATTCTTGGATTTCAGGTGGAGACCATTTCTTGGGAAAAAATCCGAATGTGTTAGCCTTTGGTATTTTTGAAAATGGTCATTCATGGCTATTTTCAACAAAAATGGGGGTTGTGTGGCCATTGATCTTCGACCAGAGGCTCATACACCTCACTACACATATGTTTCCATGTCATAGATCACATTCTTGGATTTATGGTGGAGACCATTTCTTGGTCAGAAATCCATAGGTGTTAGCCTTTAGTGTCATTGAAAATGGTCGTTCATGGCTATTTTCGACAAAAATGGGGGTTGTGTGGCCATTGATCATCAACCAGAGGCTCATACACTTCACCCCACATATGTTTTCTTGCCATAGATCACATTCTTGGATTTCTGGAGGAGACCATTTCTTGGTCAAAAATTTGTTGATGTTAGCCTTCGGTATTATTGAAAATGGTCGTTCATGGCTATTTTCGACTGAAATGGGGGTTGTGTGGCCATTTATGATCGACCAGAGGCTCATACAATTCGCCCCACATATGTTTCCTTGCCATAGATCACATTCTTGGATTTCTGGTGGAGACCATTTCTTGGTCAAAATTCCGTACGTGTTAGCCTTCGGTATTATTGAAAATGGTCATTCATGGCTATTTTCGACAAAAATGGGGGTTGTGAGGCCATTGATCTTCAACCAGAGGCTCATACACCTCACTGCACTTATGTTTCCTTGCCATAGATCACATTCTTGGATTTATGATGGAGACCATTTCTTGGTCAAAAATCCATAGGTGTTAGCCTTCAGTGTCAATGAAAATGGTCGTTCATGGCTATTTTCGACAAAAAAGGGGGTTGTGTGGCCATTGATCATCGACCAGAGGCTCGTACACTTCACCCCACATATGTTTTCTTGCCATAGATCACATTCTTGGATTTCTAGAGGAGACCATTTCTTGGTCAAAAATCTGTTGGTGTTAGCCTTCGGTATTATTGAAAATGGTCGTTCATGGCTATTTTTGACTAAAATGGGGGTTGTGTGGCCATTTATCATCGACCAGAGGCTCGTACAATTCACCCCACATATGTTTCCTTGCCATAGATCACATTCTTGGATTTCTGGTGGAGACCATTTCTTGGTCAAAAATCCGTACGTGTTAGCCTTCGGTATTATTGAAAATGGTCATTCATGGCTATTTTCGACACAAATGGGGGTTGTGTGGCCATTGATATTCGACCAGAGGCTCATACACCTCACTACACATATGTTTTCCTTGCCATAGATCACATTCTTGGATTTATGGTGGAGACCATTTCTTGGTCAAAAATCCATAGGTGTTAGCCTTCAGTGTCATTGAAAATGGTCGTTCATGGCTATTTTTGACAAAAATGGGGGTTGTGTGGCCATTGATCATCGACCAGAGGCTCGTACACTTAACCCCACATATGTTTTCTTGCCATAGATCAGAATCTTGGAATTCTCGTGGAGACCATTTGTTGGTCAAAAATTCGTAGGTGTTAGCCTTCAGTGTCATTGAAAATGGTCATTCATGGCTATTTTCGACAAAAATGGGGGTTGTGTCGCCATTGATCATCGACCAGAGGATCGTACACCTCACCCCACATAAGTTTCCTTTCCATATATCACATTCTTGGATTTCTGGTGGAGACCATTTCTTGGTCAAAAATCCGTAGGTGTTAGCCTTCGGCATTATTGAAAATCGTCGTTCATGGCTATTTTCGACAAAAATGGGGGTTGTGTGGCAATTGATCATCGACCAAAGGCTCATACACCTCACCCCAGATGTGTTTCCTTGCCATAGACCACATTCTTGGATTTCTGGTGGTGACCATTTTTTGGTAAAAAATCCGTAGGTGTTAGCCATCGGTATTATTGAAAATGGTCGTTCATGGCTATTTTTGACAAAAATGGGGGTTGTGTGGCCATTGATCATCGACCAAAGGCTCATACACCTCACCCCACATATGTTTCCTTGCCATAGACCACATTCTTGGATTTCTGGTGGAGACCATTTGTTGGTCAAAAATCCGTAGGTGTTAGCTTTCGGTATTATTGAAAATGATCGTTCATGGCTATTTTCGTCAAAAATGGGGGTTGTGTGGCCATTTATCATCGACCAGAGGCTCGTACACTTCACCCCACATATGTTTTCTTGCCATAGATCACATTCTTGGATTTCTAGAGGAGACCATTTCTTGGTCAAAAATCTGTTGGTGTTAGCCTTCGGTATTATTGAAAATGGTCGTTCATGGCTATTTTTGACTAAAACGGGGGTTGTGTGGCCATTTATCATCGACCAGAGGCTCGTACAATTCACCCCACATATGTTTCCTTGCCATAGATCACATTCTTGGATTTCTGGTGGAGACCATTTCTTGGTCAAAAATCCGTACGTGTTAGCCTTCGGTATTATTGAAAATGGTCATTCATGGCTATTTTCGACACAAATGGGGGTTGTGTGGCCGTTGATCTTCGACTAGAGGCTCATACACCTCACTACACATATGTTTTCTTGCCATAGATCACATTCTTGGATTTATGGTGGAGACCATTTCTTGGTCAAAAATCCATAGGTGTTAGCCTTCAGTGTCATTGAAAATGGTCGTTCGTGGCTATTTTCGACAAAAATGGGGGTTGTGTGGCCATTGATCATCGACCAGAGGCTCGTACACTTCACCCCACATATGTTTTCTTGCCATAGAACAGAATCTTGGATTTCTCGTGGAGACCATTTGTTGGTCAAAAATTCGTAGGTGTTAGCCTTCAGTGTCATTGAAAATGGTCATTCATAGCTATTTTCGACAAAAATGGGGGTTGTGTCGCGATTGATCATCGACCAGAGGATCGTACACCTCACCCCACATAAGTTTCCTTGCCATATATCACATTCTTGGATTTCTGGTGGAGACCATTTCTTGGTCAAAAATCCGTAGGTGTTAGCCTTCGGTATTATTGAAAATCGTCGTTCATGGCTATTTTTCGGCAAAATGGGGGTTGTGTGGCCATTGATCATTGACCAAAGGCTCGTACACCTCACCCCACATATGTTTCCTTGCCATAGATCACATTCTTGGATTTCAGGTGGAGACCGTTTCTTGGGAAAAAATCCGAATGTGTTAGCCTTTGGTATTTTTGAAAATGGCCATTCATGGCTATTTTCAACAAAAATGGGGGTTGTGTGGCCATTGATCTTCGACCAGAGGCTCATACACCTCACTACACATATGTTTCCATGTCATAGATCACATTCTTGGATTTATGGTGGAGACCATTTCTTGGTCAGAAATCCATAGGTGTTAGCCTTTAGTGTCATTGAAAATGGTCGTTCATGGCTATTTTCGACAAAAAATGGGGGTTGTGTGGCCATTGATCATCAACCAGAGGCTCATACACTTCACCCCACATATGTTTTCTTGCCATAGATCACATTTTTCGATTTCTGGAGGAGACCATTTCTTGGTCAAAAATTTGTTGGTGTTAGCCTTCGGTATTATTGAAAATGGTCGTTCATGGCTATTTTCGACTGAAATGGGGGTTGTGTGGCCATTTATCATCGACCAGAGGCTCGTACAATTCGCCCCACATATGTTTCCTTGCCATAGATCACATTCTTGGATTTCTGGTGGAGACCATTTCTTGGTCAAAAATCCGTACGTGTTAGCCTTCGGTATTATTGAAAATGGTCATTCATGGCTATTTTCGACAAAAATGGGGGTTGTGTGGCCATTGATCTTCAACCAGAGGCTCATACACCTCACTGCACTATGTTTCCTTGCCATAGA
>JAOPSE010002003.1:0-104120 GCA_029449295.1 Zea luxurians
GCTCTCCCGTGGGGGTCCAGACAACTGTTGATGCTTTGGAGTATAACACCTTCTCTGGACACGTGGCGGCTCCGGACCCGCTCTCGTGGTGGAGTCGGGGGGTTGTTGTGGACTTAGAATTGCCGCCTGAGATTTGGGCGAGCCGTGGCTTGGTCCCACACGCAGCACTTCTTCCACGCGACTAAGGGATAGCCGCGTGGGTTCTTCGTCTTTGTACAGTAGCAGGGGTACCCTAGTTTCAGGGTACCGACAGTGGCCCCCGGGCCCACCTCACGGGAGGATGCGAGCCTGCAGGTGGGGCCAAAACTTGTACTATGCGTCAACATGGCATGACGGGTGACTGGGGCGCCACCTCAGCGCGCGCCGCATTAACTCAGCGCATCTGGTGACGCACGCGCTGTCAGTCCGCCCTCGATCACGTCAACTGCCACATCTGTCCCTATGGCTGACTTACCCACGGCCCCACGCCTAGTAGTCTCGTATGGGACCTGGACCTGTACACAGCTCTGGCTAGGAAGTTTTAGTAGCACACCCATAGGACCCACCAACTGGTATCTTCTATCCTTTGATTCATGCAATAGGGACCTGCAGGACTTAATCTGGGAAGCCAAGTCGTGTGTCCGGACCCCTTGAATCACAGCCCCAGATACTAGGACACCCGTCGCAGAGTGGTGGAGCGTGTAGGCTTAGGGTACGGGACCAGGCTAAGCGGCTACTAGCTCCAGACCACCCAGGAGACGTGTGTTCATTCTCTAGAACCGAACCCCAGGTTACCGGACCCATGGACAATAGTTTCAGATACTAGGATACCCGTCAGAGTGGTGGAGGTGCAGGCTTAGGGTACGGAACCAAGCTAAGCGGCTACACAGCTTCGGACCACTCCGGGGAACGAGCACCCGTTCTCTAGGACTGGCCCCAGGCTGCCGGACCCCCCTGCCGAGGGGTCCCAAACTGCAAGCCTGGCTACTCAATTCGGATGTCATTACCAGCAAGGATGGGAACTGTATGGGTGGGTTAGATAAAAATAATGCTCGTAGACTGAAGCAGAATAAAACCGACACAAAAACAAACCTAGGGGTGAATCTTTCCCTTATAACTTGATGTTCATGAGTGCAGGCCAACAGACCGGGTTTATGAGGGTGGACCTCACCGGGTTGACGTACATATATGCGGGACCTAGTTACAAAGGAAGAAAACTGAACCCCCAGGTTTGTTTTTATGGGTAAAACTTACGGAGGTGCTCTATGTTCCAGGGATTGGGAAGAGGCTCTCCTTCAGTTGTAGCAAGGCACCCGGGTCTGCATATTCCCATCACCTTGAAGGGTCCCTCCTAGCTGGGGGAGAGTCTGTGGAGCCCTTCTCGGTTCAGTACTCACCTTAGGACCAGGTCCCTGACCCTGAGCTCTCTATGCACGAACCGTTGGTGGTAGCGCCTGAGCGCCTGGTTGTACCGTGCATTTCGAATCGCTCGCCACTGCGCTCGTCGATGAAGTCCACGTCCTCACGTTGTAGCTGTGCCTGCACATACTCATCGAACAACTATAAAAATTCCGACGGGTTTGACGTACCGTCGTAGTTCTCTGGCAGGTGGCCGAAACTTAGGCGGCCAAGTCACCGCGCGGAGGTGGTCCGCTAGCGCGGCACAGCCCACGCCGACCAATGGAACACCCGTGTGGGTCTGGGCACCCCTTGGAGTTTGTGGTGCGACCGCGGCGAAGTCTTGGTCGAGGTTGCGACCCTCGATGTTCTGTCGGCGCTCACGCGCCCTCTCCAGAGAGACACGTGCATCCTCACCCGCATGCCTGCGGTTGAGTTCTGCCCGTAGGTCATCGGCCTCTCTAGAGAGGCTGGAGCATCTTCCCCCACACGCCTGCGGTTGAGCTCTGCCCGCAGGTCCTCGCTCGGCACAGCCCTCACTGAAGGCGAGCGCACCGATGCCGACGCCTCATGTTGACACCGGGACGACCAAGGCCTAGGCCTGGCTGAGCCAGAGTGCGCCATGCTGAGCAGACGGTCGACATCGTCACGCCACTGCTTCATGGCCCCTAGCGAGGCCGTGGAGCTAGGAGAGTAGCGCAGCAACTCCCTGGCTGCGGACAGCGACCGGGAGCAGCCCTTGACGCTCTGGACGTCTGCACAGGAGTGTGCTGCCGCGTAGAGCGCACAGCAGAAACACCAGGCGCAGGGCGGCTAGAGGCCCGTGGTGTGGAAGACGCAGCCTCTTCCTCCATCGGGAAATCCTTGGGAATGAAGTAGTGGTGCTCGACGATATGGACCATGGTGTCGAGCAGGAAAACAAGCAAAAACTAAATGCCAAGCCCCCTACCTGGCGCGCCAAATGTCGGAGAGAAATCTCCGGCCGGGTGGCGGAACGCACCCGCCCTAAATCCTAAGATGAGGAGGGGCCTAAAGCGTTTTGCCTGTTTGCTAGATTGTGGAAGAACACACAAGATGACACGAGGATTTAGAGTGGTTCGGGCCGCCGGAGCGTAATACCCTACTCCACTGTGTGTTGCATTGCTGATGCTCGAGAGCTTGGAGAACTTCCCGAGGGTCTAAGTGACTTGTGAGCTAGAGCGTCTAAGTGAGACCTACCTTGTAACGTTGTGTGCCTTCCCTTTTATAGCTCAAGGGAGGCACATACAAGGTTGCTGAGCCTCGACATGTGGCCCAGGGACATAGTGGAAGAAATACATGAAGCAACTAATGCAGGTGACGCCTGAGAGATCTTCTGGCGCCTAGATGTCCGCAGCCCGCGCAATGTTGATACACAACGATAGCTTCCATGGTACGTACGAGTGATGATGAGTATAGTGCATGCGACAGCATGGGCATGCCGCGTGCCAGCGGAATAGACAAGCATGCCGCCTGCCAGCGAAATGGACAAGTCTCATTAAATGCTGAAGCAGCACACTACTTGCCAGTGGAATGGACAGGTCACCGCCTGACAGCAGAGTGGACAGGCCTCATTAATGCCGAGTGAAAGTCGCCTAGAGGGAGGGTGAATAGGTAAACCTAAAAATTAAAACTTTATCCCCCAACTAGATCCCTTGATTAGTGGTTAGAACAAGATATACAATTATCGGAGTATAAAACTAAGTCCTTGCTTGTAAAGAGTATTGCTTTTAAATAATGCGGAATTGATAAATCAATACTACTAATAAGTCTATGAGAATAAAGCAAGAGGGCTTAGATAAGAAAAGTAATAACACAAGTTCTTTCTTGCAAAGTGTTGCTTCACCAAATGAGAATTTAACTTAAAGCAACACCAAATAGTATTAGCAAAGAATAGTGCAAGAAGAAACTTAGAAAAGGAAAGAACAAACAAACCACAACAATAAGCACACGAGACGGGAGATTTGTTTTTACCGAGGTTCGGCCCTCGAAGGCCTAGTCCCCATTGAGGAGTCCACTAAGGACGGGTCTCTTTCAACCCTTTCCCTCTCTCCACTGATCACACAAGGCCGGCGAGCTCTTCTTCTTCTCAAGGATCACTTAAGACCCCGCAAGGATCACACTCTTTGGTGTCTCTTGCTAGCTTTACAAGCCTCAAAAACTTTGAAGGAAGTTCAATGGGAGTCAAAACTCCACGCACAAATGAACACAACGATGTAGTACACACTATATCTCAATGAATCTCACAAGGCACTAGTGCTAAACTCAAATGAGTAGCTCCTCTTGCTTGCTCTCTCTTTTGTGGCACTTGTGGGTTGTAGTGGTCTAAATCTTGTGTATAGGATGGATCAATGAATAGAGGTGGTTGGGAGGGCTTGAGTATGTCAACTATATGACTTGGAATGTTGCTTGGCTCCCACACCTTGAAGTGGCTGGTTGGGTGGTATTTATAGCCACCAACCAAATTATAGCCGTTGGAGAAGTCTGCTGGCGATGGGCGCACCGGACAGTGTCCGGTGCGCCATCGGACAGTGTCCAGTGCGCTGCCACGTCATCCAGACATTAGGGCTTGGAGCTGGTCGACCGTTGGAGGCTTTGTCCTCATGTGGCACCGGACGGTCCGGTGCCGCACCGGATAGTCCGGTGCCCTCTGATCTTCCGCTCTGACTTCTGCCACGTGTACTGTTCTGCACTGTTCGCTGTCAGAGTCGACCGTTGCACGCAGATAGCCGTTGCTCCGCTGGCGCACCGGACAGTCCGGTGGCCCACCGGACAGTCCGGTGAATTAGCGGAGCTGCGTCTGGGAAACCCGAAGCTGAAGAGTTTGAGGTCGATCCTCCCTGGTGCACCGGACACAGTCCGGTGCGCCACCAGGGAGCACTTCGGTTTCCTTTGCTACTTTATTCTTGAACCCTTTTTAATCTTTGTATTGGTTTGAGTTGAACCTTTGGCACCTGTAGAACATATACTCTAGAGCAAACTAGTTAGTCCAATTGTTGTGTTGGGCACTTCAAGCACTAAAATCATTTAGGAAAAGGTTAGACCCTATTTCCCTTTCAATCTCCCCCTTTTTGGTGATTGATGCCAACACAAACCAAAGCAAAAGTATAAGTGCAGAATTAACTAGTTTGCATAAGGTAAGTGCAAAGGTTGCTTGGAATTGAAACCAATATAATTATTTCTATTTGATATGCATGGATTGTTTTCTTTTTGTTAAAAATTTGGACTATGCTAGCACCACTAGTTTTTGTTTTTGCAAATTCTTTGTAAAATTCTTTTCCAAAAACTTTTGCAAATAGTCAAAGGTACATGAATAATATTGAAAGAAGCATTTTCAAGATTTGAAATTTTCTCCCCCTGTTTCAAATGCTTTTCCTTTGACTTAAACAAAACTCCCCCTCAATGAAATTCTCCTCTTAGTGTTCAAGAGGGTTTTGCAAGTTTTTGAAGATACTACTTTCTCCCCCTTTTGAACACAATAAGATATCAATTTGAAAACTTCATTTTTAAAATTCGTAGGTGGTGGTGCGGTCCTTTTGCTTTGGGCTAATACGTTCTCCCCCTTTAGTATGAATCGCCAAAAACAGATACTTGTGAGTGAAATATAAGCCCCATTTTCTTTCTCCCCAATGGCAAACAAATAAATATGAGTGAAGATTATACCAAAGTGAAGAATTATGCGGAATACCGACAAAGAGTGGAATACAAAGGAGTTGAGTGGAAGCGTCGTCTTTGCCGAATACTCCATTTCCCTTTCAATTATATGACTAAGTATGAGAATATACTTGAAAACACATTAGTCATAGACATAAAAGAGATATGATCAAAGGATATATCAAATCAAGCATGATCACAGTTCTATATAACATAGATTGCTCCCCCCTAAATATGTGCATGGAGAGGAACACATATTTTGGCCTTAAATGCCAATTACACATAATTAGGGTAATGAAACATATCTATATCATACAGAATATGAAGTGCATTGTGTCGTAGTATAAGTGTGATGCTCATGACAGTTTATGCACTTATGAAAGCATGTTAAAACATCTTAAGCATTTTCCCTTAAGGATTTCAAAGAGGCTTAAGGACCATCCACCTTTGGAACAAAGGCAGCTTATCCTCGTTACAAGGTTAAGCTTTAAGCTCTTTGACAATAAATCGCTTCACCCAGTTTAATCAAAGATGCATAAATGCAGGAATGAATTTTTGAGAAGTTAAACTAGGTTTGAAGGAGGGCTGATGCATGGACATGCTTTCTCTTCCTTTTATACAAGATATGCAAAGAAAGTATAGAAAAGGAAGATTTAGGTACAAGTTTAATGAAAGGAAGTAGTTTTACCCTTTTGTACCTTCACATAGAGACGCTCTCTTCATTGTGCTTTGTCCTTAGTCTTAGTTGCTTAAGACCTAAATTCAAGACAATGTATGGAAATATTTTGCACAATAGAGAGTTCGACAACTAGTGATCCTTCTCCAAGACATTGTCAGCATATATCAAATGGATCACAAATTGCATAGATGTATCATGAATTCTCCTTTTAACTTAGTGCACATCAAGAGAGATATCGATTAACAGTGTATAAGGCACTAAGGAATATAAGTGTTAGTTGAAGTTATTCAATGATCAAACAAATAACAGGTGTGATCAAAAGAACAACATATGCATTAGATAAGCTTGAAATAGGAGAATCCAGCAAATATGCTACTTTAGCAATGAAGGATAAGTACTGAAAATAGTAGCATACTTCATGAGAAACTCATTCTCATGCAAGAGACTATGAGATTACTAAAGTAAAGCGATAGTCTCATAATCAAGATATAGAAAGAGGTTCCCCCTAAAGATATGCATCAAGTATTTAAATGAATTGAATGGATGAATTTTCTCTAAAGACTAATAGGGAGAAGAATTATACATCTTGATCAAGGCTCATAAAATTTGCAATAAACGACTTAAGCCTGGTATTCTCACAATGAAAAAGGTTTAGAATGCTTACAACCACACCATTGATTGTTTTTGAGGATCTTATTATCCAAGTGAGTGTTGTTGTTCTTGACGTCCTTCTCTTTCATGTGAGTGTCCTCCCTTTGTAGTTGTTTCTTTTTCCTTTCAATCTTATTGAAAATACTCAAGAAAGATGTTAATAGCACAAGGGAGCATATGATGAAGGATGACTTCTTTAGATAAGAAATATGAATAATTCATCATCCATAAGTCACATGAAGTAAAAACCTTATCCTTAGTGCACATCATTAGAAAGGAGGAATATGCACCTTTTAAACATTTGATCAGTCATAGGAATTTTACTTCTTCATATTGAATTTATTATCATAACTTAAAAGCATATCAATATGAGAATGGTTATAGCAAAAGCATGAATTGGATTCTAATGGACAGTGCATTTATGAGAATGAGATTGAATGTACACCTAGATAACTTAAGTCAATAGAGAATCTATTCTTCACATGGATAGAATATCATAATTTAGAGTAAATAACCAATGATGGGAAAAAAGAGTTCCCACAACTTTGCTTTTACCTTTCTTCCTTTGGGTGAAGAGTAACCCTTGAGGCTTGTGGCTTTAAACATGCACTTACTCTCTTGTAGATTTCCATAAGTAAGCTCAAGAGATATGTCATTAGTAGCACAAGCACTAGTTTTCCCTTTTTTTGTAATCAATTTGATAATGAATGAAAACATAGATTACTAAAACATGGAAACTTCATAGACTGAACTAGATTATCCATAGATGATGTTATGCTTAATTTTAAACTCATAAAAAGCATAAATAATCTTTAAGATTGTGGAAATAAATCTAATTTATGATATGGAAAGCGATAAATGTGAAAGAATCATATCCAATTTAAGCAAGTAGAAATACATCATAAATCATTGGATTGATTTTTCTTTTTATGTTAGATTACACGCTTCCAAAGAGAAACTTATTCTCTAAAGTGAGAACTACTTGGGTTACTTAGATAAAATCATTAGTCTCACTATTCTAGTTATAGAGAGAGTTTTTCCTTTTATAAATATCCTAAGGATTTGAATTCCTTACATGACACCTTATTCTTTTAAGAACTTGAAATATCTCTCTATATCTAGAATCATGGCAATAATAGAATGCCTAGCGAAAAAACATGCCATGAGATATTTGCAACAATTTAAAGCATGTAGATTGCCATAGGATGGAAATGATGAGTATGCAATCTACCATATGAGAGGAAATTCTTCAAAGAATGGTAAATATAAATTTAGAGACATTTGAAGTGCTTCTTTTTCTATGCGACTACACAAGACACATGAGAAAGCATAATTTAAGATACTTGTACTCAAAAACACAAGTGTTTACCATCCTTCGGCTTTCCTCCATGTTAGGCCTTGATTTTCCGCACAAGATAATTCTTTATTTCCTACAACATCAATATCTTCCCCGTGATGATATGAGTTTTTAGATATAACAATTTGAAATAACTTTGGGGTCAATCTTTGATATATAGATCATTGAAGATTGATAGCTTGAGTTAAATTGAATTAACTTTCTCAAGCACCCAAAGCTTCATATCATCTCCTTCTCCTGCAAAGCTTGTCAAGCATATTTGGTACCCATCTCTTGATGGGTCCATCAAGGTTAGTCAACAAAGATCTAGGAACCCAAACGTCCTTTGTGTTAGCACTAGGTAAACTCATTACCTTTCTAGCACAAGTTGCAATTTTGGGTTGCCTAGTTATATGAGAAATAATTGACAAGCTAGGAGTGGGATTATTACCATTGGGACAATCTTTGCATTGATGTCCCTTCTTTCGGCATATGTAGCATAGGCGATCTTCAAGCCTTGAAGATTTCTTCCTTCCTTGTTTCTTGCTTGCTACATGGTTAGTGAATATTTTCTTTTCTAACATTATGCCTTTTTGTTTTAAATGGGGACAAGATCTAAATAAGTGTCCCTTCTTGGAGCATTTAAAACAAACTTTATCATTCTTGTCAATAATCAAGTCATTTTTAATATAGGGACATGACCTAATCAGTGCCCCTTTTCAAAGCATTCACTACACTTCTTACTTTTCTTAGTGTGAAGTGAGACTTGATTATTACCTTGGATGTTACCTTTTATGGAGGCGTGGTTGAGGCTTTTGGAAGAGGTATTGATTTTCTTCTTTTGTTCCTTCCTCTTGGCAATCCTCAAGTCCTTGACATTTTCTTCAAGGGATTTAGTACATGCCACAGGTTGTTCCCGTCTCAAGCTTCTTCACCATGTGATCACGGTTATCTTGAGAAGGTTGAGCAATGCACTTCCCTTTTAGTTGTGCCAAGCTCGTTTTTAGCCTCTCATTTTCTTCTTTGAGCTTTTGATATGTATCATCATTTGTTCCTGCAAATTCTAGCTCAAAGGAAGATTTGCTTGTCGATGGACAACAAGCATTAGCACATGGTAATATAGTTTCAATTGAATACATGTGCATGAGTGAGGTTGTTGGGATTTTAAGTTTTCTATCACAACCACATGAGCAATATTTAATATGATATGATCTTCCATAAGATTTTCATGAGAATATAGGAGCATATCATATTTTTCTTGAAAAGCTAGATTTTTATCTTTTAGCTTTTCTGTTTGGTCCTTAAGCAAGGCATTCCTATTTACTAATTGAGCGATACAATGTAAAGCGTTATCTTGCTCAATTGAAATAGTTTCATACCTTTGGACCAAATCAACATGAGAGCACTTTAGCTCCTCATGTTCTTTAGTCAACTCGTCAAAGTGTAGCATTTTCATGGAGAGAACATTTTCTAGCCTTTGACGAGCTTCACTTTGCTCTCTCGCTCTTTCTAGAAGTTTGAGCATGACCGCCTTATCTTCTTGGCTTAGGCGAGCGTAGAGTTGCATGAAGCTTCTTTCTTCCTCCTCATCCTCGTTTGTGCTTCCTCTATCATTTTCATTAGCCACACAACATATGTGGGAATCGAAATGGGAAGACAAACCTCTTGGAGAGATGGATTCATCGTTTGGTCTCCATCGGTCAATTTTCTTCTTCTTCCTTGCAAGGGTTAGTATCACAAAGACCAAAGGAAGTAGAAGCACAAAAATGAACTACCATGTTTGGACTCATCAAATTTGCTTTTAATTCTAGTCCAAATGTCATGCGCATCATGAATAAATTCATTATAATTTAGTATGAAGGCATGATAATCTTCATTGCTAAGAGAATTACTTAAGATATGATAAGCTAGGTAGTTTAAATGAAAATATCTTTTATCCTCCTCGGAAATATTTTTTCTATTATAACTAGAGGGGAAGATACTCTTGTCTATAATTTGTTCTAATTGTGGATCTATGGTTCTAAAAGCATTTATCACCCTAGAAGACCATGAATCATAATTAGAACAATCGGGAAGTAATATCTCAAGAGTTACCTCCTTGTTCTCCTTGGTCTTCTTGCTCTTTTGGGATCTTCTTCGAGCCATCACTTCGAGTTGTTAGACTCAATATGAAGTGCCTAGCTCTGATACCAAACGAAAGTCGCCTAGACGGGGGTGAATAGGCGAAACCTGAAAATTAAAACTTTATCCCCCAACTAGATCCCTTGATTAGTGGTTAGAACAAGATATACAATTATCGGAGTATAAAACTAAGTCCTTGCTTGTAAAGAGTATTGCTTTTAAATAATGCGGAATTGATAAATCAATACTACTAATAAGTCTATGAGAATAAAGCAAGAGGGCTTAGATAAGAAAAGTAATAACACAAGTTCTTTCTTGCAAAGTGTTGCTTCACCAAATGAGAATTTAACTTAAAGCAACACCAAATAGTATTAGCAAAGAATAGTGCAAGAAGAAACTTAGAAAAGGAAAGAACAAACAAATCACAAGCAATAAGCACACGAGACACGGGAGATTTGTTTTACCGAGGTTCGGCCCTCGAAGGCCTAGTCCCCGTTGAGGAGTCCACTAAGGACGGGTCTCTTTCAACCCTTTCCCTCTCTCCACCGATCACACAAGACCGGCGAGCTCTTCTTCTTCTCAAGGATCACTTAAGACCCCGCAAGGATCACCACACTCTTTGGTGTCTCTTTCTAGCTTTACAAGCCTCCAAAACTTTGAAGGAAGTTCAATGGGAGTCAAAACTCCACGCGCAAATGAACACAACGATGTAGAGGGATGGCAACGGGGATTCCCCCGTCGGGGAATGGCTTCCCAAACCCGTGCCCGCGGGGACAAAAATTCCCCGTCCCCGTCCCCGCGAATGCTCACGGGGGAGCTTTTTCTCCCGTCCCCGTCCCCATCGGGGAATTTATCCTAGTGGGGAACCCCGCGGGGAATCTATCCCCGCTAGAAGTATAATATTTAAAGATAAATTTAAATTGATTGTATCAAATTAATACAAATTTAACAAACAAGATTGAAAATTACAAGAGACATCTACTTTAGAGTTTAGTTTTCTATTTTATAACATGACATGCATTGAGTTCTTACTATAATTTTAACAAGTAAATTAACTAACTTGGATAAAATAGTTTCGTGGGGCGGGTACACGGGGAACGGGGACGGGGGATGGTTCCCCGTCCCCGCGAACCCGACAGGGATTAAATTTCCCCCATTTAGATCCCCGCGGGGACTAAATTAGTCCCATACTCGTCCCCTAATAGGGGAATTCCCCGCGGGAAATCGGGGATCGGGTCCCCATTGCCATCTCTATGTAGTACACACTATCTCTCAATGAATCTCACAAGGCACTAGTGCTAAACTCAAATGAGTAGCTCTCTCTTGCTTGCTCTCTCTTTTGTGGCACTTGTGTTGGTTGTAGTGGTCTAAATCTTGTGTATAGGATGGATCAATGAATAGAGGTGGTTGGGAGGGCTTGAGTATGTCAACTATATGACTTGGAATGTTGCTTGGGCTCCCACACCTTGAAGTGGCCGGTTGGGGTGGTATTTATAGCCACCAACCAAATTGTAGCCGTTGGAGAAGTTTGCTGGCAATGGGCGCACCGGACAGTGTCCGGTGCGCCGCCACATCATCCAGACGTTAGGGCTTGGAGCTGGTCGACCGTTGGAGGCTTTGTACTCATGTGGCACCGGACGGTCCGGTGCCGCACCGGACAGTCCGGTGCCCCTCTGATCTTCTGCTCTGACTTCTGCCACGTGTACTGTTCTGCACCGTTCGCTGTCAGAGTGGACCGTTGCGCGCAGATAGCCGTTGCTCCACTAGCGCACGGGACAGTCCGATGGCCCATCGGACAGTCCGGTGAATTATAGCGGAGCTGCGCCTGGGAAACCCGAAGCTGAAGAGTTTGAGGTCGATCCTCCCTGGTGCACCGGACACTGTCCGATGCGTCAGACCAGAGAGCACTTCGGTTTCCTTTGCTCCTTTATTCTTGAACCCTTTTTAATCTTTGTATTGGTTTTGAGTTGAACCTTTGGCACCTGTAGAACATATACTCTAGAGCAAACTAGTTAGTCCAATTGTTTGTGTTGAGCACTTCAACCACTAAAATCATTTAGGAAAAAGGTTAGACCCTATTTCCCTTTCACCGAGGCGGCACATCGCTTGTCAGGCGGCGCGCCTTATTCGCAATAAATGCAGGGGCCACACAACCCGGAGGCCTTACGTCAGGCTCCGTCCGCTGGCTTACGTCACGCGCAGTAGGCCACGTGGCAGCATCGGGTCTCTGCCTGGGCGGGGAGCAGTAGCGCATGCGGACAGGTCCGCACTAGGCTGGGCCTGGACACGTGTCGACACCGGACCCCTGCTTGGGTCCTGTTCAAGGTCCGGGTATGTACTGTCCTGGGGCCTTGGGACCCCCCTGTGGGGACCCGGACCACATACGTGGGGTCTGGATCCCATTCCAGGGGTCCAGCTTGCACACATGGAGGTCCGGGACCAACCTTGGGGGACCGGACTGCATATGCGGGTGTCCGGGACCAACCCTAGGGGTCCGGACTGTATATCCGGGGGTCCGGCGCTCTCCCATGGGGGTCCGGACCACTATTGATGCTTTGGAGTATAACACCTTGTCTGGACATGTGGCGGCTCCGGACCCGCCCTCGTGGTGGAGTCGGGGGCTGCTATGGACTCAGAATTGTCGCCTGAGATTTGGGCTAGCCGTGGCTTGGTCCCACACGTAGCACTTCTTCCACGCGACTGAGGGATAGTCGTGTGGGTTCTTCGTCTTTGTACAGTAGCAGGGGTACCCTAGTTTCAAGGTACTGACATGTCCCATTGCAGTAATGGTGGAAGTTGAAATTGTAGAAAGTTAATGTTCATCCCCTACTTATGTAACCTTGCCTGCAAGTGCAATGCATCAACATGTTGAGCATTCTTAAATACTTAGAATGGAAACAATTAGAAATTAACTTTACATGAATCATAGTCTACTGTTGTGATATGAACGATATGAACGAAACATAGTACTATTGTTGCTCTATTTGGAATTCGTTTTATTGCCTTACAGGGGCAGATCCAGTGGGTGGTCCATATGGGCCACGTCACACCCTAAGATCTTGTAAAATTAGTTAACATAATGGTGTAAGTACTATCTTTTGAACTTGTCAGTCAAGATTCGAGTCTTGTTGACCTCTTTTTTTTCTTTTTTTAATATTTTTCCTGGTACACCCTAATCGTAAAAACTGGATCCGCTCCTTAGCTCCTCACGCAATCTTGTAACCTCCCACTCATGCTCTGACAGGGCAATGACTGCTAGCGCCAAATTGTCAGGACGATGATGATCTTGATCTCCGATATCTACCTCTCTAGAGTCAAAAACTCTGAAAATGGAGTACCTTCATAATGAATCAACAAAAAAATTGGAACATAATTTTAGTACTTGCACATATAAAAATTTATCGTCGCAAAACTCACTTCTCTTAATTCTTAAAAGCATTACTGTGTCATAAAAGATGTTGCAACATCATAAAAATGCTCATATAACAACGTATTAAGTATAAATAAATATTGTGACGTCATAAAATATTTGTGTGATAGCTTTAATTGCAAATATAACTCTAACAAAGATATAAGTATAATAACCATACGATATCTTACTAAATACAACTAAATATTATCACATTATCGAAAACACTTATCACATTATCAAAAAACAATTACGTGACAGATTATTCATTACAAATATAACTCTAACGAAACTCTCATGGAGATCTCATAGAACCCTCGTAGAGATCTCGAAACTTATGTAACAACTTATTAAGGGCTTGTTCGGTTTGCTCTCAATCCATGTGGATTGAGTGGGATTGAGTCGGTTTAAATCCATAACAAGTCAAAATCCGTCTCGATCCCGTCCAATACACTCCAATCCACATGGATGGAGAATAACCGAACAAGGCCTAAATAGCAACTTTTTAAATACAAATAGAGCTCTAAACGAAATTCCCACACAGACGCTTATATGGTAAATAAAACTCTTAACGGATACTTAAGGCTAGTTTGTGAGTCCAAAAATCAGAGAGAATTGGATTGACTAAAATCTCCTCCTTATTCAAAATTGAATAAAGAGGGGATTTTAGCCCCTCCAATCCTCTACGGTTTTATGGCTCCCAAATTGGCCCTTAGGGCTGTTTAGGATGGCTCCCAAACCGGCTTCAGCTCTTGAAGGAGCCCTCTCAAACAGTCTAAAAGAAGAGCTCCCAACAAAGAGTAACGAGGATTCGGAGCCATCCATTTTTATAGAGAGAAGCAGGAGCAAAAAATTGGCTCCTAGTGACTCCTCTTCTCATTCTCTTCTCTCACGTTAAGAGGAGCCGTTTTGCCAAACGACTTGTTAAAAACACTGACTTCTATAGAGGAGTTGTTCTTAATGAGAAGTTAAAGCCGGAGTTATTTTTAGAGGAGCCGAAGCCATGCCAAACAAAGGGTCTTATATGTCATCTTATCTAACAAAACTCCCATTTAGTAGAGCTCTTGTATCAACAACTTTAGTTCTAGTTCATCTGGAAAAATAGCTTCTTACGGAAATCAGCAAAGCAGGCCCGTTGATAATTTTTTTAGGAGATGTTGAACGAGACTTTGGCCTTGTTTAGTATAACCGCTGCTTATTTTAAAAAAAAACAATTTATCTGATAAAATACTAGCGTCCTGTTTGGTACAGGCCTTTGAAAGAGTCCTACCGGATTATCTAACAAAACTCCCACACAAACACTTACATAGCAGCTTATTAAACACTCCTCTGTTCTAAATTAAAATTTGTTTAAATTTTTTAATAGTTTATACATTAATTAATATGTTATATATATATATATATATATATATATATATATTCATCATCATAAATTTGAATATAAACACTCCCTCTGTTCTAAATTTAAATATAGATATAAAAAATAATTACTAAAACCACTACTAATTTAGAACGGAGAGAGTACAATACAAATGAGAAATCCCACTATGCAAATGAAAACTCCCACTACCCGTAGGATTTTTCGATCTCGGCAGCTTGTTTCAGTTTCACAATCAGATGAAAGCTCCTATGTCCCACTGGCCGTAGGATCTATCGGGCTCGGCGGTATGTTTGAGTTTCCACAATCAGGTTATGTAAGCTACAGATCAAAACCCATAAGCACATCAAACAGACAGAGAACAGAGCACAATATAATGTTATGTACATATTATTCAAATGTTGTCGATTAAAAAGCGTATACAGCTGGTGATAACGTTGCTACATCCAAATAGCGTGTAGCATGCCTAGCAAGCCAAACATATTACCTTACAGCAAGCATCCCATTGCCGCTTCACACATCTTTGCTGCCTTCGATACATAAACAGCACAAATGGAGCATATAAATACTAGCAGGGATTGTAGTTCTACAATATATGGAATCACGATTATCACAGCTGACCAGAGTCTACTCCTTCGAGGCGCGGACTGCGGACACGGTAGAGACCATGGAATCGACGCCGCACTTGTTGCGAACGTTGGAACCCCTGCATATCTTGTAGTATCCGTTCTCCCCCCAGTTCTCGCCCCACGAGTTCTTGATGATCCAGTAAGGCTTGTCCTTCAGGCGAATGGGGGCGAAACCAGCAGCGCCATATCCAACAAGGAGAACACCATGGTCAAGGTGCCTGCCACAGATGTATGGGCATGACACGCCTCCGATGTATGTCTGCATGTAGGCAGCATTGATGCCGACTGCATGGAACAGAGAAATTGCATCAACTGACTGTTCTACGTATTTTGATAAAGTGACCAGATCTATTGGGGCAAAAGATTCTTTCGATCCTTTTCACTTACTTGCCAATGGCCCATGTTTGATGAGGTTAGCAGAAATTTGAGCCTCGTCCACAGACACAACACTGAAGTTCTGAACTGAAGCAACAATCTTGGACTTGTCAAACTTGCATTTGCCATCACTCCCAGTGTAAGGGTAATCCTTCTCACTCTCAAGGCCACCGGCCTTCTGGAGATAACTGAATGCTGTCGTCATCAGCCCACCATTGCAACCCGAATCACATGAATCAGGCTCTGATGAATCACACTGCAACATTCACAACAGGAATGGAGGATAGTAAGTTTGAATTAATGTGAGCTAAATAAGGTACCAGTTAACTTCAAGACAACAGCTACGCAAATCCTACTGTCCAAAACCTACAAATATATGGGTCCCGTCTCATGGCATTAGCTTCACACATGTGCAATACTCATGCACTGTAAAATCACTGTCACATTCAAGATAAATTAGCAAAAGCCTCATGCAAAATGAAAATTTTACATCACTGGATCAGATATTGGTTATATGATATCATGGTTATTAAGGCGGTACGATGAGATGTGGCAAGCCACCCTTTAGAGTCGACTAGGCGACACCTAGGCAATCATAAGGCAAGGTAAGGCAACACCATAAGAATATGAAGAACTTCAGTACTGCAGTGTGGATAAGGTAGGAAAACGAAAAGAAAAAATAGAAGGGGAAGAAACTCAGAAAGTCCAGTCCAAAAGACCACCGAACAACCCATATAACCTTCCATAAGCACGACCTAGTGCTGCCACTCTCCTCCGGAGACCCTTCCATCAGGTGCTGCCTCTCTCTCTCCCTCCTCCCCCGCTCTCCATACATCCCCCTACCCCCTCCTGTTCACATCTGTTGCTGCCGCCATCACCTCTCCTCCATGCTGGTGCCGCTTCCCCTCCCCTTCCCCCATGCTGGTGCTGCCCCCTTGCGATGACTTGAAAACCATGTATGGCATGTACAGTGAAATTGCATCTTGCTGATGAATGTAGCGTTGGTGTATGCATACAACGATGATTCAAAAACTTTGCATTCAAAATAGCCAAATAATGTTCCAAAAGATTGCCAAAAACGCCTACCCATGCTGAATAATGGATGGTTATTACAATAGTAAGCGAACTCATTGCAATCCAATGTTCCTAGGAGCAAGCCCCACTCAGAAAGTCATTGTTCAAGAACAAACCTAACCATAGAACTGACACATGAGAAATGAAATGTCAAATCATAGGATGTCCAATATTATCACCATGCTTTTGTTCAAATTATACCCCACTATTCAGAACTTATGAAGTCAGATTCCACAAGGCCCCGAAGGCTCACAGGTTCCGAACCATAAGAGCTTAGTTGTGAAGACAATATGTATGATCTACAAAGACTAACTCTATAAGACATACAAATAACGCCAGCAGCTCCAAGGTCAAGTGAATCAACCTACTCTATCAGTAAACTAAGACAGTAATTTTCTATCCAAACTTGAATCACTGTGGATTCACCCCTCAAGGAGTAAGCAACTCCAAGAGCCTCACTATATCCTTATGTCAATTAGATCTCCAAATATTGTTATCATCTATTCCTTATTTCTAGCTAGCTAGCCAAAGATGGAGAACGAGCAGGCTCTCCAAAGTGTGCAGAAGATGATGCAAGGTGAGTTTTAAAAAGATGGTCGGAGATGCTCTACCATCTCAATATTGTACCACTCTTTTAACCGCTAATTTTATTTTGAAAAATTATCGTGAAACCTTTCCATTCTCCCAAACCCCCGTTTTCCTACTCAGGCTCACTCAAGGTAGGTGCACCACTGCCCAATCGGAAAGGAGGAAAATAGGAAAAGGACATCACACTAGCTTACAAAACATGGGCTATGGCCGGAAACCCAGCCTTCCTAGCACATGTGACCATGAACCAATCCCATAAAAAAGAACGATAATAGTAAGAAAACTATGAATTTAATCTACGGAAGAAAGAAAAGGGCAGTTTCCTTCCTCACCTCGTGGTCACAGTCGACGAACTGCTGCTCGGAAAGCACCTCCAGCTTGCCAGTTGCGAGGTAGTGCGCACCCTCCAGCGCTCCAGACGCGCTGAACGACCAGCACGACCCGCACGAACCCTAAACAACAGCCGGGGAAAAGAAATTTAGGACCCGAACAGATCGCTGAAAACTATGAAAGAACTGCTCCGATCTGTGGATCCATGGTCAACAGATTGGAAACCGACCTGGTTCTTGACGGGGCCGACGGCGCCGTGGTCCCTCCAGTCGAAATCGTCGGGGAGGCCATCGGTGGGGAGCACGGGCGCCTCGTGCGCCGACTCCCCGAGTTCTCTGAGGAGAGCGCGCCGGGACTTGCGGAGGCCGAGGTAGGTCCGGCGGAACTCTGCCGGCGTGAGGTCGGAGAACTTAGTGACGCCGTGCTCCGCCGACGGGTCCAGCAGCTGGTGCCGGCGCGCGCGGCGCAGGTTGGCCTTGAAAACGGACAGCCGGTACGCGTGCTCGTCGGCGTCCTTGTAGGACTTGCCGAACCGCTGCACGAAGCTCAGGAAGTGGGACTCCGCGTTCAGCTCCAGATCGTTGTCATCTCCACCGGGAACCACCTGCCGGATCAGCGGGTCCTCCGCGTCGACGGCGGCGGCAACCGCGGCGGCCGCCGCGAGAGAGAGGAGGAGGAGAACGCGATGAGCCATCGGGGGATTCCTTGCTTGTCTGGTTTGGATTGGGTTGCTTGGTTTTCTCGGTTCTCCCCGCTACTGTCACTTTATACTAGGAGAAGCAGTTGTAGTTTAGATATTTTTTTTGGAGGCTTCATAAACCTCTAGATGGTGCGATTTTTCGTGTAAACCCCCTACTTATAGTGATAATATCAACCGCACTCCAAAGATATTTTGTGATGATCCGATCACAGGGGATTTGGGGCTACAGGGGCACGGCGTCCCCTAGCAGCCCCACTGCATGGCGGTTTCTTTTTCTCACCGCTTGTTGTTGGCGTTCACCTCTAAGCACTTTTCATTTTTGTTTTCTGTACTAATAGTTAGTTAGAAGAAATTTGATAATAATAATGAGTAGGTATGAAAAATATATTTTATAGTTGTAGTAGGAATAGGAGAATAATTTAGAAAGTAGAAGATGAAAAGGTAGTAATAGTTTTTTTTTCGAACCACCCACATGTCATGGTTGCTGGTGAGCGACCACAAATTCGGCACGAGCACGCGGTCGTCCTTCTTCCCGGCGCCTCGGCATGAAGGCGGGTCCGCGCCTCCGCGTGAGGAGCTCGGCTCCTCAGCGCCCGCGGCGAGGAGCTCGTCCAGTCGTCCTGCCGAGCGGGCGAGCGGCCTGGGCGGAGCTCAAGTAGGCGGCGCCTTAGCCTGGTCGCGGGCAGGTCCGGTCGAAGCTCACGGCTGTCCGACGTCGGCGGTCCGGGGCGATGGAGCTCGGAGGCGCGGTCGCGCCTCGCGCAGAGGCTCGGCGTGGAGGCCTGGCATGGCGTCGGCGGCTCGGCGGACGACGGTTGCGGCTTGCGCAGATGAGGGGAGTGGGAGGCGGTTGATGCGAAGGGAGTAGCGAGAGCTAGCTAGGGTTGCGGAAACGGGAGTAGTGTGTGCGAAATCTCACCTCGGTCTTCTGCTCCTCGAGCTTCTGCTGCTCGATCTGGGTGGCGAGCTCCTCCGCGGTCTGTGCCGTCATTGTCTCGATGTCGTGGGAGGGGATACGAGGGCAGAGCGATGATGACGGACTCGAGCGAAAGGGGAGGGGAACGGGGGCTCTTTGCTCGCGTGGGACGGTTGCGAGATGCGGGCTGGCGGCGGAAGGCAGGGTGGGAGAGGCCGTGTGGGGTTGGTGGGCAGGATCGGACGGCTAAGATCGCAGAACGGTAGAACGTACGGTTGAGATTGCAGAATGGCAGAACGACAGGCTACTATTGCAGCCTTAATAAGTAGTAGAGATAGTTAGTTAGAAGAAATTTGATAATAATAATGAGTAGGTATGAAAAATATATTTTATAGTTGTAGTAGGAATAGGAGAATAATTTAGAAAGTAGAAGATGAAAAGGTAGAAGGTAGAATCTTGACGATGTGGTGTAAAAGTAGGATATATGGTAAAGAAATTTAGAGAAATTGCTGCGTACAGTCTTAGATCTATTAGAACATCTTTAATAAGATGCCTCAATATAATATTTCGAAAATTAGAATACAATCTATACTACTTTTTAAGTAAGCAATAGTAGCCTACCTTTTCGTGTTCTGCCGTGTGGTCTCTGACAGGTGGGGCCTACTTGCTCCTGCGTGCATGTTCCTGGTTTAGCCCATAAAGCATTTTTGTACAAAAAACCAATAAGTTACTGCACGCACAGGAAGACACATGCGCCATGTGATAACAATCGTACTACTATGTGCACAGCAAGACATATAAGCAAGTTTCAACACCAACCGCTGGGCAATGTGGTACTAATTTTACTTGCAAAAAAAATGAAGACAGACGCATGCGCCGTGTGAGGCCCATCTGCCGATTTGTTTGTTCGAGGCCCATCTCCATGAAACCCTAGCCCCGCCCGCGGCATGCATCCCTGCGCGGCTGCGCCCCCGCCAGCTTGCTCGCCTCCACCCTCGGCCGCGGCCTCCGGTGCCCAGCGCCACCGCCGCTCGCTTGTCAAGAAACCGGCCCGCGCCTCCCTCGCTGCGAAACCAGCCCCCCGCGGATGACGCGCCCGGCCGCCCACCCCCACCCTGCCGCGATTCCCCTCCGCGCGCGGATCACGCGCACGCCGCGCTCGCCCGCCCCCCCGCGCCGCCCCGCACAGCCCACCGCGAATCCCGCCTGCCTCCGCCTGTCCCCGTGAATGCTGCCCCTGCACCCGCCCCGCGATGCAATCCCCACCCCGGCGCCCGCCCATCGCACACGCCTGCTACGTAGCCATGAGGAGAGTGAGGGAGGCGTCAGGGAGCAGGGAGCCGTGGCAACGTGAGAGATCGACGGGCCACGACGGCGAGGCGGGGACCAACATCGTCTTCATGCTCCCGCTCGCCTTCCTCCTGCTCCTCTCCAGTGACGGCCACCACCTCACCACCATTGCCGTTGTAGGAAGCGAAGGTGGATCTGGTGCCGTTTGCCCCTGCCCCCGTGATGCAAATCTCCCCCGCCCCCGTCCCCATCTTCGCTGCATTTCCGTAATGGCGTCGGGCTCCTCTCGCTCCCAAATCGACCAGGTAAAACCCTAACCCTAGCACCAGGCTGCATTCCCCTCCCTACATTCGAGCCCTAACTCCTCCCTGCGGTCTTCCCCTCCGCAATTCTTCCCGGACAAGAAGCGGTGGCCCTTATCGTGCAAGGACGACCCGCTGTGACTTGGGTCGCATACTCACATCATAGCCCCGACGGCGCCGAGGGGTCCATTGACGGGCACCTTGTCCGGTCTCCTTCTACATGTGCCATGGTGGCGGCCTCGATGTCTCCAACAGCCTCGCTAAGAGGTGAGGATGCAGGCACCAGGCGGAGTGTGTCAGCCACAATGGGCGTTGATGCTGCTGCCTCTGCTCGGCTACTGCCGGCGTTGGGGGTGACATGGCGGTTTGGACCATAGGCGATTCACGAAGGACTTCATGTCCCATTATTGCAGGTGAACCATTGTGTGTGAAACGGGGAGTGGGAATCTTGTGCTGGTAAGAGAAGATGGCGAGCCCGCGGCTGGTGCAGGTGAGATGACCCTCTCCCCGCGCCCCTCGAGCTGCGGTGGTTGGAGTCGGAGAACGAGCGACAGTGTTTGTCCGTGTTGGTGCGAGCGTGCTGCTGGGGCGCGGCCGACGCCGACGAGTTCGAGCGCACGGTGGAGATCATCATGTATGTTCAACGTCGTGTCATTTGTCTGCTTGCCTCCACCTCCGTCGCGGCCTTTGCGGAGTAAGATGACCCTCCACTCTACCTCCCCAGCAGATTTTTTCCTGGTAACGAAGAAATCTTGCTCCAGGCGCTGTCCGAGGAAACCCCAAGAGTATCGTGTCGTTCACCTGCGACCTTATGGAGAGCAGACATGGGCATCAGCTATTTCGTCCAGTCCTCAATCACAGCTGTGGGATCGAATTGTTGCTATGATCACTCGGGACAGGAATAGTTTTGGTGGCCTTTGCACCTGCAGGTGCTTGATCAAATATCGTACTTGTCTTTTGATCTGTTCTTCCTCTAGCTTTTTTATCTCTAGCTTTTTATCTGTTTTTAATTAATTCAGCCAATGAATGATAGATTCTATGTCTTTTTAGGCTAGATGAAGTACTTCATATAATTAGTTTCTGTGAAACTCGGAGATAAATGCAACTTCTTAGAGATGCCACGCTGCAATGGATGTCACATAATCAGATGAAGTACCTCCTGTCGGATTCGAAAAGATTAAAAGTGCTATAGGCTTTCATAATGAGGTCTCCTCCAGATATTACTCAGGTAATGATTTCTTGCTTTGGGAGGTCGCTCTCATGCTGCCCTCATCTTTGTTCTGCTGACTGGCCAATTAAGCGGCATATATATCTGAGTGTCCACCATGCATGCATTCCAGATTGTAATATCTGTTGTTGTTAAGTTGCAAGCCCCCTGCATTCACCTCATACATTCTAAAATTACAGTTATTATTGATAATATTAATAGGTGCATATGCTTGGGAGATAGTGGATGATGCGATCTCTGAATATATGGATTTTCGAAGATATCTATCTTGAGAAATAGTGCCAATGCAAGCTCGTTAATTATATTATTGGTGGAGTGCAGTTGTGATATCCACGTAGTATTCTTGAGAACTCCATGAGAGCCAATACCTCTGATGCACCTGGATAATAATGTAGTAAACCGTAAAAATGTGTATTTTATTTGGCCTTCTAGGTTAACATTTATTCTTGTATAGCTTATTGGTGTCCACAGTAACTGAATGTTTCAAGCAATTAATTTGGAACCAGAATTGTTATTGTACTCCTAACTACATGGTTCTATAATGAGCCAATCCTCATTCATTAACTTAAATTTCTCATTAGATTACAATATTTTTGGAATTTGAAGATGAGGTTCACTAACAGTAAACTGCTGATAGTGAACCTTTCTCAGCAGCGCGCCATGGCCATAGGTGGATTATTGGGTGGGCCGGGGCGCTGCACAGTTGTGTCTATGGATGAGATAAAAAGGTGATTCGTTTGCACAACACCTCCCATTTCAGGGTGTGTACAACACTGATCCTTTTTGGCAGCTCCTATACATTTTATCTGATCTTTTTTGTTGCTTGTCCGTTGACGTTTTTATTTATCTACTTTTAATAATGCACAACCAAACCTTAATAACTAATCCCTCTATTCCGATAGGATGCTTTCGCTTTTCTAGACTTATTTTTTACTATGTATCTAGATAATCCAAATCGTTGTGCCATACTACAGAATTATCCAAGCCAATATCAACAACAAATCTTTTATTGTACCTATCACTGAGAATATTTTTGGATCTGCCAACAAACTTCTTTATATGATACACGAGTTTCCACAAAAATAAAGTCTAATTTTCACACAGTGTGATCGACTCTTGTTGTGCGGCATTTGCAGAGGTGTAGATGAGGGAAAATAATTTTTTGGTCAGAGTAGATGGCAAATGATTGATGATTTTCAGAACAAGTCTAGAAAACCTCAAGCTGGCAGGTGTTATTCTCACCCAACACCAGCAGATATATGTTCTGTCCACATATATTCCACATTTTATAAACTAATTTGTCTTTCAGCTAGTCCTGGTGCTTCAATTTGGTTATTAGATATAAAAATAATAATCTTACATGGAGTCGATTGGTAAAACCTTTGTTTGTTTGCAGAACAACACTATATATCAATTAATTGCATTTATGCACATGTTGTTATAGCTGATCCTATATATCCGCACCTGATAGTTTGTTTCTGCTTAGGGACAGTGACAAAAAAAGGGGAGAATGTTGAAATTCCATTACTTGGGAGAGAGCACAATCTATGGTAATGTTGCTCCAACTGTGTTCTAAAGATTCCATGACGCGGTAAGATGTTAAGAAATCCAAACATGTTAATCTCTACTACTTATTAAGTAAGCAATAGTAGCCTGCCTTTTTGTGTTCTGCCTTCGGTGAATCTACACCGTCCGCTCGCTTCCGTAAATCTACACCGTCCGCCCACCCACGCCCACGTTCGTCCCCCCGCCTCCCCATCCCCCACCCCGCGTGAGCCGCCGCCGCCCCGCCTCCCCCTCCACGGGTCGAGATCGATTCTCCTCCCAAATCAAATCCCCAAACCCCAGGCCACTGCTTCGCTCCTCCTCCTTGCCGCCGTGCGGTTGAGCACCGATGAGCAAGCCCGACGCACCCTATGGCTATGGAGGTCCGCCGTAGGGTTTTGCCGCCGCACGGGAGCGCCCCACGGCGCCAGCAGGCGACCGGCGGCGAGGGGCAGCGGGTGCGTGTGCAGGCGGGGGACGCGCTGCCGCTGCCGATCCGGCACACGAACCTCATCTTCTCGGCGCTATTCGTCGCGTCGCTGGTGTACCTGATGCGGCGGTGGCGGGAGAAGATCCGTGCCTCCACGCCGCTCCACATGGTCTCCCTCGCTGAGATCTTCGCCATCTGCGGCCTCGTGGCGTCGCTTAATGTGGGCGCCCGCGATACCGTGGCTACGCCCTACCTCCCCCACACACTGCCACTGTGGGCCACCGCACGCCCACGTCTCGGTGTCGTTCCCTCTGCTCCCCATGCTCCGCGCCGCTCCCTCTGCTCCCTGACGATGGCATCGTGACTGCAGCTGCCCGTGTACTCCGTGATGCACCCTTGCAACCACCGCCCTGCGTCCAAATCGCGTCACCCCACAGCACCCAGAAACAACCACCCTAGCGTCTATAGACCATAGCCCAAACCCTAGAGCACCCACGCCAACGGCAACTAGCAGATCTCGTGGCGCTAATCGAGGGCATGGGCCATGCCGTCACCGACGATAAGGTGTCATGCATGATGGAGGAGGTCGACGCCGACGGCGAAGGCTGCATCAACCTGCCCGTGTTCGTCGCGCTCATGGAGTCTACGTCCGCTGCCGCCGTCGTCGAGGATGACGTGGACCATGCCTTCATGGTCTTCTACATAGACGACAACGACCTCATCACGCTCGCCGAGCTCGCGTGTGTCCTGCGTAGACTTGGGGGAGCCTGCCACCGTCGCCCAGATCTTACACCCAGCACCACTCCTCTTGGTACGGAACCGTGTAATTTTGTAATGCCTGTCATCTCCTGGGTTCTTGCATCTAACATGGTCTTGGGCATGTTTGGTTAGGGTTCTTGGTGACTTGTGTAGTTGTGCTTGGTGTGCGATTCTTTAATGATGATGCATTCTTGCCTGTTCTTGGTGGGTAAAAATGTTGGCATTTCACCTTGTTTAATTGCTTCTTAGTTCATGCAGTCTCGATGTAAATGTGGTGTGGTTTAGTTTAGGGAGATCTTCACTAATCACTACATAGTGCAGCAGTGGGCTGTTAATTTGATATGCACTTCCATGGTTCAGAGGGTTGCAGTGTTAGTTGTCGCAAATGCCTGCAAAAAGGTCTCGACAAATTGCTCCCAATTTGTTCTAGATGTGGTCCCAACTCTGTGTAATATTCTGTAATCTAAGGAAAAAGTGGTACAATTGTTCCCCTATCTAACTGAGAACATTTTGACCGTTCTGCATGAAGTTTCCAGCCCGCAGTATTAATTTGGTATACTCAATTTGATTGTGTAGATGCTGACAGCTAGAGGAAATGCATAGTTCAAAATGGAAGGCCATGGAAAAAGTCGAGGATCAAAATGAAATGAGGTAATGTTTTTTCTGCTTCTCAGAGTGTCACTAATTCATCTGTAAAAGATGTCAAGAATTAAAATGGATGAATTCTAGCTATGCAGGTGATTTTTTAGAGTTCTTGCATCTCCTCGGGTGTAGTTTATCTCGGTTGTGTATCCACAAATGTTGTTTACACCAATTCCTGTACAAAACATGGGTGAACATGTTTTTATTTAAGAAGTAACAATAAAGCACCCACGTTTCATTTAAGAAGTGAAGCTAATGAAGGAGCTTCAGTTCTTGCCATGCTACTTTCATGTTAGCTATTACATTGATGTGTCATTTTTTATATTTTCCTTTTGTTCCTTGAAAGAGAGTTCTTTGACGTTTTTAGCAAGCAATTGTTCATTCCACATTATTTTTAAAGCTTATCTTCTATGTAGGTTGATTATGTAGAAGGGCCTACGCCACATACAAGGTTTGTTCTGAAGAGAGCTCTAGAATTTGGATATGATGTTGTTGTAGTTGTAAATAAACAAGATCGATAGACCTACTGCATGAACTGAGTGTGTGGTAATTCAACATTTGAGCTATTTATTGATTTTAGATGCAACTGACGTACACGTAAACAGTTACAGCTATCCTATTGTTCATCTAATTTGTTTTCAGTTTATCAATACACAGCTTATCCTAATCCTTATGTTCATGTTCTATTTCAGCATGCCAATGTGATTTCCAAATAGTCTATTCAAGTGGAATTAAAGGAAAGGTCAGTCTATCTCCAGACAATTTAGCTGATGATCTAGGGCCCCTTTTTGAGACAATTCTTAGATGCATACCAGAGCCATGTGTTGAGAAAGATAGTGCCCTACAAATGATTGTGAGTTACAATTTTTATTGTTTTCATTCTTTATTTCTGGTGCATAAACATTGTAGTGCGCTGCATTGACAGACCAGGAGTTTTCCCAAAAGAAAAGGCGAGATGGGGATGCGAGATAAGAAGCGGAACCAGAAGCGAGTGCTCGTGCGCCGTACCGCGGCACCGCGCCCAGGCGAGGGCAAGGACTTCCTGGTGCGTGGTTCTCACACACCATTCCTGGGTTTCCGTGAGATTGGAAAAATAGGTCCATTTTTTGGGCTAATCCTTGACGTTGTTATTGCGTCTTGCGCTTGGTGCAGCCGCTGAAAGGAGGCCCCGGTAAGAAGCATCTGAAGGTGCAGTAGCCTAAAGAGCCCGAAAACACAGCCACAGTCGTCTACATTGGGCATATCCCCCATGGTTTCTACGAGGACGAGATGAAAGGTATGTTTCCTTCCATTGGTGGTGAAATATTAATGCGACATTAAAGTGCTGGATGCACGAGTCATTGTGCTAAGGCACTCTTTTGTTGTTGCTGCTATTGTTGCAGGGTTCTTTAAGCAGTTTGGGGATATTAAGAGGCTTAGGATCGCTCGTAACCGCAAGGTATGTTTAGAATGGCACATGCCATGATTTCTGTGCTATTTTTTTGGGTGAGCCCATAACTTATGGTTTCATGATATTTTTAGACAGGAAAGTCCAAGCACTATGGATTCATTGAGTTTGAGAACCCTGCTGTAAGAACCTTATTTCATATCTAATTGCAGCAAATGTATGCTATTTGCTGGTTGCTAATGTGCTTTGGTGTAACAGGTGGCAAAGGTTGTAGCAGATGAGATGAATAACTATCTCTTGTTTGAGCGCACCTTGCAAGTTGCACTTGTTGAGCCAGAGAAAGTTCATCCTAAATTGTAAGGCTCTCTAAGTGCCTATTAGATTTGACTACTATATTCTGTTTGTTTTTGCATGGGCACAAATGCATTTGATGTGACATTGGTTATCAGAAGTGACTTTTAACTTTTCAAAAAGCACATATACCTGTTGAAATTAAAACGTAACATGGACTTCTGAAACAAATACTAAAACATTTAGTTGGTTGAGATGATAATAACCAGTGTTAATATTTTTTTGTTAACTTAACAAAAAATACGGCTTGAATTTCTTACACTTTGCATGTATGACTTTGTGCACCAATCAACTAGGTGGCTGAGTTGTCAAGTCGACGTTATGTACTGCATTGGATGGGTGCATATGTTTGTCTTGGATGATGGGACTGCAACTTCAAATAAAAAAACTAGAGCTTAGGGAATAAAGTTTTAGATGAGGACATAATCTGACATTTTAAGGAAGTGTTCTGGTATCCTTGTTCTTTTTATGTGCTTGCTTGATATGGAACCTAGCACTTTAGCTGTAGTCTGTACAGAAATATAGTTGCATATCTATTTATACTTTATTGATGTACTTGCTCTGGTCACAAATATAAGTTCATCGAGGGTTGTCTCAAGTTAATTTTTTAATGTTCGACTCCCAATATCTAAAATTTTATATATTTAGCACTAGGTTTGCATTACCATATTCATTACGAAAATATTTCTCATTTAATAAGACTATTTTATAAGATATTGATAATCAAAGTGTCATATTGGATTGGAGCCCTGATGACAGTTGTCCAAAACTTAATGGATTTATATTTGTGATCTGAGAAAGTAGCTCAGAGTTGTGCATGCTGTCTGTTTCTTTGGTTTTGTTTAGACTTTAAAATGGGATTGAAATTCTTTTGGCCTCAATTTTGTACAGATGGAAAGGGGTGCGAAGGGGATTTATACCTGTTGATCGAGTAGCAATTGAACGGAAGAGACACAACAAGGTAATTTGTTGCTAAGTGCTAGCTACAATTGTAGCTTAATGTGCATTGCACTGAATAGTTATATTGTCAACAGGATAAGACTGTAGCAGAGCACAAAAAGATGGTTGAAGGAATTGTAAAGCGGGATGGAAAGCGTCGCAAAAGAATCAAGGCAGCTGGTATTGACTATGAGTGTCCAGCTCTTGTAAGTAAACCTTTTGTTGCTGCTTTCAGTTTATTTAATGGCATCACTTGATAACATATCCAAATGCAGCAATCTGAACTGCTTGCTGATGCAGCACCCCAGCGGCTACTGTAGAAACTGAGCAGCTACTGCTGCAAAAGTGCAGCCAATCAGGGTTTAAATTGATGCTTTAAATTTAAGTATTTAGTTCAAAACTTTCTACTAAATCCATGGGATTTGGATCTCACTACGTTTCAAAACAGGATATATAGTCCTTCCAAGTTACATCCTTGATAGCGGTTAGGATAACTTTCTACTAAATCCGTGGCCTTCTGGTGCTTCACCATTAGTTTTATTTCCAACCATATGATTGACATTGAAAGGACACCAGCTGGCTTAGCCTTTCGGTGACTCTAAACACCACGACACTTTCAGGTGACACTTCCACATTATAAACATTTGTTGTGAGAAACTAGGAGTGCACATCAGCAGCCGGCGGTAGGAATGTAAATTTTTAAATTCACAAGTAAATAGTAGTTTGTAATGAAGTTTTCTTTATACCTATTTGTGGATTTGAAGATGTTTGTAACACAAGCTTTTGTGCTTGTACTGTAAGTTGACAATTTACATTTGAGATATTAAAAAAATCCACTTATTGAAACACCCTAGCTTCAAATCCTTCAGTCTTGCACACAGAGCTCCATGTCTGTCCAGTCCAAGATGGTTGCGCTTGGTGCACTGATCTTCCTCCTTGTCTCGTATGGCTCTTGCACTGGAGGATGGACTCCATGCGCTGGCTGCAGGGGCCCTTCTCGCTGCGCATCACTAACGAGTCCGGCGACACACTGGTGGCTTACCAGGTCATCCCAGCAAACTGGGCGCCCAACAGCTACTACCGCTCCAACATCCAGTACGAGGCTTTTGGCTCTGCTGCTAGACAGGCTACTGGCTCTGCTGTTGGACTGGTCATTAGCTCTGCTGCTCGACTGCACACATTAATTACCAGGATCATTGGCTTGATCTGTTTGGTATTGTTGTATCATTTGCAAGGGATTGAGGTGCCTTAGTTTTAATTAGCACTTGACATGTTGGGTGTCTTACGCTGTGCTGTAGGTGGTGCTGTGTGTCTGCTGGAGGCATCGTCGGTCCAGAGTTTCATCTTTTCGAAAAAGTTTTGAACCTAAATAATTTTCCTATGAATTTTGTTGATTCCTGCGTGACAGGTAGTTGATGTAGCTCTGTGGGAAATGTACACTTGTATTTGGTGCTGGATAGCTGGACTGTCCTGTCTTGTTCTGGCTGTTGTAGGGGCTCACAACTTTCAACTGTTCTAGAAATCTTGTTTTGGCTCTGTTCTAGAAATGTACACTGTACTACTCCCACCTTAGACTATAAAAGGAGGGAGTTCACTCACACATCGTAGGCTCACTTACGCCCACTCAAGTCGGCTCAGGCAAGGCCAAGCAAAGCACACACAGACACCCCATTCGCATGCAGGCTCAAGCTTGCTCAAGCAATACAATACACTCACAGTACGGATTCACAGTATGGACGTAGGGTCTTACGCTCCGGTGGCCCGGACCACTCTAAGCCTCGGTGTTCTCGTGCTCTTGCCAACTGGTGGGTATCTCTCATTAGTCCCCTAGATTCCACCCTTGTCCGCATGTGGTAGGACAGGTGCATTCCGCCACCCGACCAGAGTTTTCCCTTCGACAGTCTGGAACTTGAGCAACTGGCCTCGCACGTTGAGCGCCTCGGATGGAAGTGTGGCAGTTGCGGATACGAGAGTAACGAGCAGCACGAGGAACGACCGTGGCATCTTCGCCACTACTGCGCTAGCTACTACATGAAAAAATTGAATTAACCTAATCAGGATACTATTTGAATTGTTCAGCTGGATTAGAAGAGCACTTTAATGTACCAGTAAACAACTAAGGTCTTTGGGAAGGATGGGCATTCGGATGAGGAAGACCTCCTGAAGTATAGGCCAAACCCAGATATGATGGACACAGACTGGTCCTGATGGTCAGGTGATGCTTTTCACTTCCTTAATGATTTTATACACTTGTTACATCGCTAAACAGATGCCAGATGCTTCCTTTTGTGCATTCACAAACACCGTACATGAACATTACTTTGCGAAATGACTACAATAATTAATAACTTGTTCGCACTTGCAATATTGGAACATATCAGTTGGTTTAGCACAAATATCAATAAGTTCTCATATTTGTGTTCGTTCAACTTCTCATCCACCAATCACCAATGTGGTACACTTGCTACTATGGCCACTTGAATATGCCAGTTCACTGAACAACCATCGGTCAACAGGAGTGCTTGCTTGTGTGTACTTGAACATGCAATTCCTGGCACATTCTTCTGTAAGTATTTAGTAATACATGAGAGTAGCAAAGAGTTTAAACTCTAAGATGTCTTCAGATATGAAAAATGAGTAAAATGGTTATCTATTATTATCCATCTAAAGAATACATGTAATACATGTAAGTGTATGTACTCGTCATACTAAGGCTCATGGTATTAGTAGTTGTTGATAGGATAACACTCATTTTAGCTTTTACTAATTGTTGTCAAAACACTGCTGCAGTTAACGAAGCGAAGCACCTGAACTAGCAGTCACGTCTGCAATATACACACCAGCAAAACACTCCTGTAACACTAAACAGTTCATGCATATCCTTGACTGAAGACTATGTTGCAAAGGTTTCAGACATCAGATTTGGCGTTGACAAGAAACAAGATGACGTGTACAATGCTCCTGATGAGTATAACGCAGTGTATAAGTTTGCTTTGTACTGCTTGAGACCATCTCTGGAAGGCGTTCATATTTTGACGACGATGTGCTCCTATATTTTCCTTTCTGAATACCAAATTCTTTAATGTGTCCTCTTGTGTGGAATCAAGTTCCTAATTTAGCTAGAGCAATACTTGAAAAGAGGAATCACAATTAGTTGTTTTTCATGTGATTGTATAACAATTTCTCGTAAATGAATATAATGCTGACTAATTTACTGTTTGTGTGAATAGGTGTCGGTAAAATCTTCTAAGATGGTTCCTGACTAATTTATATGTTCCCGTTGCAACGCACGGGCACTGACCTAGTATTATTTAAAGTGTCTAAGACACTAAAAATACCTTGAGCTTTGAGCTCCAACTGTTAAGTCCTCAATCATGATTTATTTAGGAAATAAATTACATTAACACATGGATATAACATCTACATTCGGGTCACTTCATGGTGTGTCATATTTTTTATAAAAAATATAAAATAGAGTACCGTTGGCTGTTTTTTTTATGAATCGAGCCCTATATTTATAGATAAGGCATTGTTGGATATTCTCTTAGTCACCAATAGTTAGCTAAGTAATAAGTCATAGCTAATATAAACCTATGATCTAACTAGATAAAGTTGTTAGCTAGGTATTCAACTAACAATTAGCTAGACTATTTACAAAATTGGTACAGATCTAAAGAGCTACTCCCACCGCTGTGAAATAAATTATTTTCTATGATTCATATAAATTAAACTATCTTAAGTTTAAGACTATAAAATAGACGACGTGGAATTATATATGGCACTCTTTGTATAGAGAAGTTTAAAATAAGAAATAGAATAGGAGGGGAGATAGCCTAACTAACTTGGAAAGCGTTTGGTTAGATAGAAATTCTTGTGGACAAATAAATTTTATCTCCTATAGGTCCAAACGTTTTGGTCTTTATTTTTGGATAATATGCTGCTTGCTGCAGGACACGATCTCAATTACAACTTTATGTTGGATTCCTTTTTTGGTAATGTGCATATTCCGGATTCTCAAAATTTGCTGGTTTTTCCAAACGTAGTGCCGGATACCGTAATTAGGGGTACCCCAATGCTCCTTAACTCGGCTGGAAAACGTCTTCAAAACAAACCATCAACGGTTGATGAAGCGCGGTTCAAGTCAAGGGACGCGACTTCATCCGAGCCCAGCTTCGGGCAAGGACAGTAGTCCCGGACGAATTCACGCCTCGCCCGAGGGTCCCCTCAGTCAGCAGACACACCCCCGTCTCACCCAAGGCTAAGCTCGGGCGAACTTTGTCGTGCAGCGACCTCGGCCGAATCGCATTACCAACTGTAACACCCGGATTTTAGGGGTCCAAAACCCGGGGTTAACATAAACACCAGGTATGCTGGGACCAAGTCTCATACATATGATGTATAGTGGCACAGGATCGAATGTCACAACTTTATATGTAACAGGAGTTCTATACAAAATAAATAATTACATTATAAGGAGACAACGGTCCAGCAACCCAAAGTTGACTGGGAGACGACGGCCTAGACCTCTCACGAACTCATCACAGCATCTTCCATGAGCATCATCCTGCAGTACCTGGTCTTGACCTGTGGTGTATGTGAGACAGCAAGAGTGAGCTCACATACGTTCATCGCTCAACAAGTTGTGGGGAATAATGTGCATGAACTCACCAAAGGTGGGAGTTCATAAAGTGTAAGGCTTACCAAAGAAGATGGTTAGAGCTGAGCATTGCTTTTAATGTTGGTCAAAATTTTATTTAGCAATTACTAAGTATAAGTAAATACCAGCCCAATTAAATAGTAGAACAAAAGTTAACAACTTCACCTGCAATGCAATGCATATGACAAATTGAATTTAGTTCCATAAATTAATCATGTGAGTGTCCGAGCTGCTCATGACCGTGAGCACGGCTAGTATACCAGTTTTACACTCTGCAGAGGTTGCGCATCTTTACCCACAAGTCGTGTTACCCATCTGCCAAGGGGTCATGAATCCCATACACCTCTACCAAGGAAGTGAGGCAGGGTAGCACTACGAGGCCTTTACAAAGTTCCACTAGCTTCCGAAAACCCGCTACAGTTTATAGGAAGATCCAGTGCAGGAATCCCTTGCAGGACCGCCATCGCAGCAAAATCCTCCCGAGGGCCTCCCTACACTGACCTCTCCCCTACTGCCCTTGCCCCTTTCGGGTAAGGTAGTCTTCCACTAGCTTTCCTAATTAATCAGCCAAGGGCATCCCATACTACCCTTGTGGTAGCACTGTTTTCCCGGGTGGTCGCTCCATGTTCCAATTAACATAATGATCTTAACATGAACCATAAATAACAACTGATAACAAAAGTATAATCATGAATAGTAAGGTGTATCTCTATACCCAAAGCCACATATAGCACTAGCAAGTACTACCCAAAGATTCAGTGGTGAACAAGGTATAAAGATAGTCAAACTAGGGTAACCTATTGGGTCCCATCAAAATTAACCTATGCAGATCATTATGATTAATCAGAACATGAGTGGGTAAAAAGAAGTGATCAAGGGCACAACTTGCCTGGGCCTTGAGATTCCAGGTACCAGGATGATTCTTCAGATCCTCGTGACCTCACTGCTAGTCGTAGCAATACAAACATACATGGTATAGGCAAAATTAACATTACACCAAACATATATGCAAAATACATATTAATAATCTACATATTAAAATAAGATCACAGGAAAAAGAATTATTAATTTTTGAGTTATAGAATTCAAGTTATGAATTTCCTAAGATTTAAGGTGATTATAATAGGATTAGATGATAAATTAATTCCCTAACAGAGTTCATGTCAAAACAGTGATTCTAAATGATAGAGAATATTATTACAAAATTTTAGGAATTGGAATGGTTCAATTTGGAGCTAAAATGAATTTTCTATGAATTATCTAAGTTTTAGCAATTATTTTCATATTAAAAATCTATTTTCTATTTTATTTATTCAATTTAAACGTTCTCTGGACTGGGCCTCAATTATAAGAAAGGTCAGGGGGCTCGGCGCAAGAATTCCCAGACACAGGGAACAGGATCCCTGGACGGCGGGTTGATTCCAGTGTTTGTCAGGGTCTCTTTAACAAAAATGCATGACGAAGGGGTATGGGTGATTCTAGGCTGTTGGATCAGACGCGGGCGAACCAGATTAACCCCGCGCTGCCGTGAATCGGTACGCATCCAGGATCGCAGGATCTAAGATCGACGGCTACAACTTAATGAAACACGATCTGTTCTACACCGCAGGATACTGATCCGACGGCACGGATCCAATCGCCTGAAACGGTACTCCCTAACCTAATCTCCACCGTCCATCAACAGATCGACGGCGGCCGATCCTTCTTCTCCCCCTTCCCAAACGCGGCAGCGCCGCCCGCACTCGCGGCGGCTGTCACCGGCGAGTTACTCAATCCGTCGCCCGAACGCCACAATTCCAAAATTGATCGGTGCTAAACCTAGAGGGAAGGATGGCGAACACGATTTGGAGCTACATACCCGAGGAAGAGCGACGGTGATCAGTGCCCACGGAGCAGCGGCGAAGGAGAACTCCGGCGAGGAATTCCCGAGCTTCCCGAGGTCTTCAGTTCGTATTGAGGTGCCCCGTAGCTTCACGGGATCCCGACAATACCCCCGCCCACACGCGCAGACCCGAGCGCGAGCACAGAGGGGAGATCCAATTATCCAAGGCGGCGGCGCTCGGTTTCTCCCTTTTCTCTTCGCCGTCGGTGCGATGCAAGCGTGGAAGTCACAGGGCGTCGGGTCCAACTTTTATACACAGAGAGACCGAGCCCTGGTCGATTACCGTAGAGTCTGTTGAGGCCAATCAGCGAGAACTCCGGCGGCGTCTGTTGCGGGCGGCGCGGAGGCTGTTGCGAGGAGGAAGGAAAACCTGACGCATGGGCCCCACACGACAGAGACACGACGAACGAGTCCGCGCGGAGGGGGGTGAGTCTGAGCAACGGGGCCCGCGGACCAGAGGAGGGGAGGGATGGAGCGAGCGCGCGTGCCGTGAATGACCGACAAGCGGGCCCCGGTCAGCCAGCGAGAGCGAGAAAGCTGGGCGCGCGTGTGCAGAGGCTGACGGGCGGGTCCCGCGCGCCAGCGAGAGAGCGAAGCGCGGCGTAAGGGAGACTGACGGGTGGGGTAAGGGTGTCAGCGCGCGCGTGAGGGAGGTGAGGCGAGTAGTTGGGCTGGCGCGGGATTAATTCGGTTGTTGGGCCGAATAGCAGGGAAGCGGCCCATGTAGGATTTTTATTCTTTTTCTTTTTATTTTCTATTTTCTTTTCTCCATTTTCAAATCCAATTTGAGTTTAAGTTTAAATTCAAACTTTGTGAATAACTTGTCCTCAGTTTGAAAGGTATAATTTAATAATTTAAGTGGGAAGGATGTTTATTCTGATTTTTATTTTATTTTATGTAGTATTTTCTTTAGTTCTTCCCTCCTCTTTTATTTTCTATTCTCTATTCCAAATTCAAATTTATACTTCTATTTTAGTTTTCAGATTTTTCAAATGTATCAATTGAAATCCAAGGGTGAACATAGACCATATTATTTTAATATTACTAACTTAAGTTTTTATTCTCCTTTTTATTTATTTCATGAGATGTATAAATGGTTTCTCTTAAAGGAAAAAGAAAAATTCTTTTCCCATCATTTTCTTATTTCCCAATTTCCAAAACATTATGATATTTTGTTCAAATTCCTTCTACTAATTCCCAATCCAGAATTTGGGTGTTACAAATCCTACCCCCCTTAAAAATAATCTCGACCTCGAGATTTGTAAGGAAAAAGGGTGCATGTTCATATTGATATGCATAAACAAAATCTCGGCATGATGCATATCTCATTAGCAAAACACAGGGTCAAATGGACCCTATTATTATTACTAAAATAGTAAAATACTACTACTAGCTAAACTAATATTTAGGTTTTACAAATAGTAAAATATATATATATATATGTATCTATATCTATGTTTATCTCTTTATTCTTGTTGCTCGTTGACTTCTTCACCGACTACTTCATCTTCAACCGGCTCTTCTTCTTGAATTTCAAGTTCACTGGGTTCAGCTTCTACTTCTGTATGATGGGCATATCCCCGGTTGATGGATAGGGGCTGACTCTTTCCTGCCGAGGCTTGTCCTTGCTTCCTCGGAGCCGGTGTAGTATAGGCAGCTCTGTTGGGACAGTAGTTGGCATAGTGTCCCGGTTGTCCACATTTGAAGCATGTCCTGATGGCGGTTGTGTTGGGAGCAATGGATCCCATTGGAGTGCTTGCCTTTGGAGGAGCAGTTGGTGTCTGTTGGGTTTTGTAACACCCGGATTTTAGGGGTCCAAAACCCGGGCGTAAACATAATCACCAGGTGTGCTGGGACCAAGTCTCACACATATGATGAATCATGGCACAGGATCGAATGTCACAACTTTATATATAACAGGAGTTCTATACAAAATAAATAATTACATTATAAGGAGACAACGGTCCAGCAACCCAAAGTTGACTGGGAGACGACGACCTAGACCTCTCACGAACTCATCGCAGCATCCTCCAAGCGCCTCATCCTGTGGTACCTGTTCTTGACCTGTGGGGTGTGTGAGACAGCAAGAGTGAGCTCACATACGTTCATTGCTCAACAAGTTGTGGGGAATAATGTGCATGAACTCGCCAAAGGTGGGAGCTCACGTGAAGTGTAAGGCTTACCAAAGAAGATGGTTAGAGCTGAGCATTGCTTTTAAAGTTGGTCAAAATTTTATTAGCAGTTACTAAGTATAAGTAAATACCAAACCCAATTAAGTAATAGAACAAAAGTAATAACTTCACCTGCGATGCAATGCATATGACAAATTGAGTTTAAGTTCCATAATTTAATCATGTGAGTGTCCGAGCTGCTCATGACCGTGAGCACGGCTAGTATACCAGTTTTACACTCTGCAGAGGTTGCGCATCTTTACCCACAAGTCGTGTATCCCATGTCGCCAGGGTTTGCAAGGCCCTTAGACACTTCCGAGGTGAATGGCTAGGGATCCACTACGAGGCCTTTACAAAGTTCCACTAGCTTCTGAAAACCCGCTACAGTTTATAGGAAGATCCAGTGCAGGAATCCCTTGCAGGACCGCCATCGCAGCAAAATCCTCCCGAGGGCCTTCCTACACTGACCTCTCCCCTACTGCCCTTGCCCCTTTCGGGTAAGGTAGTCTTCCACTAGCTTTCCTAATTAATCAGCCAAGGGCGTCCCATTCCACCCTCGTGGTAGCACTGTTTTCCCGGGTGGTTCTCCATGTTCCAATTAACATAATGATCTTAACATGAACCATAAATAACAACTGATAACAAAAGTATAATCACGAATATTGTATCTTCATACCCAAAACCACATAAAGCACTAGCAAGTACTACCCAGAAAGTTCAGTGGTAAACAAGGTATAAAGATAGACAAAACTAGGGTAACCTATTGGGTCCCATCAAAATTAACCTATGCGGATCATTATGATTAATTAGAACATGAGTGGGTAAAAAGAAGTGATCAAGGGCACAACTTGCCTGGGCCTTGAGAATCCAGGTATCAGGATGATCTTCAGATGACACGTGTATAGGCAAAATTAACATTACATCAAACATAAGTACAAACTGAATAATAATAATCTACGCGTTGCTACGAGACTAACGCAACTTGAACGGATCAAATCGGAGTTAAAACGAAGGAGATACGAATTTCCTAAGGTTTTATGTATTTGATACGAGGTTAATTAAGAAATAAATTTTAATACGATTTTCATGTCAAAATAGAGGTACTATGTGATAAACAATAATATTATAGAATTATAGAAATTGGAATGGACTCATTTGAACTTAATATGAATTTTCTATGGATTTAACAAAATTCTGGAATTGTTTTTATATTAAAAATTCATTTTATAATTCAATTTATTTGTTTTTCTCATTCACTGGACTGGGCGCATTATAACAGAGAAGTGTAGGGGCTCTGGTGTAAAACATCCCAAGACTCAGTTTACCCACGCACAGGACGGCGGGTTGGTTTCAAAGTTTGGCGGGGTTTCTTTTGTAAAACGTACCCGCGAAGGGGTACGGGCCAATACCGGCCGACAGATCGAACATGGTCGGTCCAGATTAGATCAGCGTGGTTAAGAATCAGAGCGCAGTGCTAACCACACGATTTGGAGCTAACGGCTTGGATTTAATAAAACGAAGATCTGCTCTCTACCACTGGATTTTGAATCAACGGTCGTAACCCGCCTCAGTCGAAACGTTACTGCACATCTAATCACAGTCGTCCCTTTCCAATCGCACGGCCAGACGCCCCTCTTCTACCCAGACCCGTGGAAGAGTAGCGCCGCCACCCAATCCACGGCGCACCTTCACCGACGGCCACCAACCTATGGCCACGGTGACCCCCAAACCCAAATCGGAGGGCACGCAACAACCCACGAAGGACGGCGAAATCAAAAAGCAAGCGAGTCTCACCAAATTCGCGGCGTAGAGGCACTGACCATGCGGCACAGCGGCTCGCGGCGACGCCCAAATCAACGGCGAGGAATTGCGGCAGTGTTGGCGTCGAATTTCGTGCGACGCGGCCACGAACACCCTTCCACTGACCCGCAGAAGGCGCTGCGATCAACGCCAAGCGCAGAGCTCCAACAGAGTCCCGCGACGACCTTCGCCCGAAATTTCTCCCCCGACGGGCCCCTCTTGGCTTCTATGTCTCGCTTGACGGCACAACAAGGGGCGACAACAGAGGGGAAATCCGCCGCGCGGCAAGGCGTTCCTTCGTTCGCCCACAGCAAGCGATTTCCCCAGAGGAGAACCACCAGCAGCAGGGGAGCTAGCGGATGCTGGCACGCCGCAACCCTCTCCGCACGGCAGATGGCACGATTACCTTGATGGATTGGTCAGGTGGGCGCGATGGGGGAAACCATATACCCTGCGGCCGAATCCTAACTACCTTCCCCGGGAGACGCGGACCCAGCCGGAGTTCTCGGCACCACCTTGCTTCTGCTGCGCGACCCAGGAGTCCACGCACGCGAGGGGAGGACGGAGACTGGGCCGACAGATGGGCCCATGCCAGGCGTGGATCGCGGGAAGCCCGGAGGAGGCAGTCGCGCATCACCCGCCGCCAGGGGATGAAATCCTGATCAGGATGGGGAAGAGGGTAGAGCTGTCACCGACGATGGAGGGGAATCCGTTGGGGAAAAGAAGACGCGCAGAGGTGGTGCGGGTCCCACTTGTAGGCGACCGGGCGCAGAAGCTGGAGACTGGGATGGCGCGTGGACTGAAGGACTGGTCAGAGGGGCCCACATGGAAGTGGCCATCAGTGCATGAGGTGGGCTGGCGCGACAGGATTTAGGTGGGCCGAGGGGAACCGAATTTGGCCCAAATGGTCGTTTCGTTTTGTTCTTTTTTTTTCTGATTTTATTTTCCTTTCCAAATTTAAGAGTCCAATTCAAATGTGAATTCTGTTTGAGCTTAAGTTTTCCAAATATCCAAAAAAAATCTTAATATGAAGATAACACCTATTATTTATTTATTTACTTATAATATATCTACTTTTATAATGTATATTATTTTTCCTTTAGTTGATTATGCACAGGAAATCCTCAAAAATTCTAGCATGGAAGTATATTTATTTATCTATCCTATTATCTTTCTCTTATACTAATTTTGGGCATTACAAATCCTACCCCCCTTAAAAAGAATCTCGTCCTCGAGATTTGTAAGAAAAGGGTTACAGAGAGATTGGTTTGAAATCTATATTTCAGTGTCTAAGTGGTTTTAGTACCAAAAGATTTTTTTTTTTCAAGTCTAAACCCAAATTGGCAGGTGATTAGGAAAGCATGGGTGTATATATGTATGTCTACTTTATTATGTAGGATAGAATATGTCTTTAAAGCATAGATAGGTTTGGGTAAGAAAGTGTAGGGTAAGGAAAGACTTCACCCAAGATTGTGGATCTTGACTCATCTGATGACCTAGCTTGATCTTTGAAGACTTGAGTTGATGCTTATCCTCCTTTGTCGTTTGGTCTTATTTGGCCTTTATTCTTGGAGTTGTCATCCGAGTTAAGGGCATATGTCTAAGGATATATAGTTAGGATAAACGGGGTACACAAAGTAGGTAGGTTTGAACCGAGCTTTGCTTTGCTTTGGAATAGATGAACTAGGCAATCTGTGGTGTAGGTTAGATTGTTGATCACTAGCGAGTTGGTGTAAGGCACCAATTTAGGTTCATGTTTTATCAGATCGGGGTCTAATCTATTTCACCAATATCACTAATCTGTTTTAGTAGACCACATTAGGTTAGATAACATTTAGATCACATTAGATTAAATCTAGGTTAGATTGTTATGACTAGATAGACTAGATAATATCTAATTACTTTGGATTAGATCTTGGTTGTTACTAGGGTGGGGTAAATATGCTTATTAGGACAAGATGAATCCATAAGGATAAGGTAGAATCTTTTGAGGTCAGTTAGATCTATTAGGATGGAATAAGTAAAGTGGTTAGGATAAGATGAATCCTTCAAGATAAGATGAATCTATTAAGATAAGAGAAAACCTCTCAAGATAAGATGGATCTATATGCATTAGGATAAGTTAAGACCTTTTGAGATAAGATAGATCTATGAGTGTAGGATAGAATCTTTTTAAGATGAGATGGATCTATTAAGATGAGAGAGAATCTTTAAGATAAGGTGGGTATTGTTAGGCTAGTTACTTTATTGAAGGATAATTTAGTTTGTCTAGTTATTTTATAAATATATTTTTATACCTATGTGTATATGCTGATGCAATTGTGGACATTATTCCACAACCCATCACACTCAATCAAAGATCCAAATCAGACAAGTATCATAAGAACAAACATTCAAGTTCACAGATATCTATAAAAGTAGTTTTGTTTTTGTTCCTAAGAGTAGGTCTCTTATTCCTAAAGGTCACTTTAGGTACAGGATTTCAAAGTGTGAAATCCACAATTGTCTTTAAAAAGATAAAGGTAAGAATAATCAGAGTAAAGCGGAAATGGATGAGAAAAAGATTAATGTAAGTTTAGAAAAGAATCAGAGTAAGGTAAGTAAAGGATGGTTGTCCAGTTCTATCTAGGTTTCGTCCTACAGTCAACATTCCTCTGATACCACTTCTGTAACACCCGGATTTTAGGGGTCCAAAACCCGGGCGTAAACATAATCACCAGGTGTGCTGGGACCAAGTCTCACACATATGATGAATCATGGCACAGGATCGAATGTCACAACTTTATATATAACAGGAGTTCTATACAAAATAAATAATTACATTATAAGGAGACAACGGTCCAGCAACCCAAAGTTGACTGGGAGACGACGACCTAGACCTCTCACGAACTCATCGCAGCATCCTCCAAGCGCCTCATCCTGTGGTACCTGTTCTTGACCTGTGGGGTGTGTGAGACAGCAAGAGTGAGCTCACATACGTTCATTGCTCAACAAGTTGTGGGGAATAATGTGCATGAACTCGCCAAAGGTGGGAGCTCACGTGAAGTGTAAGGCTTACCAAAGAAGATGGTTAGAGCTGAGCATTGCTTTTAAAGTTGGTCAAAATTTTATTAGCAGTTACTAAGTATAAGTAAATACCAAACCCAATTAAGTAATAGAACAAAAGTAATAACTTCACCTGCGATGCAATGCATATGACAAATTGAGTTTAAGTTCCATAATTTAATCATGTGAGTGTCCGAGCTGCTCATGACCGTGAGCACGGCTAGTATACCAGTTTTACACTCTGCAGAGGTTGCGCATCTTTACCCACAAGTCGTGTATCCCATGTCGCCAGGGTTTGCAAGGCCCTTAGACACTTCCGAGGTGAATGGCTAGGGATCCACTACGAGGCCTTTACAAAGTTCCACTAGCTTCTGAAAACCCGCTACAGTTTATAGGAAGATCCAGTGCAGGAATCCCTTGCAGGACCGCCATCGCAGCAAAATCCTCCCGAGGGCCTTCCTACACTGACCTCTCCCCTACTGCCCTTGCCCCTTTCGGGTAAGGTAGTCTTCCACTAGCTTTCCTAATTAATCAGCCAAGGGCGTCCCATTCCACCCTCGTGGTAGCACTGTTTTCCCGGGTGGTTCTCCATGTTCCAATTAACATAATGATCTTAACATGAACCATAAATAACAACTGATAACAAAAGTATAATCACGAATATTGTATCTTCATACCCAAAACCACATAAAGCACTAGCAAGTACTACCCAGAAAGTTCAGTGGTAAACAAGGTATAAAGATAGACAAAACTAGGGTAACCTATTGGGTCCCATCAAAATTAACCTATGCGGATCATTATGATTAATTAGAACATGAGTGGGTAAAAAGAAGTGATCAAGGGCACAACTTGCCTGGGCCTTGAGAATCCAGGTATCAGGATGATCTTCAGATGACACGTGTCCTCACTGCTAAACGTAGCAATACAAACAAACATTGTATAGGCAAAATTAACATTACACCAAACATAAGTACAAACTGAATAATAATAATCTACGCGTTGCTACGAGACTAACGCAACTTGAACGGATCAAATCGGAGTTAAAACGAAGGAGATACGAATTTCCTAAGGTTTTATGTATTTGATACGAGGTTAATTAAGAAATAAATTTTAATACGATTTTCATGTCAAAATAGAGGTACTATGTGATAAACAATAATATTATAGAATTATAGAAATTGGAATGGACTCATTTGAACTTAATATGAATTTTCTATGGATTTAACAAAATTCTGGAATTGTTTTTATATTAAAAATTCATTTTATAATTCAATTTATTTGTTTTTCTCATTCACTGGACTGGGCGCATTATAACAGAGAAGTGTAGGGGCTCTGGTGTAAAACATCCCAAGACTCAGTTTACCCACGCACAGGACGGCGGGTTGGTTTCAAAGTTTGGCGGGGTTTCTTTTGTAAAACGTACCCGCGAAGGGGTACGGGCCAATACCGGCCGACAGATCGAACATGGTCGGTCCAGATTAGATCAGCGTGGTTAAGAATCAGAGCGCAGTGCTAACCACACGATTTGGAGCTAACGGCTTGGATTTAATAAAACGAAGATCTGCTCTCTACCACTGGATTTTGAATCAACGGTCGTAACCCGCCTCAGTCGAAACGTTACTGCACATCTAATCACAGTCGTCCCTTTCCAATCGCACGGCCAGACGCCCCTCTTCTACCCAGACCCGTGGAAGAGTAGCGCCGCCACCCAATCCACGGCGCACCTTCACCGACGGCCACCAACCTATGGCCACGGTGACCCCCAAACCCAAATCGGAGGGCACGCAACAACCCACGAAGGACGGCGAAATCAAAAAGCAAGCGAGTCTCACCAAATTCGCGGCGTAGAGGCACTGACCATGCGGCACAGCGGCTCGCGGCGACGCCCAAATCAACGGCGAGGAATTGCGGCAGTGTTGGCGTCGAATTTCGTGCGACGCGGCCACGAACACCCTTCCACTGACCCGCAGAAGGCGCTGCGATCAACGCCAAGCGCAGAGCTCCAACAGAGTCCCGCGACGACCTTCGCCCGAAATTTCTCCCCCGACGGGCCCCTCTTGGCTTCTATGTCTCGCTTGACGGCACAACAAGGGGCGACAACAGAGGGGAAATCCGCCGCGCGGCAAGGCGTTCCTTCGTTCGCCCACAGCAAGCGATTTCCCCAGAGGAGAACCACCAGCAGCAGGGGAGCTAGCGGATGCTGGCACGCCGCAACCCTCTCCGCACGGCAGATGGCACGATTACCTTGATGGATTGGTCAGGTGGGCGCGATGGGGGAAACCATATACCCTGCGGCCGAATCCTAACTACCTTCCCCGGGAGACGCGGACCCAGCCGGAGTTCTCGGCACCACCTTGCTTCTGCTGCGCGACCCAGGAGTCCACGCACGCGAGGGGAGGACGGAGACTGGGCCGACAGATGGGCCCATGCCAGGCGTGGATCGCGGGAAGCCCGGAGGAGGCAGTCGCGCATCACCCGCCGCCAGGGGATGAAATCCTGATCAGGATGGGGAAGAGGGTAGAGCTGTCACCGACGATGGAGGGGAATCCGTTGGGGAAAAGAAGACGCGCAGAGGTGGTGCGGGTCCCACTTGTAGGCGACCGGGCGCAGAAGCTGGAGACTGGGATGGCGCGTGGACTGAAGGACTGGTCAGAGGGGCCCACATGGAAGTGGCCATCAGTGCATGAGGTGGGCTGGCGCGACAGGATTTAGGTGGGCCGAGGGGAACCGAATTTGGCCCAAATGGTCGTTTCGTTTTGTTCTTTTTTTTTTCTGATTTTATTTTCCTTTCCAAATTTAAGAGTCCAATTCAAATGTGAATTCTGTTTGAGCTTAAGTTTTCCAAATATCCAAAAAAAATCTTAATATGAAGATAACACCTATTATTTATTTATTTACTTATAATATATCTACTTTTATAATGTATATTATTTTTCCTTTAGTTGATTATGCACAGGAAATCCTCAAAAATTCTAGCATGGAAGTATATTTATTTATCTATCCTATTATCTTTCTCTTATACTAATTTTGGGCATTACAGGTTTGTTGTCCGGAACTGCCACTAGCTGGTGTATTGGGAGTGGTAGTATAGCGAGGACGGGAACTACTTCCAGTCTGCCCTTGGTTGACAGCCTTTCTTTTCTCTCCAAATATACTCCTCTTGTTTTCTACAGCAATAGCTTTATCCAATAGCCTTTGGAAGGATGGGAAGGTGTGCGATACCAGCTGATATTGCAAGGGTCCAATCAAACCATCCAGAAAGAGCTCCTGCTTTTGCTCGTCATCTTCAACATCTCTGGGAGCATAACGAGATAACTGAATGAATTTGTCCCTATATTCACTCACGGACATACTTCCTTGCTTGAGGGATAGAAACTCTTTCCTCTTAATCTTCATGAGTCCAGCAGGAATATGGTAATTCCTGAATTGTGCGGAGAATTCTTCCCAGGTAATTGTATCGGCAGCAGCATGAGCTGCACAGTACGCATCCCACCAATCTGCAGCGGGACCAGCAAGACGACCCGAAGCATAGAGTACTTTCTCCCGGTCCGAGCACTGTGCTATGTTGAGCATCTTCTCTATGGACTTTAACCAGTCATCTGCTTGCATTGGATCTGCGGAGCTGGAGAAGGTTGGTGGTTTGTGGCTCATGAATTCCCGGTGCTTGTCCCGGGGTGGAATTGGGGGTGGAGGCAATGGCATTTGTTGTTGTTGCTGCTGTTGTTGAAGTTGTTGCTGCAGCTGTTGTTGTTGTACCCTCCTCTCCTGGCGTATTTCTTCCCGCTCTTGGCGCATTTCCCGACGTGCATCCTCTCTTTCCTGGTGCATTTCTTGACGTTCTTGCCGCATTTGGGTGCGCATATCTGCCATAGTGTCCGCCATTTGCTGCATCATTCTCATCTGAGCTGCGACTAGTGGATCAACTCCGCCTTGTGGAGGATTAGGAGGATTCATTGCTGCTGACTGTGGTTGAGGTTGTTGGTTAGCAGGTAAATCAATTCCACCTCCCCGCCTGGTATTGACCATCTAAGTTAGAAGCATATGGTAAGATAGCTTTGCAAGGGAATCATTTAGTAGACAGAATGAATAAGCTAATAGTTGGTTATGTACTGAAACTTCTTTGGCAGGGCTGGGCCAGATATTCTATGTCAAGACTAGGGTAATTAGTTGTACGAGGTGAATGTCCAAAGGTAAGATAGAATATGTTAAGATGAGACTGATACGGAATACTACATATATTTTCTAAGGGGATAATCTAGTTTGTCTAGTTATCTTATAAATGCTATCCTTTATACCTAGATGTATATGCAGATGTAATTGTGGACATTACTCCACAACCCATCACACTCAATCAAAGATCCAAATCAGACAGATGTCATAAGAACAAACATTCAAATATATAAACACTTATAAAAAAAATAGTTTTGTTTTTGTTCCTAGGATTAGGTTTCCTATTCCTAAAGGTCACTTTAGGCACAGGATTTCAAAGTGTGAAATCCACTTTTGTCTTTAGAAGGGAAAAGGTAAGAATAATCAGAGTAAAGCGGAAATAGATAAGAATAAATTAAGAGAAGTTTAGAAAAGAATCAGAGTAGCAAAGGTAAGTAGATAATGGTTGTCCAGTTCTATCTAGGTTTCGTCCTACAGTCAACATTCCTCTGATACCACTTCTGTAACACCCGGATTTTAGGGGTCCAAAACCCGGGGTTAACATAAACACCAGGTATGCTGGGACCAAGTCTCATACATATGATGTATAGTGGCACAGGATCGAATGTCACAACTTTATATGTAACAGGAGTTCTATACAAAATAAATAATTACATTATAAGGAGACAACGGTCCAGCAACCCAAAGTTGACTGGGAGACGACGGCCTAGACCTCTCACGAACTCATCACAGCATCTTCCATGAGCATCATCCTGCAGTACCTGGTCTTGACCTGTGGTGTATGTGAGACAGCAAGAGTGAGCTCACATACGTTCATCGCTCAACAAGTTGTGGGGAATAATGTGCATGAACTCACCAAAGGTGGGAGTTCATAAAGTGTAAGGCTTACCAAAGAAGATGGTTAGAGCTGAGCATTGCTTTTAATGTTGGTCAAAATTTTATTTAGCAATTACTAAGTATAAGTAAATACCAGCCCAATTAAATAGTAGAACAAAAGTTAACAACTTCACCTGCAATGCAATGCATATGACAAATTGAATTTAGTTCCATAAATTAATCATGTGAGTGTCCGAGCTGCTCATGACCGTGAGCACGGCTAGTATACCAGTTTTACACTCTGCAGAGGTTGCGCATCTTTACCCACAAGTCGTGTTACCCATCTGCCAAGGGGTCATGAATCCCATACACCTCTACCAAGGAAGTGAGGCAGGGTAGCACTACGAGGCCTTTACAAAGTTCCACTAGCTTCCGAAAACCCGCTACAGTTTATAGGAAGATCCAGTGCAGGAATCCCTTGCAGGACCGCCATCGCAGCAAAATCCTCCCGAGGGCCTCCCTACACTGACCTCTCCCCTACTGCCCTTGCCCCTTTCGGGTAAGGTAGTCTTCCACTAGCTTTCCTAATTAATCAGCCAAGGGCATCCCATACTACCCTTGTGGTAGCACTGTTTTCCCGGGTGGTCGCTCCATGTTCCAATTAACATAATGATCTTAACATGAACCATAAATAACAACTGATAACAAAAGTATAATCATGAATAGTAAGGTGTATCTCTATACCCAAAGCCACATATAGCACTAGCAAGTACTACCCAAAGATTCAGTGGTGAACAAGGTATAAAGATAGTCAAACTAGGGTAACATATTGGGTCCCATCAAAATTAACCTATGCAGATCATTATGATTAATCAGAACATGAGTGGGTAAAAAGAAGTGATCAAGGGCACAACTTGCCTGGGCCTTGAGATTCCAGGTACCAGGATGATTCTTCAGATCCTCGTGACCTCACTGCTAGTCGTAGCAATACAAACATACATGGTATAGGCAAAATTAACATTACACCAAACATATATGCAAAATACATATTAATAATCTACATATTAAAATAAGATCACAGGAAAAAGAATTATTAATTTTTGAGTTATAGAATTCAAGTTATGAATTTCCTAAGATTTAAGGTGATTATAATAGGATTAGATGATAAATTAATTCCCTAACAGAGTTCATGTCAAAACAGTGATTCTAAATGATAGAGAATATTATTACAAAATTTTAGGAATTGGAATGGTTCAATTTGGAGCTAAAATGAATTTTCTATGAATTATCTAAGTTTTAGCAATTATTTTCATATTAAAAATCTATTTTCTATTTTATTTATTCAATTTAAACGTTCTCTGGACTGGGCCTCAATTATAAGAAAGGTCAGGGGGCTCGGCGCAAGAATTCCCAGACACAGGGAACAGGATCCCTGGACGGCGGGTTGATTCCAGTGTTTGTCAGGGTCTCTTTAACAAAAATGCATGACGAAGGGGTATGGGTGATTCTAGGCTGTTGGATCAGACGCGGGCGAACCAGATTAACCCCGCGCTGCCGTGAATCGGTACGCATCCAGGATCGCAGGATCTGAGATCGACGGCTACAACTTAATGAAACACGATCTGTTCTACACCGCAGGATACTGATCCGACGGCACGGATCCAATCGCCTGAAACGGTACTCCCTAACCTAATCTCCACCGTCCATCAACAGATCGACGGCGGCCGATCCTTCTTCTCCCCCTTCCCAAACGCGGCAGCGCCGCCCGCACTCGCGGCGGCTGTCACCGGCGAGTTACTCAATCCGTCGCCCGAACGCCACAATTCCAAAATTGATCGGTGCTAAACCTAGAGGGAAGGATGGCGAACACGATTTGGAGCTACATACCCGAGGAAGAGCGACGGTGATCAGTGCCCACGGAGCAGCGGCGAAGGAGAACTCCGGCGAGGAATTCCCGAGCTTCCCGAGGTCTTCAGTTCGTATTGAGGTGCCCCGTAGCTTCACGGGATCCCGACAATACCCCCGCCCACACGCGCAGACCCGAGCGCGAGCACAGAGGGGAGATCCAATTATCCAAGGCGGCGGCGCTCGGTTTCTCCCTTTTCTCTTCGCCGTCGGTGCGATGCAAGCGTGGAAGTCACAGGGCGTCGGGTCCAACTTTTATACACAGAGAGACCGAGCCCTGGTCGATTACCGTAGAGTCTGTTGAGGCCAATCAGCGAGAACTCCGGCGGCGTCTGTTGCGGGCGGCGCGGAGGCTGTTGCGAGGAGGAAGGAAAACCTGACGCATGGGCCCCACACGACAGAGACACGACGAACGAGTCCGCGCGGAGGGGGGTGAGTCTGAGCAACGGGGCCCGCGGACCAGAGGAGGGGAGGGATGGAGCGAGCGCGCGTGCCGTGAATGACCGACAAGCGGGCCCCGGTCAGCCAGCGAGAGCGAGAAAGCTGGGCGCGCGTGTGCAGAGGCTGACGGGCGGGTCCCGCGCGCCAGCGAGAGAGCGAAGCGCGGCGTAAGGGAGACTGACGGGTGGGGTAAGGGTGTCAGCGCGCGCGTGAGGGAGGTGAGGCGAGTAGTTGGGCTGGCGCGGGATTAATTCGGTTGTTGGGCCGAATAGCAGGGAAGCGGCCCATGTAGGATTTTTATTCTTTTTCTTTTTATTTTCTATTTTCTTTTCTCCATTTTCAAATCCAATTTGAGTTTAAGTTTAAATTCAAACTTTGTGAATAACTTGTCCTCAGTTTGAAAGGTATAATTTAATAATTTAAGTGGGAAGGATGTTTATTCTGATTTTTATTTTATTTTATGTAGTATTTTCTTTAGTTCTTCCCTCCTCTTTTATTTTCTATTCTCTATTTCAAATTCAAATTTATACTTCTATTTTAGTTTTCAGATTTTTCAAATGTATCAATTGAAATCCAAGGGTGAACATAGACCATATTATTTTAATATTACTAACTTAAGTTTTTATTCTCCTTTTTATTTATTTCATGAGATGTATAAATGGTTTCTCTTAAAGGAAAAAGAAAAATTCTTTTCCCATCATTTTCTTATTTCCCAATTTCCAAAACATTATGATATTTTGTTCAAATTCCTTCTACTAATTCCCAATCCAGAATTTGGGTGTTACACCAACCGACCGTATCGCATGCACATTCAATGCGGGGATCGCCTGACACCTTGTCCTGACACGCGCGCCTCAGTCGGCAAGGTCGAAGTGACCCCAGTCACTTCGCCCCTTTACTGACCGTTCTGACAGGAGAACAACGTTGTTCGCCCCGCTCCGGCTACTGTGCCAACCACCGGGGTAAGACTAGCAACAGTAAGTCGTGACCTCCCTCGAGTTCAGCCTCGGGCGCAACCAGGAGCTCCGCCTCGTCCGACCCTAGGCCTCGGCCTCAACCTCGGCCTCGGGAGAAGGTCTTCGCCTCACCCGACCCTAGGCCTCGGCCTCAGCCTCGACCTCGGGAGGAGTCACAACCTCGCCCGACCTCAGCTTTGGACTTAGGAGAAGTCTCCGCCTCGCCCGACCTCGGCCTCGAGTCGACTACGCTACAGGGGATACATCATTACCCTACCCCTAGCTAGCTGTCTTAGGCTATGAAGGAACAAGACCGGTGTCCCATCTAGGTTACTCCAGTAACAGGTAATGATGGTTCCCCGCGTGCGCCCGTGACGTCGGTTGCTCTCAACCCCCTACGGAAGCAAGGAAACGTTAGCAGGATCCATGCCGCACCGTCAGCTATGCTTCTACAGGGCTCAAGGCACTTCACCGACGGTCACGTTGGTACATGTACAGGGCTCAAGGCACTTCCCCGCCAGCCACGTTAGCTCATAGCTACACCCCCCATTGTACAACTGGGCATCTCCTTGTATCTATAAAAGGGGATGTCTAGGGCCTTCCAGAGAAACGGGGGCGAAACAGAGAAAAAGAGAGAGGGACGGGAACGTGCGAACGTGCGACGTACGAACCAGCGGCAGAGGCAGACTCAGACAGCTCGCCTCAAGGCCAGACTCTTTCTGTCTCTCTCTCTCTTTCTCGCTCTCTCGCAACGCTTGTAACCCCTACTACGAGCACCCCGGTGCAAGATAACATAAGCCTCATTTCCCTCTTGTGTTCCATCTTGCATCAACCCATCTGGGCAGGGACACGCAGCGACAAATTCACTGGTCGGTTGACGATCCTCGCGGGTCCGAAACGTCAACAGTTGGCACGCCAAGTAGGGGTCCTGCTGCGTGTTAACAAACATTTTCCTGTTGAGTTCCAGATGGGTAGCTTTCAGCAGCCTCTCCAGCCCGGGACGGTGCTCCGCTTTGGGAGTCTCGAGTTTATGTCCCTCGATGGCAGCTACGACATGGTGCTCCTCCCCTCGCAGCACGGCAACAACGACGGTCGTCGGCTCGCCCGGCGAAGGCGAACTCGACGACGACTTCCTCCCGCGGCGGAAGAGGAACACCCGAGTTTGCCCCGCTACCCTCCTCACCGGAGGAGGAGGAGACGGGGCAACCGTGGCTAGGCAGGAGGCGGCACCTCGTCGGCTGTCGGACCAGAGCGAGTCGACGACGCCGGCACCCTTGCAGGGGACATGTCGGGTGTTGTCCTCGCACCTGAGACAACGGCGGGTGTCGCTTCCCAGCAACGTGCCAACCCCAAGCGGGCTGATGACGCCAGCACCCTCACGAAGGACTTGTTGGGCGTTAGCCTCGTACTTGAGATAACGGTGCAGTCCGTCCCCGATGCGACTTCTCCACCATCCATTAACCAAGAGGTACCATCCGTTTTTCACCCTGTTCCCTTTAGATTTAGCTTCGATCCACCAAGCGACCCCGCTTTGGTGAGCGCTTTCGCTAGGGCATATCCTGACCTTCCGGGGTACCATATGTGGTCAACTTGGGACCGACTGACGACCGTCTCAACCTCCGGACCTGCGGGTTCCGAGGAAGAGGACGACCCCGACGTCAATTGGGATTTCTCTAGACTCCGTGATCCTGGTGCCATGCGTGACTTCATGTCCGTATGTGACCACTGCCTCTCCGGCTGCTCTGATGATGGCCACAGCCTTGACGACGAGGGTCGCGACCCAACTCGCGAGTGCTACCATATCAATCTGGAGGATCACGACGGAGAAAACCACCTTGGCATGCCAGGAAGTGACGGCGCCCTTGCACCTGCGTCTCGCGTTGAGATCCCGCGGGAGCTAGCTGTGGTCCAAGTCCCTGTGGGGGGTCAGGACACACAGCTTGAGCAACTCCGCGAGATGCAGGCCAAGCTCGACGAAGAAGCAGGGTGGCTTGTGCAGCTCCGACAAAACATCGAGCAGGAGTGGGCAGGCCGGGCACTCGCCGGAGGAGCGCGTCATCGGGCCTGGGACGTCCAGCGCCGTATCGTTGACGATGCCAGGGCAGGGCTGCCCCCAGCCCTCAACGGGGCCGGCCAGAACCTAACTGCAGCGGCGATGCTACTTCGAACAATGCCAGAGCCATCCACCACCGAGGGGCGACGTATCCAGGGCGGGCTCAAGGGCCTCCTGGAAGACGCCGCTGTCCGACAAGCCGAGAGCTCTGCCTCCCGGAGGCGAGGAGACCCCTCAGAGCATCGCGCAACGCCCTCCCGACGCATGCGGGAGGCCTCGATCCACACCACACGCACACGGGACGGGACGCCTGCTGCCCCGGATCGCCTCGGCGACGAGCAGCACCGCCGCGACCGTCGAGCCTGACTCGAGGAAAGGGTGCGCCGAGGCTACCACCCCAGGCGCGGGGGACGCTACGACAGTGAGGAGGATCGGAGTCCCTCGCCCGAGCCACCGAGTCCGTGAGTCTTTAGCCGGGCCATACAACGAGCGTCGTTCCTGGTCCGGTTCCGAGCCCCGACTACCATCACCAAGTACTCAGGAGAGATAAGGCTGGAGTTGTGGCTTGCGGACTACCGGCTGGCATGCCAGTTGAGAGGGATGGACGACGACAACCTCATCATCCGCAACCTCCCCCTTTTCCTCTCCGACGCTGTCCGGGCCTGGCTGGAGCATCTGCCTCCTGCGCAGATCTCTGACTGGGATGACCTGGTCAAGGCTTTCGCTGGAAATTTCCAGGGTACGTACGTACGCCCTGGGAACTCATGGGATCTCCGAAGCTGCTACCAGCAGCCAGGGAAATCCCTGCGAGAGTACATCCGACGGTTTTCAAAGCAGCGCACCGAGTTGCCCAACATCACCGACTCAGATGTCATTGGGGCTTTCCTTGCCGGCACCACTTGTTGGGACCTGGTGAGCAAACTAGGACGCAAGACTCCCACCAAGGCGAGCAACTTGATGGACATCGCCACCAAGTTCGCCTCTGGTCAGGAGGCAGTCGAAGCCATCTTCCGGAAGGACAAGCAGCCTCAGGGAGGGCAGAAGGAAGACGCCCCCGAGGCATCCGCCCAGCGTGGCACGAAGAAGAAGATCTGGAAGAAGGCGCAAGCGAAGCGCAATGCCATCGACGCAGATCTCGTCGCTACTGCTGAGCACAGGAACCCTCAGAAGCCTCCCGGAGGAGCCAACACGTTCGACAAGATGCTCAAGGAGTCGTGCCCCTACCACAGGGGTCCCGTCAAGCACACCCTTGAAGAGTGCGACATGCTCCGGCGCTACTTCAACAAGGCTGCACCCTCGATAGAAGGTGGCAAAGACCAAGGCAACAACAAGAAGGGGGGCGACAAGGAAGAGGAGTTCCTGGAAGTCCACAACTGCTTCATGATCTACGGCGGACAGGTGGCGAACGCCTCGGCTCGGCACCGCAAGCAGGAGCGCCGGGAGGTCTGCTCGGTGAAGGTAGCGGTGCCGGTCTACCTAGACTTGTCCGACAAGCCCATTACCTTCGACCAAGGCGACCACCCCGACTACGTGCCGAGCCCAGGAAGGTACCCGCTCATCGTCGACCCAATCATCGGCAACGTTAGGCTCTCCAAGGTCCTCATGGACGGAGGCAGCAGCCTCAACATCATCTAAGTCGAGACCCTGGAGCTCTTGGGGGTTGATCGGTCCAAGATTCGGGCTGGTGCAGCACCCTTCCACGGGATCGCACCCGGAAAGCGTATCCTGCCCCTTGGACAGATTGACTTACCCGTCTGCTTCGGAACTCCCTCCAACTTCCGAAAGGAAACCCTCACCTTCGAGGTAGTTGGGTTTCGAGGGACCTATCACGCGGTGTTGGGAAGACCGTGCTATGCCAAGTTCATGGCCATCCCCAACTACACTTACCTCAAGCTCAAGATGTCTGGCCCCAAGGGAGTCATCACCGTCGGACCCGCATACCGCCACGCTTACGAGTGCGACGTGGAATGCGTGGAGTACGCCGAGGCCCACGCCGAGTCCGAAGCCCTCATCGCCGACCTGGATTGCCTCTCCAAAGAAGCGCCCGACGCGAAGCGGCGCGCCGGCAACTTCGAACCGGCCGAGGCAGTTAAGTCTGTCCCTCTCGACCCCAGCAATGACGCCGGCAAGAAAGTCAGGATCGGCTCCGAGCTCGACCCCAAATAGGAAGCAGTGCTCATCGACTTTCTCCGCGCAAACGCCGAAGTCTTTGCGTGGAGTCCCTCGGACATGTCTGACATACCGAGGGATGTCGCCGAGCACTCACTGGACATCCGAGCCGGTGCCCGACCCGTGAAGCAGTCCCTGTGCCATTTTGATGAAGAAAAGCGCAGGGCCATAGGCGAGGAGGTCCACAAGCTGATGGCTGTAGGGTTCATCAAAGAGGTATTCCATCCCAAATGGTTAGCTAACCCTGTGCTTGTAAAGAAAAAGGTGGGAAATGGAGGATGTGCGTAGACTACACTGGTTTAAACAAAGCATGTCCAAAGGTTCCCTATCCTCTGCCTCGCATCGATCAAATTGTGGACTCCACTGCTAGGTGTGAAACCCTGTCTTTCCTCGATGACTATTCGGGCTATCACCAAATCAAGATGAAAGAATTTGACCAGCTCGCGACTTTTTTCATCACACCCTTTGGCATGTATTGTTATACTACAATGCCATTTGGTTTGAGGAATGCAGGTGCCACCTACCAAAGGTGCATGAACCATGTGTTTGGAGAACACATCGACAGAACGGTCGAGGCTTATGTCGATGACATCGTTGTCAAGACAAGGAAAGCCTCCGACCTCGAAGTAACTTTCGGGTGCCTGCGTGCAAAGGGCGTAAAACTCAATCCCGAGAAGTGTGTCTTCGGAGTCCCCCGAGGCATGCTCCTAGGGTTCATCGTCTCCGAACGAGGCATCGAGGCCAACCCAGAGAAAATTGCGGCCATCACCAACATGGGGCCCATCAAAGATTTGAAAGGAGTACAAAGGGTCATGGGATGCCTTGCGACTCTGAGCCGCTTCATCTCGCGCCTCGGCGAGAAAGGATTGCCCTTGTACCACCTCTTAAGGAAGGCCGAGTGCTTCACTTGGACCCCCGAGGCCGAAGAAGCCCTCGGAAACTTAAAGGCACTCCTTACTAATGCACCCATCTTGGTTCCCCCTACTGCGGGAGAAGCCCTCTTGATTTACGTAGCCGCAACCACTCAGGTGGTTAGCGCCGCGATCATAGTCGAGAGACGAGAAGAGGGGCATGCACTGCTCATCTAGAGGCCGGTCTACTTCATCAGCGAGGTGCTATCCGAGACCAAGATCCGCTACCCATAAATCCAGAAGCTACTGTACGCAGTAATTTTGACACGGCGAAAGTTGCGACACTACTTCGAGTCTCATCCGGTGATTGTGGTGTCATCCTTCCCCATGGGAGAGATCATCTAGTGCCGAGAGGCCTCGGGTAGGATAGCAAAATGGGCAGTGGAACTCATGGGTGAAACACTTTCATTCGCTCCTCGGAAGGCCATAAAATCTCAAGTCTTGGCAGACTTCTTGGCTGAATGGGTCGACACCCAATTGCCGACAGCTCCAATACAGCCCGAACTTTGGACCATGTACTTCGACGGGTCGTTAATGAAAACCGGAGCGGGCGCGGGCTTGCTCTTCATCTCACCCCTCGGAGAACATGTGAGTTACGTGCTGTGCCTCCATTTTCTGGCGTCAAACAACGTGGCCGAGTACGAAGCCCTGGTTAATGGACTGTGCATCGCCGTCGAGCTAGGGGTTCGGTGCCTCGACGCTCATGGCGACTCGCAGCTTGTTATTGACCAAGTCATGAAGAACTCCCACTACCGCGATCGCAAAATGGAGGCCTACTGCGACGAAGTTCGGCGCTTGGAAGACAAGTTCTACGGGCTGGAGCTCAACCATGTTGCTCGACGGTACAACGAGACCGAGGATGAGCTGGCTAAGATAGCCTCGGGGCGAACGATGGTTCCCCCAGACGTCTTCTCCTGGTACATATATCAACCATCCGAAAAACTCGACGACGCGCCTGAACCCGAGGAGACCTCGGCCCAGCCTGAGGTACCCTCAGCCGCCGAGGGTGAGGCCCTGCGCGTTGAGGGAGAACAGAACGGGGTTGCGCCAAACCAAAACTAGCAGACCCCGTACCTGGAATATCTCCTCCGAGGAGAGCTGCCCCTCGACAAGACCGAAGCTCGGCGACTGGCTCGGCGCGCCAAGTCGTTCGTTTTACTAGGTGATGAAAAGGAGTTGTACCACCACAGCCCCTCAGGCATTCTCCAACGATGCATATCCATTGCCCAAGGACAAGAGCTGTTACAAGAAATACACTCGGGGGCTTGCGATCACCATACAGCACCACAAGCCCTCGTGGGAAACGCTTTCCGACAAGGGTTCTACTGGCCAACCGCGGTGGCCGACGCCACTAGGATTGTACGCTCCTGTCGAGGGTGTCAATTCTACGTGAGACAGACGCACCTGCCTGCTCAAGCCCTGCAGACAATACCTATCACTTGGTCGTTTGCGTGTGGAGCCTAGACCTTGTTGGTCCCTTGCAGAAGGCACCCGGGGGCTTCACGCACGTGCTGGTCGCCATCGACAAATTCTCCAAGTGGATCGAAGTCCGACCCTTAATCAGCATCGGGTCCGAGCAGGCGGTGGCGTTCTTCACAAATATCATCCATCGCTTTGGGGTCCCAAACTCCATCATCACCGACAATGGAACGCAGTTCACCGAGAAAAAGTTCCTAGATTTCTGCGAGGACCACCATATCCGTGTGGACTGGGTCACCATGGCGCACCCAATGACAAATGGGCAGGTGGAATGCGCCAACGGTATGATTTTGCAGGGACTAAAACCGAGGATCTACAACGACCTCAACAAGTTTGGCAAGCGGTGGATAAAAGAACTACCCTCGGTGGTTTGGAGTCTGAGGACGACACCGAGCCGGGCCACGGGCTTCTCGCCGTTTTTCCTAGTCTATGGGGCTGAGGCCATCTTACCCACGGATTTGGAATACGGTTCCCCGAGGACAAAGGCTTACGACGACCAAAGCAACCAGACCAGCCGAGAGGATTCATTGGACCAGCTGGAAGAGGCTCGGGACGTGGCCTTACTACACTCGGCGCGGTATCAACAGTCTCTGCAACGCTACCACGCCCAAAGGATTCGGCCCCGAGACTTCCAAGTGGGAGACTTGGTACTTCGGCTGCGACAAGGCGCCACAAGCTAACTCCTCCCTGGGAAGGGCTGTTCATCATCGCCAAGATTTTGAAGCTCGGGACATACAAGCTGGCCAACGATCAAGGTGAGGTCTACAACAACGCTTGGAACATTGAACAACTACGTCGCTTTTATCCTTAAAATGTTTTAAGTCGTTCATGTATCTCGCTTTCTTTACATGCATAAATAAAGTCTAACCATCAAGGAAGGATCAGCCTTGCCTCGGCAAAGCCCGACCCTCCCTCGGGGGCTAGAAGGGGGAAACCCCCTCTACATCAAAATTTTCCTCGGAGAAGTTTTCTACCAGAACAACTTTCGCGCTTTTCGACTGTGTCGATAACAGAATCCTAAAGACGAGCAAGAGAGACCTTGAGCGGAAAGGTCGACCGAGCCGAGGGACTCCTACACCTCCAGGATACGGATACCTCACTCATCACATTCCGGGAAAAGTAACTCGCGCTCGGATAAGCGATTCTGCTACCGACAAACAAGTCCTAATGCGTGAAACGAGAGGAAAGAAAATGATTTTTGTACTCTTCGACTACATCGATAACTGTCGGTGTTTCGAAACCCAGGGGTCCCTGGACCGACGAGTGAATCGTCGCCGCGTGCCCCAGCCCAGATGGGTCGACGCGAGGCGGAACGCGAAGGGGGGAAAAGGAGGCAGCTGGAGGGAGGCAGACGTGAGAGAGTGGATCCCGCGGCCTTCGTGTTAGCCCCGTGCCTGGGTCGGGTGCGCTTGCAGTAGGGGGATACAAGCGTCCACGCGGGAGTGGGAGCGAGCGGCCTCGCGCGAGCGCCGTCCTGTCCTTCTCCGCGCGGGCCAACCCTCTGTAAGAGGGCCCTGGTCCTTCCTTTTATAGGCGTAAGGAGAGGATGCAGGTGTACAATGGGGGGTGTAGCAGAGTGCTACGTGTCTAGCGGATGAGAGCTAGCGCCCTAAGTACATGCCGGCGTGGCAGCCGGAGAGGTTTTGGCACCCGGTATGTGTGGTGTCGTGGCCGTCGGAGGAGTGCTGGAGCCTGGCGAGAGGACAGCTGTTGGGGCTGTCGAGTCCTTGCTGACGTCCTCTTGCTTCCGTAAGGGGGCCGAGAGCCGCCGTCGTCACAGAGTGTGCGGGGCGCCATCATTGCTTATCTGGCGAAGCGAGCCAGATGGGACGCTGGTCTTGTTCCCCGTAGCCTGAGTCAGCTCGGGGTAGGGTAATGATGGCGCCTCCTGCCGACGTGGTCGGTCCGCGCCCTAGGTTGGGCGATGTGGAGGCTCCTCCGAGGCCGAGGTCGAGTCTGTCTTCCGTGGCCGTGGTCGAGTCCGAACCCCTGGGTCGGGCGAGGCGGAGACCGTCGGCTGAGGCCAGGGCTGAGTCCGAGCCCTAGGGTCGGGCGAAGCGGAGTCCGTTGTCTCCTGGGGCTGAGCCTAAGTCCGAGCCCTGGGTCGGGCGGAGCGGAGTTCGTTGTCTTCTAGGGTTGAGCCCGAGTCCGAGCCCTGGGTCGGGCGGAGTGGAGTTCACCGTCTTCCGAGGCTGAGCCCGAGTCCGAGCCCTGGGTCAGGCGGAGCGGAGTTCGCCGTCTTCCGGGGCTGAGCCCGAGTCCGAGCCCTGGGTCGGGCAGAGTGGAGTTCGCCGTCTTCCGGGGCTGAGCCCGAGTCCGAGCCCTGGGTCAGGCGGAGCGGAGTTCGCCATCTTCCGGGGCTGAGCCCGAGTCCGAGCCCTGGGTCAGGTGGAGCGGAGTTCGCCGTCTTCCGGGGCTGAGCCCGAGTCCGAGCCCTGGGGTCGGGCAAGGCGGAGTTTCCTATGACGCCCGAGGCCGGCATTGGCTGCTATCAGCCTCACTCTGTCGGGTGGCTCAGCAGTCGGAGCGGCGCAGGCGGCGCTGTCCTCTTGTCAGACCGGTCAGTAGAGCGGCGAAGTGACTGCGGTCACTTCGGCTTTGTCAACTGGTGGGCGTGCGTCAGGATAAAGGTGTCAGGCCACCTTTGCATTAAATGCCCCTGCAATTTGGTCGGTCGGCGTGGCGATGTGGCCAAGGTTGCTTCTTGGTGAAGACTGGGCCTCGGGCGAGCAAATAATGTGCCCATTGCTGGAGGGGGGGGGGTCCTCGGGCGAGACGTAGGTTCTCTGGGGTCGGCTTCCCTTGCCCGAGGCTAGGCTCGGGCGAGGCACGATCATGTCCCTTGAATGGACCGATCCTCGACTTAATCGCACCCATCAGGCCTTTGCAGCTTTGTGCTGATGGGGGTTACCAGCTGAGATTTAGGGGCCTTGAGGGTACCCCTAATTATGGTCCCCGACAGTAGCCCCCGAGCCTCCAAGGGAGTACTAATACTCGCTTGGAGGCTTTTGCCACACTTTTTTGCAAGGGGACCAACCTTTTTCGGTTGCATTCTGTTCCGGTGGGTGCGCGCGAGCGCACCCGCCGGGTGTAGCCCCCGAGGCCTCGGAGGAGTAGTTTTACTCCTTCGAGGTCTTAGTGCGCTTCGCAACACTTCGGCTGGTCTAGTTGTTCCCTCATGCGAGCTGGCCGTAGCCCGAGTGCACGGTCGGGTCCCAAGTTCTCGGGCTGGTATGTTGACGCTATCAATGGTTTGGCCGGAGCCGGGTTTGCGAGAGCAGCCCCCGAGCCTCTGCACAGGGCGAGAGGACGATCAGGGACATACTCATCTTTTTTACATACGCCCCTGCGTCGCCTTTCCGCAAGGAGGAGGGGGGGGGGGAAGCGCCTGTTGCCCTCGGGTGGCGCCGAACATGGTGTCTCCGGTGAGCTGCTGGCGGGTAATCCGAGCGGACGTCCGTGCCCCATTTGTTAGGGGTCGGCTAGAGGCCCAGAGGCGCGCCCAAAAGTACCTGCGGGTGATCTGCCGGACCCGGTCCCCTGTTGACGGGGTCCGAGGGCTCGATGCCTCCCTCTGATGGGATTCCGTTACAAGATCGCTCCCGCTGGTCTCGGAAATGTCCTAGGGTACCTCGGGAGCGTAGCCCGAGACTTGGTTATGTATCGAACGTACCCAGGGTCATCCCTCGCTCTGTGTCTGAGGCGACTGTGAACCCTTCGAGGGCCAGCCTACGAACCCCTGATCAGTAGTGGGCGCGGAGCCTGAGTGGCCTGAGGTGGTCGTTGAACCCTTCGAGGGGCCGGCCATCGAACCTCTGACCAGTAGTGGGCGCAGAACCCAATCGATCTGAGGCGGCCGTTGAACCCCTCCGAGGGGCCGGCCTTCGAACCTCTGATCAGTAGGGAGGCTCGGAGCCTGTTTCCTTCACGGAGAAGGGTCCTTTTTCGGGGTATCCCCCTTTCCCGGTCCCTGTTGTAAGAGAGAGAAAGAGGAAAAGGAAAAGGACACGAAATTGAAATGACGCGGCGTACCTTTTTTGACGCGGTTATTATGGCGAAGGCGAAGCGTCGCTTGCTTCTCCCGCCTGAGGCGCCGCCTGTCCTGCCGCGGAGTTAATGCGACGGGGCGAGCGGTTCGCGAGGCGGTCGCTGTGCGTGCGCGAGCCGTTCGAGGAACGGATCACGGGCGCACCGTCTTCACGCCGTGGGAGAGGGCTCCCTCGCTGCCCCTGGATGGGACATAAGTTTGGCTGACGATGTGACCGCTGCTCCTGCCCGCCTGTCACCGCCATTACTGCCAGCCCATTTTTGACCGCATTTGACCGTCGCGCTTGGCTGGCACTGCAGGGTCGCCTCGAGTCGCAGTATTGACTCCGCAGTCGAGGAGGCGCGATAGTGGCGTGAGTGGCGGTGCAGTTGCTCACACGTAGCAACCGGCGCGCCGGTTGTATGACGCGTGGGCCTAGACCTCCATGCTGGGCTTGTTGGAGTCGAAGGGTCGCGCCCACTTGGCACGGTTGCATGCCGCCTGCATGGCTGCCCACCCGTTCACCCGCTGGTCCGGGCGAAAGTGGAGGAGTGCTTGTAACCGCCGGGTGGTTGCATGTACCGCGCGCGTGGCGGGTTGGCTGCTTCTCCCCTGGACCGGCTTGCATGATGTGTGGGACCCAGCCCCGCGCCGTGGGGGGGGGGGGAGAATCTTGGAGCGTGTCGGAGAAGACTCAACCCGCAACGGTTGAGGACACAAGTGGGGAGAGTCGCCTTTAAAAGGGGGGCGACCCCCTTGGAGGGCAACCATGTCTTCGCGCTCCCCACATGCATCGTGTCTTCCCACCTTCCGAGCCCCCGGGCGGGGGACGCCCGGAATCCTTCCGTCTTGTCGTCGGAGGAACGCAACTTCATGGAAGTTGGTACCTTCAGTCATCGTTCGGCTTCAAGGATTTTCATCATGCAGCCCGGCTGCACCCCTCCGTCGGCGGTCACCCAAGACGGTGACCTCCAGTTCGATGGCGGGGGAAAGCAAGCCGGGCTGCGGCCTCTTCCCCTCCCTCAGCTTCAAGGATTTTCATCACCAGTGCTGGGGAGGGGAGTGTGCCGAGTTAGGGTCGGCCCTTGCGTGGGCGGTGGCCCGCTCCTTCCCTCAGTGATCGGGGGGAAGGGCGTCCGCCGTTCGTGGCATGGGCAGCTGCCGCGTGCCCGGCTCTCTGAGCCGAGCGGCTTCGGAGCCGCTCCCGGCGCCGCCTTCCGCCACGGCAGCTGGAAGAGGTTCCGCCGCCGACGAGCTTGCCGGCGCCACCCATGGACCGACCTCCAACTCTACGGCCTTCTGCCCGTCCTTGCCTCTCGAGTTGGGGGCATGGGCAAGGGCCTCATGGCAGCAGCATCCGCCCTGAGGTCATCGCTGCTGCTGTTCGGCCCTCCGGAGCAGAAGTCGTCGTCGTTGCCGCTGTCGGGGCGGGCGACGACGAGCCGTTCGTCGGTCTTCTGTTGCTCCGCAGGCCCCCCCAATCGCGTGGGGTTGTTCGTACCTGCGGAGGTGGAACCGGAGTTCCGTTTGTAAAGGCACCTTTAGTGCCAGTGTTTTGTTCATGCGGCTGTCGAGGCCTAAACGTGTATGTATTTTCGGCATGGAGCCGTGTTTTTTCTTCATTTCGAGCACTAAGACTCGCCTTGTCGATTATCTTTACCGCTTCACCGAGCGTGAGTTGCCTCGTGCAAAGGTGACGAGTGAGGTATCCGTATCCCGGAGGAGTAGGAGTCCCTCGGCTCGGTCGGCCTTGCTGTCCCAGGCCCCTCTTGCTTAGTTAAAGGAACCCCTCGGCCGCTCTTCGATGAGCCGAAGCCGGAGGTAGCGGTGTCAGCATGGACGGAGGCAGAGTTGGCTCCGAAAAGAAGGTGTGGTTGGCCAGAGCCTGGTCGGGTCGTCCGCTGGGGGAACCGACGCCGGAGTTGAGCTGCCGAGGCCACAAGCCGAGCTGATGTCTTTAGGGGTCAGCTGGCCGAGGCCTCGGGGTGGCCGGCCGAGCCGCCTGCTCGGGCCGGATTCTCGAAGAAGACCCTGGCGGCGATGGCCCGGGTGTGGTGCTGATGTCGTCCTTCAGAGTGGGGGCCCTCCGACCACGTCGCCGTTCGAGGCTAGGTCAGACCCCGCCGAAGGTGTAGTTGATGCCGAGGGTGCTGCTGCCCCCTTCGGTTGTCGACGTCCGAGCCTGCAGGATCAGGTTGTCTTGTAGTGTGTGTATGTTTTCTGCGGCCGCCGAGGCCTAAACACACCGTCGTCGTGTTGTAAAGCTGCGTTTCTTTTCCTCTTGTTTCGAGTATCCGGACTCATTTGTCGGTAACAGAATTGTTTGTGCGGGCGAGAGTTGCTTTTCACGGAAGGCGATGAGTGAGGTATCCGTATCCCGGAGGCGTAGGAATCCCTCGGCTCGGTCGGCCTTGCCGCTTACGCGCGCTCTTACTCGTCCATAGGGTTCTGTTACCGACGCAGTCGAGAAGGCCCGAAAAATCATTCCGGCAGAGGAGCTCTCGAGCATGAAGACTTGTTCGGTCCGCGGAGTCACTTATCCAAACGCGAGTTACTTATCGCAGAAGGTGATGAGTGAGGTATCCATATCCCGGAGGCGTAGGAGTCCCTCGGCTCGGTCAGCCTTGGCTGCTTACGTGTACTCCGTCGTTTTCAGGATCCACTTTTGAAGTAGTCGAAAAGCACGAAAGGCATTCTGGCAGAAAAGATTTTTTTCTTTTTTCGAGGAAAATTTTGATGCAGAGGGGGTTGCCCCCTTCTAGCCCCCGAGGGAGGGTTGGGAGGCAAGGCTGACCCTTCCTTGACGACCAGACTTGGTGTGTGGACGAGGTATATGAGCAACTTGAAAGCATCTTAAGGGTAGAAGCGACGTAGCTGTTGGATGTTCCAGGCGTTGCTGTAGACCTCGCCTTGGCTGTTGGCCAGCTTGTACGTTCCGGGCTTCAGGACCTTGGCGATGACGAACGGCCCTTCCTAGGGAGGCGTGAGTTTGTGCCGCCCTCGGGCGTCTTGTCGCAGCCGAAGCACCAGATCGCCCACCTGGAGGTCTCGGGATCTAACCCCTCGGGCGTGGTAGCGTCGCAGGGACTGCTCGTACCACGCCAAGTGTAGTAAGGCCACGTCCCGAGCCTCCTCCAGCTGGTCCAGTGAGTCTTCTCGGTTGGCTCGGTTGCTTTGGTCGGTGTAGGCCCTCGCCCTCGGGGAATCGTATTCCAAGTCTGTGGGCAAGATGGCCTCGGCCCCATAGACTAGAAAGAACGGTGTGAAGCCCGTGGCTCGGCTCGGCGTTGCCCTCAGACTCCAGACCACCGAGGGGAGTTCCTTCATCCACCGCTTGCCGAACTTGTTGAGGTCGTTGTAGATCCGAGGCTTGAGTCCTTGCAGGATCATGCCATTGGCCCGCTCCACTTGCCCATTCGTCATGGGGTGTGCCACGGCAGCTCAGTCCACCCGGATGTGGTGATCCTCGCAGAAGTCTAGGAACTTTCTGCCGGTGAACTGGGTGCCGTTGTCGGTGATGATGGAGTTTGGGACCCCAAAGCGATGGATGATGTTGGTGAAGAACGCCACCGCCTGTTCGGACCTGATGCTGTTTAGGGGTCGGACCTCGATCCACTTGGAGAATTTGTCGATGGCGACCAACAGGTGCGTGTAGCCCCCGGGTGCCTTCTGCATGGGGCCAACGAGGTCCAGACCCCACACAGCAAACGTCCTGGTGATGGGTATGGTCTGCAGAGCCTGAGCGGGCAGGTGGGTCTGCCTCGCGTAGAACTGACACCCTTCGCAGGTGCGGACAATTCTAGTAGCGTCGGCCACCGCCGTCGGCCAGTAGAATCCTTGTCGGAAGGCGTTTCCAACGAGGGTTCAAGGTGCTGCGTGATGGCCGCAAGCCCCCGAGTGTATCTCTTGCAAGAGCTCCTGGCCTTCGGTGATGGAAATGCATCGCTGGAGGATGCCTGAGGGGCTGCGGTGATAGAGCTCCTTCCCATCTCCCAGCAAGACGAAAGACTTGGCGCGCCGCGCTAACCGCCGGGCTTCGGCTTGGTCGAGGGGCAGCTCCCCTCGGTGGAGATATTGTAGGTACGGGGTCTGCCAGCTTTGATTAGGTGTGACCTCGCTCGGTTCCCCCTTGACGCGCAGTGCCTCGCCCTCGGGGGCCGAGGGTACCTCGGACCGTGCCGAGGGTACCTCGGGCTGGGCCGAGGGCACCTCGGACTGTGCCGAGGGTACCTCGGACTGGGCCGAGGGTGCCTCGGACTGGGCCGAGGGTGCCTTGGGCGGAGCCGAAGGTGCCTCGGGCTCGGGCGTGTCCTCGGTCTTGACAGAGGGTTGATGCAGCTCTCGGGAGAACACGTCCGGGGGAACTGTTGTTCGTCCCGAGGCTATTTTAGCCAGCTCGTCCGTAGTCTCGTTGTAGCATCGGGCGATGTGGTTGAACTCGAGCCCGTAGAACTTGTCTTCCAGGCGCCGAACCTCATCGCAGTAGGCTTCCATCTTCGGGTCGCGGCAGTGGGAGTTCTTCATGACTTGGTCGATAACGAGCTGCGAGTCACCGCGAGCGTCGAGGCATCAGACCCCTAGCTCGATGGTGATTCGCAACCCGTTTACCAGAGCCTCGTACTCTGCCACATTGTTGGACACCGGGAAGTGGAGGCGCAGCACGTAGCGTAGGTGCTTTCCGAGGGGCGAGACGAAGAGGAGGCCTGCGCCGGCCCCTGTCTTCATCAGCGACCCGTCGAAAAATATGGTCCAGAGCTCCGGTTGGATCGGAGCCGTCGGGGGCTGGGTGTCGGCCCATTCAGCCACGAAGTCCGCCAAGACCTGAGACTTGATGGCCTTCCGAGGGGCGAACGAGATCGTCTCACCCATGATCTCCACCGCCCACTTCGCAATTCTACCCGAGGCCTCTCGGGACTGGATGATCTCTCCCAGAGGGAAGGATGACACCACAGTCACCGGATGAGACTTGAAGTAGTGTCGCAACTTCTGCCGTGTCAGGATCACCGCGTACAGTAGCTTCTGGATTTGTGGGTAGCGGATCTTGGTCTCGGACAGTACCTCACTGATGAAGTAGACTGGCCTCTGGACGGGCAATGCATGCCCTTCTTCTCGTCTCTCAACCACGATCGCGGCGCTAACCACCTGGGTGGTTGCGGCGACGTAGATCAAGAGGGCTTCTCCGGCAGCGGGGGGCACCAAGATGGGCGCGTTCGTGAGGAGCGCCTTTAGGTTCCCGAGGGCTTCCTCGGCCTTGGGAGTCCAAGTGAAGCACTCGGCCTTCCTTAAGAGGCGGTACAGAGGCAGACCTCTTTCGCCGAGGCGGGAGATGAAGCGGCTCAGAGCCGCGAGACATCCCATGACCCTCTGTATGCCTTTCAAGTCCTTGATTGGCCCCATGCTGGTGATGGCTGCAATCTTCTCCGGGTTGGCTTCGATGCCCCGCTCGGAGACGATGAACCCCAAGAGCATGCCTCGGGGGACCCCGAAGACACACTTTTCGGGATTAAGCTTCATGCCTTTTGCCTTGAGACATTGGAACATCGCTTCAAGGTCGGAAAGGAGGTCGGAGGCCTTCCTCGTCTTGACTACGATGTCATCGACGTAGGCCTCGACGGTTCGGCCGATATGTTCGCCAAACACATGGTTCATGCATCGCTGGTACGTTGCCCCCGCATTCCTCAAACCAAACAGCATTGTAACATAGCAGTACATGCCGAAGGGTGTGATGAATGAAGTCACGAGCTGATCGGACTCCTTCATCCTGATCTGGTGATACCCTGAGTAGGCATCGAGGAAAGACAGGGTTTCGCACCCAGCAGTGGAATCCACGATCTGATCGATGTGAGGCAGAGGGTAGGGAACCTTCGGACATGCTTTGTTTAGACCAGTGTAGTCTACACACATCCGCCATTTCCCCCCTTTCTTTCTCACAAGGACAGGGTTGGCAAGCCATTCGAGATGGAATACCTCTTTGATGAACCCTACCGCCAGTAGCTTGTGGATCTCCTCGCCTATGGCTCTGCGCTTTTCTTCGTCGAATCGGCGCCGAGGTTGCTTCACGGGTCGGGCTCCAGCTCGAATATCCAGAGAGTGCTCGGCGACTTCCCTCGGTATGCTGGGCATGTCCGAGGGACTCCACGCGAAAACGTTGGCGTTTGCACGGAGAAAGTCGACGAACACTGCTTCCTATTTGGGGTCGAGCTCGGAACCGATCCGAATCTGCTTGGAGGCGTCGTTGCAGGGGTTGAGAGGGACGGACTTGACCGTCTCCGCTGGTTCGAAGTTGCCGGCGTGGCGCTTCACGTCGGGCGCCTCCCTAGAGAGGCTCTCCAGGTCAGCAATGAGGGCCTTGGATTCGGCGAGGGCCTCAGCGTACTCCACGCACTCCACATCGCATTCGTATGCATGTCGGTACGTGGGCCCGACGGTGATGACCCCGTTGGGGCCCGACATCTTGAGCTTGAGGTAGGTGTAGTTGGGGACGGCCATGAACTTGGCGTAGCATGGCCTCCCCAGCACTGTGTGGTAGGTTCCTCGAAACCCGACCACTTCGAACGTGAGGGTCTCCTTTCGAAAGTTGGAGGGCGTCCCGAAGCAGACGGGTAGGTCGAGTTGTCCGAGGGGTTGAACGCGCTTCCCGGGGACAATCCCGTGGAAAGGCGCAGCACCCGTCCGGACCGAGGACAGATCGATCCGCAGGAGTCCGAGGGTCTCGGCGTAGATGATGTTGAGGCTGCTGCCTCCGTCCATGAGGACCTTGGTGAGCCTGACGTTGCCGATGATGGGGTCGACAACGAGTGGGTATCTCCCTGGGCTTGGCATGTAGTCTGGATGGTCGGCCTGGTCGAAGGTGATGGGCTTGTCGGACCAGTCTAGGTAGACTGGCGCCGCCACCTTTACCGAGCAGACCTTCCGACGCTCTTGCTTGCGGTGCCGAGCCGAGGCGTTCACCACTTGCCCGCCGTAGATCATGAAGCAGTCGCGGACCTCGGGGAACCCTCCTGCCTTGTGATCTTCCTCCTTTGCGTCGTCGAGGGCCTTGCCACCCTCCACGGGTGGCCCGGCCTTGTGGAAGTGTCGTTGAAGCATGGCACACTCCTCGAGGGTGTGCTTGACGGGCCCCTGATGATAGGGGCACGGCTCCTTGAGCATCTTGTCGAAGAGGTTGGCACCTCCGGGAGGTTTCCGAGGGTTCTTGTGCTCGGCGGCGGCGACAAGGTCCGCGTCGGTGGCGTCGTGTTTCGCTTGCGACTTCTTCTTGCCCTTCTTGGCGCCGCGCTGAGTTGATGCCTCGGGAGCATCTTCCGGTGGGAGGCCCTGGGGCTGCTTGTCCTTCTGGAAAATGGCCTCAACCGCCTCCTGGCCAGAGGCAAACTTGGTGGCGATGTCCATCAGCTCGCTCGCCCTGGTGGGGGTCTTGCGACCTAGCTTGCTCACCAGGTCGCGGCAGGTGGTGCCGGCGAGGAACACGCCGATGACATCTGAATCGGTGACGTTGGGCAGCTCTATGCGCTGCTTCGAGAATCGTCGGATGTAGTCCCGGAGAGACTCTCCTGGCTGTTGGCGGCAGCTTCGGAGATCCTAGGAGTTTCCAGGGCGCACGTACGTGCCCTGGAAATTGCCGGTGAAGGCTTGGGCCAGGTCGTCCCAGTTGGAGATCTGCCCCGGGGGCAGGTGCTCCAGCCAGGCTCGAGCGGTGTCAGAGAGGAACAGGGGGAGGTTGCGGAGGATGAGGTTATCATCGTCCGTTCCACCCAGTTGACAGGCCAGCCGATAGTCCGCGAGCCACAGTTCCGGTCTCGTCTCCCCCGAGTACTTTGTGATAGTAGTCGGGGTTCGGAACCGGGTCGAAAATGGTGCCCGTCGTATGGCGCGACTGAAAGCCTGCGGACTGGGTGGTTCGGGCGAAGGACTCCGATCCTCCCCACTGTCATAGCGTCCCCCACGCCTGGGGTGGTAGCCTCGGCGCACCCTGTCGTCGAGGTGGGCCCGACGGCTGTGACGATGGCACTCGTTGTCGAGGCGACCCGGGGCCGCAGGCGCTGTGTTGCGCGTGCGCCCGGAGTGGACCGAGGCTTCCCGCATGAATCAGGAAGTCGCGGCGCGATGTTCCGAGGGGAACCCCTGCCTTCGGGAGGCAGAGCTTTCGGCCCGTCGGACCGCGGCGTCCTCCAGGAGATTCTTGAGCTCTCCCTGGATACGTCGCCCCTTGGTGGTTGATGGCTCCGGCATCACGCGGAGGAGTATTGCCGCTGCAGCCAGGTTCTGGCCGACTCCGCTGGAGTCCGGCGGTGGCCTCACCCTGACGTCATCGGCGATGCGGTGCTGGATGTCCTGGGGGAGATGACGCGCTTCTCCGGCCGGGGGTTGGACCGCCCATTCCTGCCCGATGTCCCGGCGGATCGGCACAAGCGTTCCTGCTCCCTCGTCGAGCCTGGCCTGCCTCTCGCGGATTTGCTCGAGCTATGGGTCAGGACCCCCCGCCAGGACGGGGACCACAGCTAGCCCCCGAAGGATGTCAACGCGAGGCACGGGCCTAGGGGGATCACCGTTCTCCGGCATACCAAGATGGTTGCCTTCGCCGGGACCCCCTAGATCGACGTGGAAACATTCACGACTTGGGCTGCGGTCCTCATTGTCGAGGCCGCGGCTGCCATCGGAACAGTCGGAAAGGCAGTAGTCACATGCGGTCATGAAGTCCCGCACGACACTGGAGTTACCAAGTCCGGAGAAATCCCAACAGAGGTCGGGCTCGCCATCCTCCTCGAACCCCGAGGGCTCGTAGGTCGAGTCGGCCGTCAGTCGGTCCTAGGGTGACCGTACACGATACCCCAGTGGGTTTGGACTCGCCTCTAAGAGAGTGCTCACCGAAGCGGAGTCGCTTGGTGGGTCGAGGCCGAATCCAAAAGACACGAGATGGGGATCAGTCGGTACCTTTCGGTCGTCGGTCAGTGACGAGGTCGCGTCTGGGACTGACTGCACCGTTGTCTCAGGTACGAGGGTGATGCCCAGGAAGTCCTTCGCGAGCATGCTGGCGTCGTGCGTTTGCTTGAGATTGGCGTGTTGCAGGGAGGCGGCGCTCGTCTTCGTCTCAGACGCGAGATCGATGCCCGACGTGCCCTCCGTTGGGGCACCGGCGCCGTTGACTCGCTCGACAGCCAACGAGGTGCTGCTTCCCGCTTGGCCTTGGTTGCCCCAGCCTCCTCCTCCATCGGCGGGGGAGGGGACGGGATAAGCCCGAATGTCGTCCTTCCTCCTCATAGGGAAGGCATCGTCGATTTCCCCGCCGGTGAGCGGGTTGTCGACCGCCATTGTCGCTGTCGCGCGGCGGGGGAAGGAGTATCATGTCGTAGCTGCCGTCGAGGGACATGAACTCAAGATTCCCGAAACGGAGCACCGTCTCGGGCTGGAAAGGTTGCTGGAGACTGCCCATCTGGAGCTTGACGGGAAGCTGTTCGTCAACACGCAGCAGGCCCCTACCTGGCGCACCAACTGTCGGTGTTTCAAAACCCGGGGGGTCCCTGGACCGACGAGTGAATCGTCGCCGCGTGCCCCAGCCCAGATGGGTCGACGCGAGGCGGAACGCGAAGGGGGGAAAAGGAGGCAGCCGGAGGGAGGCAGACGTGAGAGAGTGGATCCCGCGGCCTTCGTGTTAGCCCCGTGCCTGGGTCGGGTGCGCTTGCAGTAGGGGGATACAAGCGTCCACGCGGGAGTGGGAGCGAGCGGCCTCGCGCGAGCGCCGTCCCGTCCTTCTCCGCGCGGGCCAACCCTCTGTAAGAGGGCCCTGGTCCTTCCTTTTATAGGCGTAAGGAGAGGATGCAGGTGTACAATGGGGGGTGTAGCAGAGTGCTACGTGTCTAGCGGAGGAGAGCTAGCGCCCTAAGTACATGCCGTCGTGGCAGCCGGAGAGGTTTTGGCACCCGGTACGTGTGGTGTCGTGGCCGTCGGAGGAGTGCTGGAGCCTGGCGAGAGGACAGCTGTTGGGGCTGTCGAGTCCTTGATGACGTCCTCTTGCTTCCGTAAGGGGGCCGAGAGCCGCCGTCGTCACAGAGTGTGTGGGGCGCCATCATTGCTTATCTGGCGGAGCGAGCCAGATGGGACGCTGGTCTTGTTCCCCGTAGCCTGAGTCAGCTCGGGGTAGGGTAATGATGGCGCCTCCTGCCGACGTGGTCGGTCCGCGCCCTAGGTTGGGCGATGTGGAGGCTCCTCCGAGGCCGAGGTCGAGTCTGTCTTCCGTGGCCGTGGTCGAGTCCGAACCCCTGGGTCGGGCGAGGCGGAGACCGTCGGCTGAGGCCAGGGCTGAGTCCGAGCCCTGGGGTCGGGCGAAGCGGAGTCCGTTGTCTCCTGGGGCTGAGCCCAAGTCTGAGCCCTGGGTCGGGCGGAGCGGAGTTTGTCGTCTTCCGCCCGAGTCCGAGCCCTGGGTTGGGCAGAGCGGAGTTCGCCGTCTTCCGGGGCTGAGCCCGAGTCCGAGCCCTGGGTCGGGTGGAGCGGAGTTCGCCGTCTTCCGGGGCTGAGCCCGAGTCCGAGCCCCGGGTCAGGCGGAGCGGAGTTCGCCGTCTTCCGGGGCTGAGCCCGAGTCCGAGCCCTGGGTCGGGCGGAGCGGAGTTCGCCGTCTTCCGGGGCTGAGCCCGAGTCCGAGCCCTGGGGTCGGGCGAGGCGAAGTTTCCTATGATGCCCGAGGCCGGCCTTGGCTGCTGTCAGCCTCACTCTGTCGGGTGGCTCAGCAGTCGGAGCGGCGCAGGCGGTGCTGTCCTCTTGTCAGACCGGTCAGTAGAGCGGCGAAGTGACTGCGGTCACTTCGGCTCTGTCGACTGGTGGGCGTGCGTCAGGATAAAGGTGTCAGGCCACCTTTGCATTAAATGCCCGTGCGATTTGGTCGGTCGGCGTGGCGATGTGGCCAAGGTTGCTTCTTGGTGAAGACTGGGCCTCGGGCGAGCCGATAGTGTGACCGTTGCTGGAGGGGGGTCCTCGGGCGAGACGTAGGTTCTCCGGGGTCGGCTTCCCTTGCCCGAGGCTAGGCTCGGGCGAGGCACGATCATGTCCCTTGAATGGACCGATCCTCGACTTAATCGCACCCACCAGGCCTTTGCAGCTTTGTGCTGATGGGGGTTACCAGCTGAGATTTAGGGGCCTTGAGGGTACCCCTAATTATGGTCCCCGATAATAACGGAATCCTGAATACGACGAGAGGACACGTAAGCGGCAAGGCCGACCGAGCCAAGGGACTCCTACGCCTCCGGGATACGGATACCTCACTCATCACCTTCCGCGAAAAGTAACTCACGCTCGGATAAGCGATTCCGCTACCGAACAAGTCCTAACGCACGAAACAAGAGGAAAGAAAACGCAGCTTTATAATCCGACAGTAAAAATGTTTAGGCCTCAGCGGTCGCAAAAAACATACGCATACTTAGAACAAACTGTTCCTGCAGGCTCAGACATCGGCAGGGGGAGGAACAGCACCCTCGGTGTCGTTTCCACCCTCTGCAGGATCTGGCCCGGCCTCAGACGGCGACACGGGCGGAAGGACCTCCACCTCGAAGGAGGAAGCCAGCACCGCGCTTGGGCCCTCGACAGCCGCATCAAGCCTCTGGATCTCGGCTAAGGCAGCCTCCTCTTCGTCGGGTAAGCAGTACCCCTCGCTGACCCGCTCCAGATCCACGTCGTAGAGGGAGACGAGCACGGCGAAGGCCCGCCTAACGCCATGGTGCAACGCCCTGCGGAGTCTGCTGCGCACATGGCCGCCTAAGGCCCACAGGTGACTCTGGGGGGAGCTACCCGAGGGGACATCGTCGAGGCCAAAGGCCCAGCAGAAAGCCGAGATAGCCTCAGACATGGCCACGCGGTCGGCCTCCTTCTGCTCAGCCGCCTCGACAAGCGCCTTGCAGTTCTTGACGGACTCGTTAAGAGCCGTCTCGAACCCTGCAGACAGTAGGACAACATTCTTTAGACGCAAGGAGAAGAATGGAGACAAAAACAAAGTCACAAAGCGGGCAAAACATACCTTCGGCCCGAGCGGACGCCTCGGCTAGCCGCTCCGTAGCCTCAGCCAGCTGACCCCTAAGGGCCTCAGCCCGGCTCACGGCCTCGGCAGCTTGGCTCCAAGACTGGTCCCACTCGCCGATAGCCTAGCAAAGCTCCAGCTGCCGCTGTCGCATCTCCTCGGCCTGGGAAGCCACCTGCTCCCAGGCCGACAAAGCCTCCGCTCGTGCCGATGCCGCTGCTGCCTCCGACTTCAGCCCATCACAGAGCAACCGATGGTCCGCCACCTCGGCGCTCCATTGGGCAAGGCGCTCATTGGCCTCGGTAAGCGCGGCCCGCTGGGGTCGCAGCGACTCCCAAACGTCGCTTTCGCGGCGGATGAACAGCGACTTGGCGGTGCTCACGTCCGCAAGCTCCTGAGGAAGAAAAACAAGATGTCACAAAGAATGCCCTGGTCACGCAAGGTGTACGTCTAAGTCCTTACCTGGAAAACCCTGGGAACGTCCCTGGAAAGGGTTTCCATGGTCGACCGAAGCGACCTGATCGCCGCCTCGGTATACTCACGAAAACTATCCTGAGCCTTCTCCTCCAACTCATCGTTGAGGAGGAGGAGGGGCTCCGAGGTGCCGCGGCCCCAGAACCAGAGCGGTTGCCCACACCATTCATTGGGATTGAGCTGCGCAGGGATAAGGCCGCTGCTCCCTAGGATAGGCCACGGTTCTGCACCCTCGTCCACCGAGGCGTCGGGTCCCCCTGCAGCTGACGCGTCAGGTACCACCACCGTCAACGTACTGGGCCTCTCCTCGGCTAAGGTGGCGGGCCTCCGATCACCAGCCTCGGCAACGACGGTTGCCCTCTCCTCGTGGCCAAGAACAGGGAGGTCGGGGATGACCACGGGCGGTGGCACCTCAACCATTCCGACGTCGGCAGCGATGGGCGGTTCCGCGGGCGAATCAGCGACGGCCCCGGCGGGAGTCGATGCCGGCACCGACAACAAGTCAGGCGGGCTCAGGGCCGCGACCGTGTTAGCAGCCTCCCCTGGCATGATGGCCACTCCAACAGGGGGTCAGCCGTGGAGGCTTGCCCCATGGCAACCCGTGCCGCCTGGGCCCCCCGTTGGAGGGCGCCTTGCGCGGAGGCCAACCAACCAGTATGGCGCGCCGCAGCACCGGCCGCCGAAGCTGGCTTCGTCTTAAGGGCCTTCGTGGGGGCCAGACCAGCCAAGCCCTGCCTTTGCTTGCTGAAGGAGAGAGACGGCAAGTTCAAGACACATAGTGAAAAAACCGAAACAGAGGTATCCTCAGATACTTACCCGCTCCGGAGCAAGGCCAATCGTGCCTACGGGGAGGCCCCTTGGGCCCCGGCCTTCGCAGGCGCTGCCGAGGATTGCCCCGCCGTCGGCTTTGGCGCCACTTCCGCCTCGGGCGCCCGAGGCGCCAAGGGGGCAGCCCTCCCAGGCGTCGACACAACGGCCGGGGGAACAACCTCCTGTACAGCTGGCACGAGCGCTTGTTCTTGGGGGACAGGCGGATCGGCCTGGCTCCCCAGAGTTACCCCAATTATCTTGGCCAAGGGGTCAAGTACCCCCTCGGCTTGCCTCCGCTCCTCGGACAGGGACCCTGGTGCCCCGACCCCGGGCACTAATGGTGCCAGCCCACTTGGGGGCTGGCTCGGCGACCCCTGGCCTAGCCTCGGGTCTGGGCTGAGGCCAAGTCGGGCCGCCATGTCGTCGTCTTCGTCGTCATCATCATCATCATCATCGTCGTCAGGCGTCTCCGACGATGACTCCCTCGGGAGCCCGTCCCTCGCCTGCCTCCGACGATGCTTTTCCAAGGCTTCCCGAGCTCGCATCCTCTCGCGAGCTCGGACCTTTTTTCGCGTCCTTCTTCTCCTTCTCCTTCTCCGCGGCAAGCCTCCGCGCGGCTCGGTCCGTCATGTCCTCCGGGACCGGCGGCCGGGCGGGTTTATAAATCCTCAACCCCTAGGGACGAACAAAAATCTCAACAGTAAGAATCAAAGGCATAAAAAACTCGGCGCAAAACAGGAGAAGGACCGGGCACTTACCAGGGACACATACCCACGGTCGGGACGCATCGCGGGCTGGCTAAGGGCGCCAGCATCCAGCCTCCCTACCATACCTACTACCCGCTTGAGAAGGTCGTCGGTGGAGAGGGGGGCCGAGGACATCCGCGAGCCCTCCAAATCGACCCCCGGCTTCATCTCCGCAAGCCGCAACCGCCGCTCTGCCAAAGGGAGCACCCTCCGACGATGTATAGCGGCGACGACCCCCGCAGCGGTAAGGCCCTCATCTCGTAACTTCTGCAAGGCTTGTAGAATAGGCTAGAGCTTCTCCTGGTTCTCACACGTGGCCCCCAGCGTCAGTTATTGCCGGCGGCGGTCACCACTCGTTGAGAAAACGGCAGAAGCATCCCGCCGTCGTTCCGAAGATAAAACCACCGGTTCTGCCACCCCTTGTTCGAAGACACAAGGGAGGCAGGGATGTACTGCTACGTGCACCCCGGCCTCAGCTGGAGGGTGCAGCCATCGGCCCGCACCGCCATACGGACCTTCTTCGCCTCCATCGTCGCGACGAAGAACTCTGCGGAGAAGAGATGGGTCCACAGGTCCCAGTGAGGGTCAATCCCCAAAAAACCCTCGCAAACCGCCGTGAATATGGCCGCTTGCGCGATAGAGTTGGGGTTGAAGTTATGCAGCTCCACCCCGTAGTGGTGCAGGAGCGCCCGCATGAAGCGACTCGCTGGCACTCAAAATCCCCACTCATGGAAGGGGATGAAACTGACCACATACCCCGGCGGCAGAGTCGGGTCGGCCTCGCTCGTGGGGGCCATCCACTCCGGCTGCGGCCCACCGGAGAGAGGATAGAGCAAACTATCAGCGACAAGGGCCTCCAGATCCTCCACAGCAACGGTGGAGAAAGGCCACGGGTCGCGCGGCGGAACGACGATCACCTTATCAGCCATCGCCGAACGGAGGTGGTGGAGGCGGAGGGGATGAGGTGCGCGGTTTTTCTTCTCCAGCTATCCTCTTAGGTTGCAGAAAACCAAAGCAGAAGACAAGCGCAAATGCAGGATAAAGAACCACCGCCGGCCCCTCTTCTGGGTATATAAGGCCTGGGCGAAATCCACCCAAAACTTCGCCCAAACCCATCGCGAAATTCAAACTCGAAGGTGAAAAAGTCTGTTCCTCAAACGACTCACGCACGCGCAACAGATGCCCCGCGAATCGCCTGTCCCGTCGCATTAACTCCTTAGCAGGGCAAGCGACACCTCCGGCAGGCGAAGCGGGCGCCGTTTCACCTCCGTCATGATGACCGCGTCAAAAAAGGTGCGCCACATTATTTAAATTTATATCCTTTTCCTCTCTCTCTTGCCACAGGGACCAGGAAAGGGGATATTGCGAAAAGGATCCTTCTCAGCGAAGGAAACGGGCCCCGAGCCCTCCTACTGATCAGGGGTTCGAAGGTTGCGCCCTCTGGGGTTCGACGACCGCCCTAGAGCACTCGGGCTCCAAGCCCTTTCCTGATCAGGGGTTCGAAGGCTGGCCCCTCGGAAGGGTTCGACAACCGCCCTAAAGCACGTAGAGTCAGGGATGACCCTGGGTACGTCCGTTACATGGCCGAGGCTCGGGCTACGCTCCCGAGGTACCCTAGGACATTTCCGAGACCAGCGGGAACGATTTGTAATGGAATCCCACCGGAGGGAGGCACCGAGCCCTCGGACCCTATCGAATGGGTCCGGGTCCAGCTAATCACCTGCAGGTACTTTTGGAGCGCGCCTCTAGGCCACTAGCAGACCCTTATCAAACGGGGCTCGGGCGTCCACTCTGATCACCCGCTAGCAACTCACTGGAAACACCATGTTCGGTGCCCTCCGAGGGTAACATGGCGCTTTCCCCCCTTCCTCCTCGCGGAGAGGCGACGAAGGGGCGTACGATAGAAGTCGAGATGGTCCTTGATCGTCCTCTCGCTCCGTTTAGAGGCTCGGGGGCTGCTCTCGCGCTAGGCTACGGCCAAACTGTTGACCACGTCAACAAACCAGCTTAAAAACTCGGAGCCTGACCGTGCACCCGGGCTGTGGCCAGGCTGCATGAGGGAACAACAAGGCTGACCGAGGCATCACAAAAAGGATTAAGACCTCAGAGGAGTCAAACCACTCCTCCGAGGCCTCGGGGGCTACACCCGGCGGGTGCGCTCACGCGCACCCACCGGAACCAAACATAACCGAGAAAGGCTGGTCTCCTTACCAGAAATCCGGCAGAACCTCCAAGCGAGTACCTACACTCCCTTGAAGGCTCGGGGGCTACTGTCGAGTATCGTAATTAGGGGAACCCCTAATGCTCCTTAACCCGGCTAGAAAACATCTTCAGAACAAACCATCAACAACTGATGAAGCGCGGTTCAAGTCAAGGGACGCGACCTCATCCGAGCCCAGCCTCGGGCAAGGACAATAGTCCCGGACGAATTCACGCCTCGCCCGAGGGTCCCCTCAGTCAGCAGACACACCCCCGTCTCACCTAAGGCTAAGCTCGGGCAAACTTTGTCGTGTAGCGACCTCGGCCGAATCGCCTTACCAACCGACCGTATCGCATGCGCATTCAATGCGGGGATCGCCTGACACCTTATCCTGACACGCGTGCCTCAGTCGGCAAGGTTGAAGTGACCGCAGTCACTTCGCCCCTTTACTGACCGTTCTGACAGGAGAATAGCGCTGTTCGCCCCGCTCCGGCTACTGTGCCAACTACCGGGGTAAGACTAGCAACAGTAAGTCGTGACCTCCCCCGAGTTCAGCCTCGAGCGCAACCAGGAGCTCCGCCTCGCCCGACCCCAGGCCTCAGCCTCAACCTCGGCCTCGGGAGAAGGTCTCCGCCTCGCCCGACCCTGGGCCTCGGCCTCAGCCTTGACCTTGGGATGAGTCACAACCTCGCCTGACCTCAGCTTCGGCCTCAGGAGAAGTCTCCGCCTCGCCCGACCTCGGCCTCGGGCCGACTACGCTACAGGGGATACATCATTACCCTACCCCTAGCTAGCTGTCTCAGGCTATGAAGGAACAAGACCGGTGTCCCATCTAGGTTACTCCGGTAATAGATAATGATGGTTCCCCGCGTGCGCCCGTGACGTCGGTTGCTCTCAACCCCCTACGGAAGCAAGGAAACGTCAGCAGGATCCATGCCGCACCGTCAGCTATGCTTGTACAGGGCTCAAGGCACTTCACCGACGGCCACATTGGTACATGTACAGGGCTCAAGGCACTTCCTCGCTAGCCACGTTAGCTTATAGCTACACCCCCCATTGTACAGCTAGGCATCTCCTTGTATCTATAAAAGGGGATGTCCATGGCCTTCCAGAGAAACGGGGGCGAAAGGGAGAAAAAGAGAGAGGGACGGAACGTGCGAACGTGCGACGTACGAACGAGCGGCAGAGGCAGACTCAGACAACTCGCCTCAAGGCCGAACTCTTTCTCTCTCTCGCTCTCGCTCTCTCGCAACATTTGTAACCCCTACTACAAGCACCCCGGTGCAAGATAACATAAGCCTCATTTCTCTCTTGTGTTCCATCTTGCATCAACCCATCTGGGCAGGGACATGCAGCGACAAATTCACTGGTCGGTTGACGATCCTTGCGGGTCCGAAACGCCGACACGTAGCCTTGATAAGAAAGAGTGATAGCATTTATAAAATAAAATGAGCATATTAAGAAAATATATTCTAGGGTATATCTAATGATAGTAATTTGATGTCATAGATTTTGGGGTTCTTTGAAATTCGGTCAAAGTTTAAAAATTAACTTAAGATAACTCTAAAAATGTATTTATTTAGAAATAGATAATGTAAATATTAGCAGGTAAATATTAAGTCTTCGATCGAGATAGAGGCCTTTAGTCAGGTAGGCTTTGAGCTTTCTTAAGGATTTGATAATAATATAATATACTCATCTTTACAAGAACGATGAAGCCTACAGCCAGTGGCCTCCGATGATGTTGGAATGTGATATGAATTCTATGATATGTTGAAATATGACTTTTTGGTTTAGATTATGGCAACTAGTTGGTTTGTTTCCGTGTTGGACTTAGATCGAGCATGGGTTGCCCGACTCGACCATTCTGACCTGACCCGTATAAAAAAACCTAACCTGACCTGACCCGTTTAATATAACGGTGGGTCATAGTTTTTAAGCTGCAACAATCCACATGTTAGATATAAGTCATGATTTTTAACAAAAACTCGATCTAACCTGAAAAAATCTATCTCGATACGTCCAATAGTAAAGCACAAGCCAACCTGACGTGACATTAAACACGGGTCAAGTACAGGTCATACCAAACAAACCGGCCTTGACCTAACCCGGACCCGACGTTTAAACAGGTCTAATTGGACTATAGTCTATCTATAATATATGTACATCATGTAAGCCACACAAAAAGATAGATGGCTCATTGTATTTACTAAATTATGTAAACTCTTACAGTGAAGATTGTCGGTTGCACCCATGATTTTTTTCAGGCAAGGTTTTTTCTATAGATTATGATGATGAGGAATTAGGTCTTATTCTTTTATGCTCTTTGGCTAGTTATTTTACAAACTTCAAACATATATTATTATATAGTAATAATACTCTATGCTGGATGAGGTTTCTAAGACTTTGCACACCGAGGAAAAAATGAAATAGATGGTATCTTCTGTAGGTTGTGCTTTCAATAGAGAAGAGATGTTTATTTGTGGGAGGAAAAAATAAATCAAAATATGGCAATGGATATAAAAGTTCAAATGATTACAAAGGTCATTCAAAATCTCGAAACATGGGAGAAAAAATTTTGTAACTATTGCAAGAAAGACAATTGTTTTATAGATGGGTTTATATATTAAACAACAAAGAGAAAAATACTTGGCACATATAGAGATAAAGGTAAATTCATTTATGAATGTAATGATTATGTTGTTGCTTCTAGACAGATAATTTTAATGGTGAGATACCTATTGCTTTTACTAGATGTGCAAATAGTGGTGACAAATGGAGTCTTGATTCGTTGCTTCATTTGATATATGACTTAATAGAGATTAGTTTGTCACCTATAATTCTCTTCAAGGTGGAGGTTCTGTTGGATTGGATGATGACAATCCACATGATATTATTTGAATTGGGTCTATTAAAATTAATATATATGATAGCATTAACAGAACTTTGATTGATGTGAGGGCCTATTCGAGACATGGGCAAAAATATTACTTCTCTAAGTACTCGTGATGGTGAAGTGTATAAGTACTCTGGTGGAGATGGATTTTTAAAGGTGTCAAAATATTTTCTTAATGTTATGAAAGATGAATTAAAATCTCTAATTTTGTATTGTCTTCATGTAACTATAATTGCGAGAGATGATGTTGTAATGTCTTTATCATCTAATTATGATGCTACTCTTGGACAATTGAGTGAACAAGCATTGCATGAATTGTGCAAAAAAAAAGTCTTCATGATGAACATAGCATCACTAACTGAAGTTTTATGAGCATTGTGTGTTTAGCAAACATAAAGCTCATAAAAGTAAAGGTATTCTTGATTATATACTTTCTAATTTATGGGGACCATCATGTGAGCCTTCTATTGGTGGTTCTTGTTAAATGTTGACAACCGTTAATGATTATTCTCATAAGGTATGGTCTTATTTATTAAAAGATAAATCAGAAGCATTTTCATCATTTAAAGATTGGAAGGTTATGATTGAAAATTAGACCCAAAAAAGTTAAAAAGCTATGCACTGATGATGGGATGTAATTTTATTCTAATGGGTTTAAAGAATATCGTAAGTCTCATGAAAATTATTAAGCACTACACTATTCCTTATATGCCTCAATAAAATAGTGTAGCTGGACATGGGAACAGTTTTATAATCTCCAAGGTTTGTTGTATGTGTCTAATTCATGTTTGAATATGAGTTTTAGGTTGAAGCTCCTTCAACTGCTTGTTATATTATTAATCATCCACCATGCATTACCTTTGCTGAGAAAACTCTAATTGAGGTATGGTCTAGTTCTGTAGCTAAGTATTTACAATTGAGAGTTTTTTGCTACACTACTTATGCTCACATTTATAATACTCCCTCCATCCCAAAATAGTAGTCGTTTAAGCCCTCAATATTTATGTCTATATTCAAATGGATGATGATGAATCTAGACACATATGTGAAATACATACATCAAGTATTGCACGAATCCAAAACGAATTTTAATTTGGGACAGAGGGAGTATAATTAGAGCCTAGAGTTAGCAAGTGCGTATTTCTGGGTTATAAAACTTATTTATGTTCTAATTTTATAAGATCATATTTATTATCCCTTTTGGTTGCTCATAATATGTTATTATGCCTTCACTTCATATTGTGTGTTCTAGTACCTAATCCCAATATACTAAATTTGAAGTACCATGTTATAGATCTATATATAGAATAAAGGAGTTGATGATATCCTCATAATGACTAAAAATTAGAAGGAATTGATGATGTATTCATAACAAGTTGTTGTTTGTGTTTCATGTAAGTAGACCAAAGAAAATGGCCATGAACTGAATGGAAGATAAAATTGTCATTCTACATGTAAGTACCATTTTCTATTGGATGTCCTCTCATGCTAAAGCTCCTCAAAACATTAATACATCAATGGTTTTCGAGTTTGTTTTCGGTTCTTTCGAAGCAATGATGAAGTTGGCCTTCATCCGCAAGCCTTCGGTTAAACAACATACACACGAAGGCAATGCTAGGAAGCTTTGGCCCTGTAGTCTGATCATGCAACAAGAAAATGAGGGGGGAAACCTCGAGACTTGGTCAACACGTCTGCAAAGGAAAAGACAATGGTGCCCCTATAGGATCATGTAGTATTTATGTATAGGATCTGAGGGCATGTTTGTAATTTTATACAAAGTTATACTCTGACTCACCAATATAAATAGAGGTATAGTACCATGTAGACGGACATCTTTTGGGAGGAAGAAATCCAAACCACTCAGCCTTCAAAGTTGTAAATCTCTTACTTTCGTATCGCCGCTCAGCTTTGAAGATACACTTGTAATTATATGTAATTGAGAGAGAGATAATAAAGGAAATATTTCAGTTATGATTCCCTTTGAACATTTATGTTTCAATGTTCCAAGGTCATTGATTGTAGTGACCTTCCTCCTTCGATCTACTACATAGATTGGCGAAACGAAGGTCTATTGTTTTCTAATTGTGGTTACCATATTTTGGTCTCCTTCAGACTATCTCCAGCAGCTTACCCATACTCATACCTATATTCAAACTACACTCTATAAATAGTGCAATCTACAATATAAAAGGATGCAAAACGGTGTTTTTAGTGATCATATAGGTGCAATGTACAGTAGTTCACCCATATGGTCACAAAAAACATCTTTTGCACTGTAGATTGTATTGTTTGTAGAGTGTAGTTTGAATATGGGTATGAATATGAGTGAGCTACTGGAGATGATCTTAGGAATCAAAGTACTTGTGGTTCACATATCTCTATCTTCTGGTTTAGATCTCTGGTACTTCCTTGCTCGTGCCCATAAAGACCAGAACACACGATCTTCTTGATGTGTTTTGTTTCCCTCCCTAGATCTATTTTTTTCTTTGTAGCAGGAGTGTAGTAGGTATAGATTTGATTACACACCTAAATTGTTCCACATATTTACTTTCTCAATGTGTATTCAGTCTACTATTACATTGCCAAATAAATTTAAAAGCTCATGTACTGCTAGGGGCAGATCCAGGACCAAGGTTGGTGGGGCTACAACCCTGGTCCAGCAATCCCAAGTAGCATGTAGTGCTCTAATTATAGGAAGAAGACTCATAGTTACAAGATGTTGGCGCATAATAGCATGCTGCAGACCCATAAGACCATCACTCATGCACACATCACGCAGCAACCCACACACGTTTTCGTATATCCTCTCTATGGTGGCTCCATTTATTCGCATTGCAGCCATCTCCAGCCTCCTCAATCCATAATTCAACCATTTTTATCTGTTTCTAGGTTCACCATTGTGCGCTAGTATACATCCAAGTTGTTTATCAAGTTTTATCTTTTAGGCCCATTCAAGGACAATGTTATATAATGAGTAATTTTTGAACCCATTATTAGTATTCTACACAAATTAAATGCAAACAAATCTAGACTACAAGATATAGATTTAATGGTTATGAGTAAAATAACCTAAATTTTAAGTCCATGAAATATAGCAAACCTCTCTTTTTAATACTAAATATATGAAACTGCCTACAAGTGTTTTATATCCCTACTACTCTATAAGCACAGTGTGTAGGCGTCCATACTGTGCGCCATGATTCTGCCTCCCTCACCCATCAATCAAGCGAGTTGAATGTCGCCCTCTGCCCCGAGCTCCGACACAGCCGCCCCGAGCTCGTCATCCACACCCGCTTCCATCCTCCACCACACCAGCACGACCACACTCCCTCTCTTCCCCTTGTCGCCTCTCCGACCCGGCCCGCCTCCCCAGACCCCTCGAGATGACCGCGCCCCGATTGTGGTCCACGCCGGCAAAGCCAATAGTGTGCGTGCGTCTGTGTCGGAGCTCCCCGCTCATCATCGCCCCTTGCGCTCGCCACCGAGGTGCTCAATCCCCGTCGCCGCCGTCATCGGCATCGCTTTCGTCGTCGTGCAGTGGGTGCTCGTGTCGCGTCTGTGAAGCTCTCCTCGGTCATGGCGGCCACGGCCGGCGGCGGCAGCAAGGCCAGCTAGCCGACTCCCTCATCGAGGAGGAGGAGGGGCTCAACGACCACAACGTTGTCATCAAGTGCGCCGAGATCCAGAACGCCATCTCTGAAGGTGAGGCCGCCCGCCGGGGGTTCCTCAGATCTGGGGCCGATGCTAGGTCCGCCTAGATCCACGTGTTTCGTGGCTGCTCCAGTGAGGATTACATTTTTTATTGTATGTAGTTTGTTAATAGGATATGCACACATTTCTCGATGAGTGGTGTGAGATCTTTGCGTGGGTAGAAGGTCCGGAGTTTTGCTATCCGTTCGTTTATTTAGTGGGTTTCACGCTGATCTGGTCATCTTGCGGTGAAGTCCTATTATTAGGCTGCGGATGCTTGGGTGAGCTCGAATGCCATTCTACTTTTACCCCTCTTCCGGGACCATAGCCACTGTCTGGGAAGCACAAAATCATCATTTTGTTAGGACCGAAATGAGTTTCAGGTTGCATGATTTTTTTCGGAATGGAAGACAAATATCTATGTCTATATGGGGTGGGTGGGTGGTGTGGGGTGGCCGTGGGGGCTCGGTACCTCTGGGGACTAACAATTGGTGTATCCCTTCCCCTTCAAACTATGTACTTTTTCTACTACTCTATAAGCACGGTGTGTACGCATCCACACCGTGCACCATGGTTCTGCCTTTTCTGTGGATTTCTAGACGTAAATTTTAGTATCATTTGCAGTTGTAACTGAATTTGCAAACTGAGAAGTGTTTTGTTTCGTCAGGAAAGCCTGCACGTGGACATAATCACAACATTGTTTCATCAGGTAAGTATTCTTAAGTTACTTAGATGGTAATGGAATCATTTTACAAAGACGATCTGAAATCTTCTAGGCAACAACAGCCATGGCTTTGACATATTGTCTTGTACCTTTTAGATTTTCTTGTTTTTAATTGGTATGGTTGTGTTGTCGCCCCATTTGCACTAAGCTGATCACCTGAGTCAAAAGGAGTAAAAAGCCTAATAAAATGACAACCATGTAACACTGATGGAATAATATATTTCATTATTTTGTGGTGTAAAATATGTTCAATGGAAAACATATGTAGTGTTAAATGAGAAACTATTTATAATACAAGTAACTAGCTGGATAATGCTTAGTGCAAATGGGGCAAGTTCCATGGGTTAGATTTCTCTCCTTTTCTTGTTTCAACTGAGACTTTGTTATTACTTTTTTAGTGTATATTGTGTGTGTGTGCGTAGGGGAAGTAGGTGGATATTTTATGGTGTAAAATATGTTCAATGAATTAACATATGTAGTGTTAAATGAGAAACTATTTATAATACAATGAACTTGCTGGATAATGCTTAGTTCCCTTGTAATATACAAAACGATATTGCTTATATGTAATTTTAGTATGGGGAATGTTTATAGTTCTTATCCAGATGATTTTTGCACGCACACACAATCCCTTTAGTATATCCCAATTCTCTGTCCGATGAACTGCAAAATCATCGTTGCGAACTAATTCTTTGATTTATAGTTTAGTTTACGCTATTATTGACATTGTTGATATTTACCTGAACTTGTCACCAAAGCACTCTATGTTTTGAAAAAGTCTATGTTCAGAAAAAATCTATGTTCAAAAGAGTAGCTGTATATGGTGTCACGAATATGCTCTTACTTAACTTCAGCTGAGGCTTTGTTATTACTTTCAGTGTGTATGTGTGCGCGCGCGAGGGGAAGTAGGGTAGGGTATTTTGTGGTGTAAAATATGTTCAATGAAAAACATATGTAGTGTTAACTTCAGTTGAGGCTTTGTTACTACAACAACTACTACTACTACTACTACTACTACTAGGTGTAGGGTATTTTGTGGTGTAAAATCAGAAGAGTAGCTGGCTAACGCTTAGTGCAAATGGGGCAAGTTCCATGGGTTAGATTTCTCTCATTTTCATGTTTCAACTGTGTGCCTTGATTTGCTTAGATTTACTTTTCCAAAGTAAACAATAAATCATGTGGATGGACTTTAAAGAAGTATAATAGATCTAAATATGTGATAGTATAACAGATATGATTAGCAATTGTTGAGGTTCTCACGAGGGAATTCAACAACGGGGAACATTGTCTTTTATTTGTTGGGGCTGCAGTTGTCGATGCCACGGTCACACTATTGAGCTCTAGCCTATTGCTGATGATGATTGTTCGTTGTCTGAAATTCGTCTATTATTGACCTCTATATATGGCTGAATTTCCTAGACAACATTATGTCTATGTTTGTGTGTTAATAATCTTCTGGTCATCGTGTCCTGAGCATTAATAATCTAAATACTAAACCAGGTAGCAGACATCATTATATCTGAAATTCCTATACAGGATGTGTATAATTAATTGAGGATTATGCCTATCTTGAGTTGTTATATTAATAATCTGAATACTAAAGCATGTTGTACCTTGTAGCACTTGAGTTTAATTGTCATGTTAATAATCTGAATGCTTGTGATTTATCAGATCACTACTTTCACTGACTTAGTTGAATTTAATTGTAGCCTCTGTATCTACACGAAACTAGCCATTTCCAAAAGTATCTATGAGGTTTATGCCCCTTTGGTTGAACTAATCCGAGCATGGGGCCAAAAAAGAAGGATGCCATCCAAAACCAGTGCGAGTTCCTGATCTAGAGCATGGGCGGCCTACCTCTATTCTCCCAAAGGAGAGGTAAAATTGTCTGTGCCTCTTCGTCTTTGACCTGTGTCCTATGGGACTCCGTGTGATTTAGTGTCTGGACTGCTATGGTCGTTGGTGAGGAAGTAGCAATCAGTAGTTCATAGAGTTTGTGAATGTGTGTTTGGGCTACTTTACCACTACTTACTGATGAAAAACCATGGTATTGCTACTTTGAGCCACCAAGAGATATATTTCGCTTCCTTATACAATGTCTTGGTATTTTTCATATTGTTGTATGCTTTGTTTGTTAATGGATTCCTTTCATAAAAAGCTTTAAAGAGGGGTTTTGTTATCCTTAAACGCAAGAAAGAGAAACAAAAAAAAATCAATATTGTCTCATAGAAATCAAGCTATAGCTACCAGGATATCCTTCTCATGCTTATCAGGGACGGATTTATTGTAAGTATATGGTAGTACAACTGTTCTATTTGACAATTAAGACTTTTTTATGAGTGCATCAACTATTGTACATTTTTTGTCTAGATACTTGCAGTTAGGATTTTTGCAGGGTTGTCTTGTTCGTCCCACCTATCTCTGCCTCCTCCCCCGTCTACTGCCATGCTTAGCTTTGTGTCGGGGACCATAATTAGGGGTACCCTCAAGACTCCTGAATCTCAGTTGGTAACCCCCATCAGCACAAAGCTGTAAAGGCCTGATGGGTGCGATTAAGTCAAGGATCGGTCCATTCGAGGGACGCGATCGCGCCTCGCCGAGCCCAGCCTCGGGCAAGGGCAGCCGACCCCAGAGGATCTACGTCTCGCCCGAGGACCCCTCCAGCAATGGACACACCTTCGGCTCGCCCGAGGCCCAGTCTTCACCAAGAAGCAACCTTGGCCAAATCGCCACGCCAACCGACCAAATCGCAGGGGCATTTAATGCAAAGGTGGCCTGACACCTTTATCCTGACGCACGCCCTCCAGTCGACAGAGCCAAAGTGACCGCAGTCACTTTGCCGCTCCACTGACCGGTCTGACAAGAGGACAGCGCCGCCTGCGCCGCTCCGACTGCTGAGCCACTCGACAGAGTGAGGCTGACAGCAGCCAAGTCCGGCCTCAGGCGTCATAGGAAACTCCGCTTCGCCCGACCCCAAGGCTCAGACTCGGGCTCAGCCCCGGAAGACGGCGAACTCCGCTCCGCCCGACCCCAGGGCTCGGACTCGGGCTCAGCCCCGGAAGACGGCAAACTCCGCTCCGCCCGACCCCAGGGCTCGGACTTGGGCTCAGCCCCGGAAGACGGCGAACTCCGCTCCGCTCGACCCCAGGGCTCGGACTCGGGCTCAGCCCCGGAAGACGACGAACTCCGCCTCGCCCGACCCTAGGGCTTGGACTCGGGCTCAGCCCCGGAAGACGACGAACTCCGCCTCGCCCGACCCCAGGGCTCGGACTCGGGCTCAGCCCCGGAAGACGACGAACTCCGCCTCGCCCGACCCTAGGGCTCGGACTCGGGCTCAGCCCCGAAGGACGACGAACTCCGCTTCACCCGACCCCAGGGCTCGGACTCAGCCCTGGCCTCAGCCGACGGTCTCTGCCTTGTCCGACCCGGGGGCTCGGACTCGACCCCGACCTTGGGAGACAGACTCGACCTCGACCTCGGAGGAGCCTCCACCTCGCCCAACCTAGGGCACGGACTGACCACGTCGATAGGAGGCCATCATTACCCTACCCCAAGCTGACTCAGGCTACGGGGAACAAGACCGGCGTCCCATCTGGCTCGCTCCACTATACGAGTAATGATGGCGCCCCGCATGCCCTGTGACGACGGCGACTCTCAGCCCCCTTACGGAAGCAAGAGGACGTCAGCAAGGACTCGACAGCCCTGACAGCTGTCCTTCCGCCAGGCTCCAGCGCTCCTTCGATGGCCACGACATCACGCGAACTGGGTGCCAAAACCTCTCCGGCTGCCACGATGGCATGTACTTAGGGCGCTAGCTCTCCACCGCTAGACACGTTAGCACACTGCTACACCCCCATTGTACACCTGGATCCTCTCCTTACGCCTATAAAAGGGAGGTCCAGGGCCCTCTTACAGAGGGTTGGCCGCGCGGGGAAGGACAGGATGGCGCTCGCGCAAGGCCGCTCGCTCCCTCCCGCGTGGACGCTTGTAACCCCCTACTGCAAGCGCACCCGACCTGGGCGCGGGGCTAACACGAAGGCCGCGGGTTCCACCTCCCACGCCTGTCTCCCTCCGGCTGCTTTCTCCCCTTCGCGTTCCGCCTCGCGCCGACCCATCTGGGCTGGGGCACGCGGCGACAATTCACTCATCGGTCCAGGACCCCCCGAGTTTCGAAACACCGATAGTTGGCGCGCCAGGTAGGGGCCTGCTGCGTGTTGACGAATAGCTTCCCGTCAAGCTCTAGATGGGCAGTCTCCAGCAACCTCTCCAGCCCGGGACGGTGCTCCATTTCGAGAGTCTTGAGTTCATGTCCCTCGACGGCAGCTACGACATGATACTCCTTCCCCCGCCGCGCGACGGCGACAATGGCGGTCGACAGCCCGCCCGCCGGCGGGGAAATCGACGATGCCTTCCCCACGTGGTGGAAGGACGACATTCGGGCTTGTCCTGTCCTCCCCCGCCGACGGAGGAGGCGGCGGGGCAACCAAGGCCAAGCAGGAGGCGACACCTCGTTGGCTGTCGAGCGAGTCGACGGCGCCGGTGCCCCAACGGAGAGCGCATCGAGCATCGGCCTCGCGTCTGAGACGAAGACGAGCGCCATCTCCCCGCAACACACCAACCTCAAGCAAACGGACGATGCCAGCACGCTCGTGAAGGACTTGCTGGGCGTCACCCTAGTACCTGAGACAATAGTGCAGTCAGTCCCTGACGTGACTTCGTCACCGCCCATCGACCAAAAGGTACCAACCGATTCCCATCTCGCGTCTTTTGGATTCGGCCTCGACCCGCCAAGCAACTCCACTTCGGTGGACACTCTCATAGAGGCGAGTCCAAACCCTCTGGGTATCGTGTGCGGTCACCCTAGGACCGGCTGACGGCCGTCTCGACATACGGGCCCTTGGGGTCCGAGGAAGATGGCGAGCCCGACCACTATTGGGATTTCTCCGGACTTGGTAACCCCAGTGCGTGCAGGACTTCATGACCGCATGCGACTACTGCCTTTCCGACTGTTCCGACGGTAGCCGCAGCCTCGACAACGAGGACTGCGGCCCAAGTCGTGAATGTTTCCACGTCGATCTAGGGGTCCCGGTGAAGGCAACCATCTTGGTATACCGGAGAACGGTGATCCCCCTAGGCGCGTGCCTCGCGTTGACATCCTTCGGGAGCTAGCTGTGGTCCCCGTCCCGGTGGGGGGTCATGACCCAGCTCGAGCAAATCTGCGAGATGCAGGCCAGGCTCGACGAGGGAGCAGGAACACTTGAGCCGATCAGCCAGGACATCGGGCAGGAATGGGCGGCCAACCTCTGGCCGGAGAAGCACGTCATCTCCCCCAGGGCATCCAGCACCGCATCGCCGACGACGTCAGGGTAAGGCCGCCACCGGACTCCAGTGGAGTCGGCCAGAACCTAGCTGCAGCGGCAATACTTCTCTGCGCGATGCCGGAGCCATCAACCACCGAGGGGCGGCGTATCCAGGGAGAACTCAAGAATCTCCTGGAGGACGCCGCGGTCTGACGGGCCGAAAGTTCCGCCTCCTGAAGGCAGGGGTACCCCTCGGAACATCGCGCCGCGACTTCCCGATTCATGCGGGAAGCCTCGGTCCATACCGGGCGCACGCGCAACACAGCGCCTGCGGCCCCAGGTCGCCTCGGCAACGAGCACCATCATCACAGTCGTCGGGCCCACCTCGACGAAAGGGTACGCCGAGGCTACCACCCCAGGCGTGGGGGACACTACGACAGCAGGGAGGATCAGAGTCCTTCGCCCGAACCACCCGGTCCGTAGGCTTTCAGCCGCGCCATACACGGGCGCCGTTCCCGACCCGGTTCCGAACCCCGACTACTATCACAAAGTACTCGGGGGACGAGACTGTGGCTCGCAGACTATCGACTGGCCGGCCAACTGGGTGGAACGGACGATGATAATCTCATCATCCGCAACCTCCCCCTGTTCCTCTCCGACACCGCTCGAGCCTGGCTGGAGCACCTGCCTCTGGGGCAGATCTCCAACTGGGACGAACTGGTCCAAGCCTTCGCCGGCAATTTCCAAGGCACGTACGTGCGCCCTGGAAACTCCTGGGATCTCCGAAGCTACCGCCAGCAGTCGGGAGAGTCTCTCCGGGACTACATCCGGCGATTCTCGAAGCAGCGCACCGAGCTGCCCAATGTCACCGATTCGGATGTCATCGGCGCATTCCTCGCCGGCACCACCTGCCGCGACCTGGTGAGCAAGCTGGGTCGCAAGACCCCCACCAGGGCGAGCGAGCTGATGGACATCGCCACCAAGTTCACCTCTGGCCAGGAGGCGGTTGAGGCCATCTTCCGGAAGGACAAGCAGCCCTAGGGCCGCCCACCGGAAGATGTTCCCGAGGCGTCAGCTCAGCGCGGCACCAAGAAGAAAGGCAAGAAGAAGTCGCAAGCGAAACGCGACGCCGCCGACTCGGACCTTGTCGCCGCCGCTGAGTACAAGAACCCTCGAAAACCTCCCGGAGGTGCCAACCTCTTCGACAAGATGCTCAAGGAGCCGTGCCCCTATCATCAGGGGCCCGTCAAGCACACCCTTGAGGAGTGTGCCATGCTTCGACGCCACTTTCACAAGGCCGGGCCACCCACGGAGGGTGGCAAGGCCCTCGACGACGCTAAGAAGGAAGATCACAAGGCGGGAGAGTTCCCCGAGGTCCGCGACTGCTTCATGATCTACGGTGGGCAAGTGGCAAACGCATCGGCTCGGCACCGCAAACAAGAGCGTTGGGAGGTCTGCTCGGTAAAGGTGGCGGCGCCAGTCTACCTAGACTGGTCCGACAAGCCCATCACCTTCGACCAGGCCGACCATCCCGACCATGTGCCGAGCCCGGGGAAATACCCGCTCGTTGTCGACCCCATCATCGGCAACGTCAGGCTCACCAAGGTCCTCATGGACGGAGGCAGCAGCCTCAACATCATCTACGCCGAGACCCTCGGGCTCCTGCGGATCGATCTGTCCTTGGTCCGGACGGGCGCTGCGCCTTTCCATGGGATCATCCCTGGGAAGCGCGTCCAACCCCTCGGACAACTCGATCTACCCGTCTGCTTCGGGACGCCCTCCAACTTTCGAAGGGAGACCCTCACGTTCGAAGTGGTCGGGTTTCGAGGAACCTACCACGCAGTGTTGGGGAGGCCATGCTACGCCAAGTTCATGGTCGTTTCCAACTACACCTACCTCAAGCTCAAGATGTCGGGCCCCAACGGGGTCATCACCATCGGGCCCACGTACCGACACGCGTACGAATGCGACGTGGAGTGCGTGGAGTACGCCGAGGCCCTCGTCGAGTCCGAGGCCCTCATCGTCGACCTGGAGAACCTCTCTAGGGAGGCGCCAGACATGAAGCGCCACACCGGCAACTTCGAGCCAGCGGAGACGGCTAAGTCCGTTCCTCTCGACCCCTGCAACGACGCCTCCAAGCAGATCCGGATCGGCTCCGAGCTCGACCCCAAATAGGAAGCAGTGCTCGTCGACTTTCTCCGCGCAACGCCAACGTTTTCGCGTGGAGTCCCTCAGACATGCCCGACATACCGAGGGAAGTCGCCGAGCACTCGCTGGATATCCGAGCTGGAGCCCGACCCGTTGAAGCAGCCTCTGCGCCGATTCGACGAAGAAAAGCGCAGAGCCATAGGCGAGGAGATCCACAAGCTAATGGCGGCAGGGTTCATCAAAGAGGTATTCCATCCCGAATGGCTTGCCAACCCTGTGCTTGTGAGAAGAAAGGGGGGAAATGGCGGATGTGTGTAGACTACACTGGTCTAAACAAAGCATGTCCGAAAGTTCCCTACCCTCTGCCTCGCATCGATCAAATCGTGGATTCCACTGCTGGGTGTGAAACCCTATCTTTCCTTGATGCCTACTCAGGGTATCACCAGATCAGGATGAAAGAGTCCGACCAGCTCGCGACTTCTTTCATCACACCCTTCGACATGTACTGCTATATTACCATGCCGTTCGACTTGAGGAATGCGGGTGCAACGTACCAGCGATGCATGAACCATGTGTTCGGTGAACACATCCCGAACGGTCGAGGCCTACGTCGATGACATCGTAGTCAAGACGAGGAAGGCCTTCGACCTCCTTTCCGACCTTGAAGTGACATTCCGATGTCTCAAGGCGAAAGGCGTGAAGCTCAATCCCGAAAAGTGTGTCTTCGGGGGCCCCCGAGGCATGCTCTTGGGGTTCATCGTCTCCGAGCGGGGCATCGAGGCCAACCTGGAGAAGATTGCAGCCATCACCAGCAAGGGGCCCATCAAGGACTTGAAAGGCGTACAGAGGGTCATGGGATGCCTCGCGGCTTTGAGCCGTTTCATCTCGCGCCTCGGCGAAAGAGGCCTGCCTCTGTACCGCCTCTTAAGGAAGGCCGAGTGCTTCGCTTGGACCCCTGAGGCCGAGGAAGCCCTCGGGAACCTAAAGGCGCTCCTCACGAACGCGCCCATCTTGGTGCCCCCCGCTGCCGGAGAAGCCCTCTTGATCTACGTCACCGCGACCACTCAGGTGGTTAGCGCCGCGATTGTGGTTGAGACGAGAAGAGGGGCATGCATTGCCCATCCAGAGGCCAGTCTACTTCATCAGTGAGGTATTGTCCGAGACCAAGATCTGCTACCCACAAATTCAGAAGCTGCTTTACGCGGTGATCCTGACGCGGCGAAAGTTGCGACACTACTTCGAGTCTCATCCGGTGACTGTGGTGTCATTCCCCCTGGGGGAGATCATCCAGTCCCGAGAGGCCTCGGGTAGAATTGCAAAGTGGGCGGTGGAGATCATGGGCGAGACGATCTCGTTTCACCCCTCGGAAGGCCATCAAGTCCCAGGTCTTGGCGGACTTCGTGGCTGAATGGGTCGACACCCAGCTCCCAACAGCTCCGATCCAACCGGAGCTCTGGACTATGTTTTTCGACGGGTCGCTGATGAAGACGGGTCGGCGCGGGCCTGCTCTTCATCTCGCCCCTCGGGAAGCACCTACGCTACGTGCTACGCCTCCACTTCCCGGCGTCCAACAACGTGGCTGAGTACGAGGCTCTGGTAAACGGGTTGCGAATCGCCATCGAGCTAGGGGTCCGACGCCTCAACGCTCGCGGTGACTCGCAGCTCGTCATCGACCAAGTCATGAAGAACTCCCACTGCCGCGACCCGAAATGGAAGCCTACTGCGATGAGGTTCGGCGCCTGGAAGACAAGTTCTACGGGCTCGAGCTCAACCACATCGCCCGACGCTACAAAGAGACTGCGGACGAGCTGGCTAAAATAGCCTCGGGGCGAACAATGGTTCCCCCGGACGTATTCTCCCGAGACCTGCATTAACCCTCTGTCAAGACCGACGACACACCCGAGCCCGAGAAGGCCTCGGCCCAGCCCGAGGCACCCTCGGCACAGTCCGAGGTACCCTCGGCTCGGCCCAAGGTACCCTCAGCCTCCGAGGGTGAGGCACTGCGCATCGAGGAGCATAGCGAGGTCACGCCTGATCGAAACTGGCAGACCCCGTACCTGCAATATCTCCACCGAGGGGAGCTACTCCTCGACCAAGCCGAAGCTCGGCGGTTGGCGCGGCGCGCCAAGTCTTTCGTCTTGCTGGGAGATGGGAAGGAGCTCTACCACCACATCCCCTCGGGCATCCTCCAGCGATGCATTTCCATCGCCAAAGGTCAGGAGCTCTTACAAGAGATACACTCGAGGGCTTGTGGCCATCACGCAGCACCTCGAACCCTTGTTGGAAACGCCTTCTGACAAGGTTTCTACTGGCCGACGGTGGTGGCCGACGCCACTAGAATTGTCCGCACCTGCGAAGGGTGTCAGTTCTACGTGAGGCAGACCCACCTACCCGCTCAGGCTCTGCAGACCATACCCATCACCTGGCCGTTTGCTGTGTGGGGTCTGGACCTAGTCGGCCCCTTGCAGAAGGCACCCGGGGGCTACACGCACCTGCTGGTCGCCATCGACAAATTCTCCAAGTGGATCGAGGTCCGACCCCTAAACAGCATCAGGTCCGAACAGGCGGTGGCGTTCTTCACCAACATCATCCATCGCTTTGGGGTCCCGAACTCCATCATCACCGACAACGGCACCCAGTTCACCGGCAAAAAGTTCCTAGACTTCTGCGAGGATCACCACATCCGGGTGGACTGGGCCGCCGTGGCTCACCCCATGACGAATGGGCAGGTAGAACGTGCCAACGACATGATTCTGCAAGGACTCAAGCCTCGATCTACAACGACATCAACAATTTTGGCAAGCGATGGATGAAGGAGCTCCCCTCGGTGGTCTGGAGTCTGAGGACAACGCCGAGCCGAGCCACGGGCTTCACACCGTTCTTTCTAGTCTATGGGGCCGAGGCCATCTTGCCCACAGACTTAGAATACGGTTCCCCGAGGACGAGGGCCTACGCCGACCAAAACAATCAAGCTAATCGAGAAGACTCACTGGACCAGCTGGAAGAGGCTCGGGACGTAGCCTTACTACACTCGGCGCGGTACCAGCAGTCCCTGCGACGCTACCACGCCCGAGGGTTCGGTCCCGAGACCTCCAGGTGGGCGACCTGGTGCTTCGGCTGCGACAAGACGCCCGAGGGCGGCACAAACTCACGCCTCCCTGGGAAGGGCCGTTCGTCGCCGCCAAGGTTCTGAAGCCCAGAACATACAAGCTGGCCAACAGCCAAGGCGAGGTCTACAGCAACGCTTGGAACATCCAACAGCTACGTCGCTTCTACCCTTAAGATGCTTTCAAGTTGTTCGTATACCTCGTTCACACACAAAGTCTGGTCGTCAAGGAAGGGTCAGCCTTGCCTTGGCAAAGCCCGACCCTCCCTCGGGGGCTAGAAGAGGGGAACCCCCTCTGCGTCGAAATTTTCCTCAAAAAAGAAAAAAACCTTTTGTGCCAAAATGCCTTTCGTGCTTTTCGACTACTTCGAAAGCGGATCCTGAAAACGACGGAGTACACGTAAGCAGCCAAGGCTGACCGAGCCGAGGGACTCCTACGCCTCTGGGATACGGATACCTCACTCATCACCTTCTGCAATAAGTAACTCGTGCTCGGATAAGTGATTCCGCGGACCGAACAAGTCTTCACGCTCGAAAGCTCCTCTGCCGGAACGATTTTCTGGGCCTTCTCGACTGCGTCGGTGACAGAACCCTATGGACGAGTAAGTGCGTGTAAGCGGCAAGGCCAACCGAGCCGAGGGATTCCTACGCCTCTGGGATACGGATACCTCACTCATCACCTTCCGTGAAAAGCAACTCTCGCCCGCACAAACAATTCTGTTACCGACAAATAAGTCCGGATACTCAAACAAGAGGAAAGAAACGCAGCTTTACAACACGACGATGGTATGTTTGGGCCTCGGCAGCCGCAGACAGCATACACACACTACAAGACAACCCGATCCTGCAGGCTCGGACATCGACAGTTGAAGGGGGCAGCAGCACCCTCGGCGTCAACTACACCTTCGGCGGGGTCTGACCTAGCCTCGGATGGCGACGCGGTTGAAGGATCCCCACTCTGAAGGACGACATCAGCACCACACCCGGGCCATCGCCGCCAGGGTCTTCTCCAGGAATCCGGCTCAAGCAGACGGCTCGGCCGGCCACCCCGAGGCCTCGGCCAGCTGTCCCCCGAAGACATAAGCCCGGCTTGTGGCCTCGGCAGCTCAACTCCGGCGTCGGTTCCGCCAGTGGACGACCTGGCCAGGCTCCGGCCGACCAAGTCTTCTTTTCGAGCCAACTCTGCCTCTGCCCGTGCTGACACCGCTACCTCTGGCTTCGGCTCATCGAAGGGCGGCCGAGGGGTTCCTTTAACTAAGCAAGAGAGCCTCGGACAGCAAGGCCGACCGAGCCGAGGGACTCCTACGCCTCCGGGATACGGATACCTCACTCGTCACCTTCGCACGAGGCGACTCACGCTTGGTGAAGCGGTTCAGATAACCAAAGGCGAGTCTTAGTGCTCGAAATGAAGAAAAAACACGGCTCCGCGCCAAAAATACATACATGTTTAGGCCCCGACAGCCACAATGAACAAGACACCGGCGCTCAAAGTGCCATTACAAATGGAACCCCGGTTCCACCTCCGTAGGTACGAACAACCCCACACGATTGGGGGCCTGCGGAGCAACAGAAGGCCGACGGTGGCTCGCCGTCGCCCGTTCCGGCAGCAGCGTCAACGACCTCCACCCCGGGCGGCGAAGCAACTTCAGCAACGACTTCCAGGCGGGTGCTACGGCAGGAGGGCTCTCGCCCACGAAGGACGAGAACCAGCCATTCAAGCCGGGAGACGGAGGTCCGGGGGTGCAGGCGGAGTTGGCAATCTCGTCGGCAGAGAAGCCTTCTCCGGCTGCCACCACCTCAACACTTCGCCAGCGGGCGCCGGGCGCCTCAAAGCGCACCGGCAAGTCCTCGCCCTCGCCGGAGCCACCCAGAACATGAGCGCCGCTCTCACGGCGCACGACGTGCTGGGCGACCCTCTGACATGGCTGTCGGCGCGAGGAAGGCCTGGACGTGGCCGGCCCGTACGCGACACGACCATCGTCCGAGCGGAGGACGGAATGCTGCGCCCTAGCTGCAGCGGCGGTCCGCCTTCCCCGGCGTGGCTGAGGGAAGCCTCCGCGGAGCTGGAAGATGCCTTTCTCTCCCAGACGCCGGGGGAAGAAAAGGGTTACCGACCCACGCGGAGGCAGCCCCCTGACTCGCCTCACCCTCCGCTCCAGCAAGGATGATGAAGATCCTTGAAGCTGAGGGCGGGGCGGAGGCCGTAGCCCGGTTCGCTTCTCCCCACCATCGAACTGGAGGTCACCGTCTTGGGTGACCACCGGTGAGGGAATGCGGCCGGGCTGCATGATGAAAATCCTTGAAGCCGAACGATGGCTGAAAGGTACCAACTTCCACGAAGTTGCGTTCCTCCGACGACAAGACGGAAGGATTGAGGGTGTCCCCCATCCGGGGGCTCGGAAGGTGGAAAGACACGGTGCATAAGGGAGCGCGAAGACATGGCCGCCTTTCAAGGGGGTCACCCTCCTTTTAAAGGCAACTCTCCCCACTTGCGTCCTCAGCCATTGCGGGCTGAGTCTTCTCTAACACTCCAAGGTCCTCCCCCTACGGCACGGGGGCTGGGCCCCACGCGTCATGCAAGCTGGTCCAGGGCAGAAGGAGTCAAACCGCCGCGCGCAGGGCATGCAACTGCCCAGCGGTTACAAGCATTCCTCCACTTTCACCAGATCAGCGGGTGAAAGGGTGGACAGCCATGCAGTCGGCATGCAACCGCCCAAGTGGGCATGCCCCTTCGACTCCAACGCGCCCAGCATGGAGGCCTAGGCCCACACGTCATGCAACCGGCGCGCCGGTTGCTACGTGCGAACAACTGCACCGCCACTCGCACCACTACCACGCATCCTCGACTGTAGAACCAGTACCGCGACTCGAGGCAACCCTGCGTACGACCCAGCAGTGCCAGCCAGGCACGACGGTCAATATTGCCAAAAAATGGGCCGGCAGTAATGGCGGTGGCAGGCGGGCAGGAACAGTGGTCACGTCGTCAGCCAAGCTTACGTCCATCCAGGGGCAGCGAGAGAACCCTCTCTCACGGCGTGAAGACGGCGCGCCCGTGATCCGTTCCTCGAATGGCCCGCGCACGCGCAACGGTTGCCTTGCGAACCACTCGCCCCGTCGCATTAACTCCGCGGCGGGACAGGCGACGCCTCAGGCAGGAGAAGCAAGCGATGCTTCGCCTTCGCCATAATGACCGCGTCAAAAAAGGTACGCACGTCATTCGATTTCGTATCCTTTTCCTTTTCCTCTTTCTCTCTCTTACAACAGGGACCGGGAAAGGGGGATACCCGAAAAGGATCCTTCTCCGTGAAGGAAACTAGCCCCGAGCCTCCCTACTGATCAGAGGTTCAAAGGCTGGCCCCTCGGAGGGGTTCAACGGCTGCCTCAAAGCGCTTGGGTTCTGCGCCCACTACTGGTCAGAGGTTCGATGGCCGGCCCCTCGGAAGGGTTCAACGGCCGCCTCAGGCCACTCGGGCTCCGCGCCCACTACTGATCAGGGGTTCGTAGGCTGGCCCTCGAAGGGTTCATAGTCGCCTCGGACACCGAGCGAGGGATGACCTTGGGTACGTTTGATACATAACCAAGGCTCGGGCTACGCTCCCAGGTACCCTAGGACATTTTCGAGACCAGCGGGAGCGATCTTGTAACGGAATCCCATCAGAGGGAGGCATCGAGCCCTCGGACCCTGTCAAAGGGGACCGGGTCCGGCGATCACCCGCAGGTACTTTTGGAGCGCGCCTCCGGGCCTCTAGCCGACCCCTAACAAATAGGGCACGGGCGTCCACTCGGATTACCCGCCAGCAGCTCACCGGAGACACCATGTTCGGCGCCCTCCGAGGGCAACATGGCGCTTTCCCCCCTCCTCCTTGCGGAAAGGCGACGCAGGGCGTATGTAAAAAAGACGAGTCTGTCCTTGACCGTCCTCTCGCCCTGTGCAGAGGCTCGGGGGCTGCTCTCGCAAACCCGGCTCCGGCCACACCGTTGACAGCGTCAACATACCAGCCCAAGAACTTGGGACCCGACCGTGCACCCGGGCTACGGCCAGCTCGCATGAGGGAACAACCAGACCAACCGAAGTGTTGCGAAACGCACTAAGACCTCGAAGGAGTCAAACTACTCCTCCGAGTCCTCGGGGGCTACACCCGGCGGGTGCGCTCGCGCGCACCCCACCGGAACAAAATGCAACCAAAAAAGGCTGGTCCCCTTGCAAAAAAGTGCGGCAAAAGCCTCCAAGCGAGTATTAACACTCCCTTCGAGGTTCGGGGGCTACTGTCGGGGACCATAATTAGGGGTACCCTCAAGACTCCTGAATCTCAGCTGGTAACCCCCATCAGCACAAAGCTGCAAAGGCCTGATGGGTGCGATTAAGTCAAGGATCGGTCCATTCAAGGGACGCGATCGCGCCTCGCCCGAGCCCAGCCTCGGGCAAGGGCAACCGACCCCGGAGGATCTACGTCTCGCTCGAGGACCCCTCCAGCAACGGACACACCTTCGGCTCGCCCGAGGCCCAGTCTTCACCAAGAAGCAACCTTTGCCAAATCGCCACGCCAACCGACCAATCGCAGGGGCATTTAATGCAAAGGTGGCCTGACACCTTTATCCTGACGCACGCCCTCCAGTCGACAGAGCCGAAGTGACCGCAGTCACTTCGCCGCTCCACTGACCGGTCTGACAAGGACAGCGCCGCCTGCGCCGCTCCGACTGCTGAGCCACTCGATAGAGTGAGGCTGACAGCAGCCAAGTCCGGCCTCAGGCGTCATAGGAAACTCCGCTTCGCCCGACCCCAGGGCTCGGACTCGGGCTTAGCCCCGGAAGACGGTGAACTCCGCTCCGCCCGACCCCAAGGCTCGGACTCGGGCTCAGCCCCGGAAGACGGCGAACTCCGCTCCGCCCGACCCTAGGGCTCGAACTCGGCTCAGCCCCGGAAGACGGCGAACTCCGCCTTGCCCGACCCCAGGGCTCGGACTCGGGCTCAGCCCTGGAAGACGACGAACTCTGCCTCACCCGACCCCAGGGCTCGGACTCGGGCTCAGCCCCGGAAGACGACGAACTCCGCCTCACCCGACCCTAGGGCTCGGACTCGGGCTCAGCCCCGAAGGACGACGAACTCTGCTTCGCCCGACCCCAGGGCTCGGACTCAGCCCTGGCCTCAGCCGACGGTCTCTGCCTTGTCCGACCCGGGGGCTCAGACTCGACCCCGACCTTGGGAGACAGACTCGACCTCGACCTCGGAGGAGCCTCCACCTCGCCCAACCTAGGGCACGGACCGACCACGTCGATAGGAGGCGCCATCATTACCCTACCCCGAGCTGACTCGGGCTACGGGGAACAAGACCGGCGTCCCATCTGGCTCGCTCCACTATACGAGTAATGATGGCGCCCCGCATGCCCTGTGACGGCGACGGCTCTTAGCCCCCTTACGGAAGCAAGAGGACGTCAGCAAGGACTCGACAGCCCCGACAGCTGTCCTTCTGCCAGGCTCCAGCGCTCCTCCGATGGCCACGACATCACGCGAACTGGGTGCCAAAACCTCTCCGGCTGCCACGATGGCATGTACTTAGGGCGCTAGCTCTCCACCGCTAGACACATTAGCACACTGCTACACCCCCATTGTACACCTGGATCCTCTCCTTACGCCTATAAAAAGGAGGTCCAGGGCCTCTTACAGAGGGTTGGCTGCGCGGGGAAGGACGGGACGTCGCTCGCGCAAGGCCGCTCGCTCCCTCCCGCGTGGACGCTTGTAACCCCCTACTGCAAGCGCACCCGACCTGGGCGCGGGGCTAACACGAAGGCCGCGGGTTCCACCTCCCACGCTTGTCTCCCTCCGGCTGCTTTCTCCCCCCTTCGCGTTCCGCCTCGCGCCGACCCATCTGGGCTGGGGCACGCGGCGACAATTCACTCGTCGGTCCAGGGACCCCCCGGGTTTCGAAACACCGACACTTTGTTTTATGACTGATATTTTGATGTTGTGTCACAGGTGAAGTACTCGCAGGAGACAGAGAGCCATACCAAGTGTAAGATCAAAATAAAGGACATGCTACTGAGGAATAGAAAGAAGCAACAACCTAATAGATTCCAAAGACACGAAATGGTTCCGAGAAGGAATTGGAATTGTTAATTGAATCTACTGGTTCGGAGCTACATGGTGCAACATCACATTATTTGAAGTGGATACTATCATTTTTTACCTTAGCTACTATTAAGCCATTGTTTTTTTGCTTCATTCAAACCAGACTATTAGATAAAAACTATATCTCTACTACTTATTAAGGCTCTAAGGGTAGCCTGCCACTTTTGGTTCTGCCACCCGAACTCCCGCCCAGCGCCCTGCGAAATCTCCAAAATTCCCGCCCAACGCGCCCTGCGAAAATCTCCGAAATTCCCGCCCAACGCCCCTGCGAATTCCCGCCCAGCAAAAAAATAAGCAGGGCCGCGAGGATCAAACCCGCCATTTCAGCCACCACGCGCAACACAATGCAACAACCAACCTCTTGCTCATATGGCAAGGCAGCAACCAAAATTCCCCAACCCTAAACAACCACTACGCCACCTGCGAGGGCCCTGACGCTGCGGGGGCCTCCGCCGTTGGCTCCGCAGCCACTTCCGCCACTGTTCCCACCGCCTCCGCCGCCGGATCTTCGACGGCCGGCGCAGCTGCTGCGAGGGCATCGGGAGCGCCTTCGGCCACCTTCAGCGGCAGGTCTTCAACTGTCGCAGCAGATGTGGGGGTGCCTGGTGCGTCTTCCGTGGTCTCCGGGGTCGGCCCCGGGTCGGGCAGGGCGTCGTTCAGTGCTCCGAAGTCGTCCACCCGCTCGCCTCGCTCCGCCTAAAACAATACATACAAAAAGTCAGCAAACACACGCACAGACCACATCCAGCAAACGCCGAACAAACGACAACGTTACCTGAGCCCTCGCAGCCTCGGCCCGCTCCCTGACCACTTCACCACCATACAGACCCCACATCCGGTCATAGAGGGCGCCGGCGGACTCCTTCACCACGGGGTCTTCGACCTTATAGATGTCTCGCCCAAAATCTTCATCTGCCTGGTCGAAGGCCTCATAGTGCCGGCACCCTTCGCGAGAGAGTGCGTTCATCGCCCCCTCGCAGGTGACCAGGGAGGCGAACGACATTAATCCCCCAGGACAGTGGGGAGCTCCTGCAGCTCCTCTTGCACCCATTCCAAACAGCGAAGCCCGACCTCTCGCTCCGGCACCATGAAGTCACCGGTCCGCGCACCCAGCTCGCGATATGTGGCCATAAGCTGTGTGCGCGTCCGTTCGGCCTCCATTCGCACCGCGGCTTCGGCCCCCTTCGCGCGGCTCTCCAGCGGTGAGCCGCCCCCGCAGGTCTTCGGCAAGATCCTTGGCAAGATTGGCCTCCGCCCGTGCCAGCCTAGCCTCCGCCTGCGCGGCCTGCTCCTTGGCGATGGCCTCGTTGGTTTCCCTCCTCTCCCCCGCCAGCTGGCGCCGGAGGTCAGCCTTTTCCTCCTCCAGGGCGGCCACCTTGTCCGCCAGTTTACGACACTTGCTGTTGGAGGCAGACTTCTCACGGACAGCGTCAGCATGTTGCGTCCGAAGTCTCTCGACTTCGGCAGATAAGGCTGCCGTAAGTGCCCCCGACGCAGTACGGCTGGTGAAGTCAGCCACCTGCAGAGCACACGTAAGGCCATGGCCGTAAAAAAAAAAAGAGCTCGGCGGACCTGACTCAGTGCCTCCGTCACTCCTTTCAGCCGGCGGGTCGCCGCGCCAGCCTCGTCTCTGACCAACGCGAGGGCCGACCTCGCCTCCTCCGGCGCCAAGGGTCCCGCCCCTCGCCTTCGACGACAGCGCAGCCGTCGCGATTGCCCCGGCAGGCACAGCTATAGCAAGCCGGCCCTCGTCCGACCCTGCAGTGCATCAACGATTTAAAAAAAAGGGCGGCGGGTAACTTACCCCCAAGATAATCGTCCACACTAATGTCGGTGCCGAAGTCGGCAACGCGTTTGCCCGGCGGCGGCAACGTTCGGCCGCCTTCGAAGCCTCCGCCACCCCGCTGGCCGGCGGCACCACCTTCGTCAGCTTGGAGACTCCGGCGCCCGCCGTTGTCTCCGGCGCCTTGCTGGGTGCAGAGGCGCCCGCCTTCGCCGCCAGCGGCGGCTTGCCTCCGCTGGAGGCCGCAGCCTTCGCCGTTCCCCGCTGCCTTTTCGGCCGGGGATCGTGAATTGATTTAATTCGAAGACCCTGTTCAAACGTTCATTTGACCCGCGAATATCAAAGCTGCGCTGGCCTTCCGTCCTCGCCACGTACCGCCCCACGAGCCGCACCGCCAAGTCCTCCGCATCACGCACAAAGGCGGCCGGATCACGGTTTCGCAATTCAGTGCAAAGGCAGGACTTCGCACCACCCTTCCTCCGTGAAAAGGCATCTGGCGAGGGCACACTTCGCCCAGCGCCCAGCCGTGCGCCCAAGGGCCAGACCCCGTACGCCACGAATTCTTCAACTAAATCACGACCACTGCTCTGGCCGGCAGCGCATCGAAGGGCCCCTTCGTTTGCATCCTCTTCTGCCACTTCAAAAGGCGGATACGCAGAGTAATAGTGAGAGCACATCTCAGACACGGGAAGTCCTTCGTGGCCTTCGACAGTAGCCTCAGCAACGTAAAACCAAAATTCATTCCAATTGCCCCACTTGTTGCGGGCGCACGGAACCAACTCCACTACTGGCATTGTGGTCTTGCCGGTCTTCGGCGTGAATGTGCACGACCCAAACTGGGCAACTCCGCCCTCAACCACCCTCTTCTGCCAATGCAAGCAGTAATTCTTCGCAAAAACTTCAACCGACGGCTGTCCGCCGTACGAAGTCGTCGCCCAGACATACTTCGCCAGCGCCACCACGGCGTTCGGTGTCAGCTGATGAATTTGAACGTTGAATCTACGCAGGACTTCGCCAACAAACCGGTGCGTAGGCAAGCGGAGACCGGCGACGAAGAACGCCTCGAAAACAACCAATTCACCCTCCGGCTCGGGGACTTCCTCCGTCCCCGGAGCACGAGCGACTCCGCCGCCCACAGAGCGCGACGCTTCGGAAAACCCGCAGTCCAACAGTACGATGTCCATCAACGGTCACATCAAATACCCCCGCGGAACCACTTCGAGCGAGGGCAGCGTCTCCGCCATCTAGCGACGTCTTCGGCACCAGGTGACTTTGTCGAACTGGTCCCTCGGAGGGCAAATGTTGGAGCGAAGGCAGAAACGCCACCCTTCGCCCGAAGTCTCCACCGCTTAGCCCCTGCCCTGACAGACAAAGCAGGCAGGGACACCCTCCGCTTGTCGGCACCAGAGACAACACGGAGACCCTTCGCTCGATTCGGCACCAGACGAAGGCCTGCGGCGACGCCTCCCACGGCGCGGCCTCGGTCAGTTCCGAGGCCCACATGAGATCTGGCCCATTGTAA